>JAZGLO010003516.1:740000-1230000 GCA_036873155.1 Biomphalaria sudanica
ACGTTCTAAGAGGATTGCAACATAGAAGAAACCTTCCGGTGGACATGAACCCATCCAGTGCAGGCGACGTTCTATGAGGATTGTAACATAGAATAAACCTTCCGGTGGACATGAACCCCAACCAGTGCAGGCGACGTTCTATGAGGATTGTAACATAGAATAAACCTTCCGGTGGACATGAACCCAACCAGTGCAGGCGACGTTCTAAGAGGATTGTAACATAGAATAAACCTTCCGGTGGACATGAACCCAACCAGTGCAGGCGACGTTCTAAGAGGATTGCAACATAGAAGAAACCTTCCGGTGCACATGAACCCATCCAGCGCAGGCGACGTTCTATGAGGATTGTAACATAGAATAAACCTTCCGGTGGACATGAACCCAACCAGTGCAGGCGACGTTCTAAGAGGATTGTAACATAGAATAAACCTTCCGGTGGACATGAACCCATCCAGTGCAGGCGACGTTCTATGAGGATTGTAACATAGAATAAACCTTCCGGTGGACATGAACCAAACCAGTGCAGGCGACGTTCTATGAGGATTGTAACATAGAATAAACCTTCCGGTGGACATGAACCCCAACCAGTGCAGGCGACGTTCTAAGAGGATTGTAACATAGAATAAACCTTCCGGTGGACATGAACCCAACCAGTGCAGGCGACGTTCTAAGAGGATTGCAACATAGAAGAAACCTTCCGGTGGACATGAACCCATCCAGTGCAGGCGACGTTCTATGAGGATTGTAACATAGAATAAACCTTCCGGTGGACATGAACCCCAACCAGTGCAGGCGACGTTCTATGAGGATTGTAACATAGAATAAACCTTCCGGTGGACATGAACCCCAACCAGTGCAGGCGACGTTCTATGAGGATTGTAACATAGAATAAACCTTCCGGTGGACATGAACCCAACCAGTGCAGGCGACGTTCTAAGAGGATTGTAACATAGAATGAACCTTCCGGTGGACATGAACCCAACCAGTGCAGGCGACGTTCTAAGAGGATTGTAACATAGAATAAACCTTCCGGTGGACATGAACCCAACCAGTGCAGGCGACGTTCTATGAGGATTGCAACATAGAATAAACCTTCCGGTGGACATGAACCCAACCAGTGCAGGCGACGTTCTAAGAGGATTGTAACATAGAATAAACCTTCCGGTGGACATGAACCCAACCAGTGCAGGCGACGTTCTATGAGGATTGTAACATAGAATAAACCTTCCGGTGGACATGAACCCCAACCAGTGCAGGCGACGTTCTAAGAGGATTGTAACATAGAATAAACCTTCCGGTGGACATGAACCCAACCAGTGCAGGCGACGTTCTATGAGGATTGCAACATAGAATAAACCTTCCGGTGGACATGAACCCAACCAGTGCAGGCGACGTTCTATGAGGATTGCAACATAGAATAAACCTTCCGGTGGACATGAACCCAACCAGTGCAGGCGACGTCCTAAGAGTATTGTACAGATGCTGGGAAGACTTGTTCGGGTAAGTATCTCAATGTCACACACTCTTTCTTGCAATGGGATTTTTCAGGATCCATAGGAGGCAGCTTAAGCGAGTTGTCAAAACAAGATCAGTTTTTAATGTTTACCATAAAGAACCAAGACCCGATAATGTTGATTCATGATTCAAAGTTGTATTTGGAATTGTTGTTGTTGTTTTTTTTTTTTTTTGGGGGGGGGGGAGGGGAAGGGGAGTTGATGGAATCTTATATTGTATGAAGAGTTGTGCCCATGCACAGGGGAAGCTACTCTAGTAATCAAGATGGCTGATTAAACTTATTTGTGTTTACCTGAGATTGTTCTTATTTCAAGGGTTTCCTTATTTATCTCTGCCAATCCTTTTGCAGTTTTTTATTATAAAGGAAACCTCAGAATTCGCGCTATTCAATTTTAGCTTTATCATCATAGGAATCCTTGGGCCTTAGGCCTCTTTTTTTTTTTTTTTTTTTTTTTTAGTAACAGAAACATTATTCAATATCAAACATCCTGTACAGAAATAATCCAAAGCTGTGGTGTCAAAAACAGATTTTATTTTTAAAATAATATATATTTGTTGAAAATAGGTTTAAAACAAGTTTACGTCATCTAGCATAAGGAATACAACAATGTTTCAATTGGTTGTATTATTTTTAACAATACTGCATTTTTATGCAACATAAATGAAAAAAAAAAAGGTTATAATTTATAAGCAGTTTAAGAAGTAACGTCTGAATTATATAAGATAAGATAATATGATCTCGACAAATCTTAGACAACGGTTTTGATTGCGTTTGTGCTGGCAAAATATGTAGGTCAAAGTCAAGTGCAAATGCGGCACTCCTTCTAAATCTTCGAACTCGCCAACGAGCATTCTCTCTCGTTGCAGCTTGGGTGACAGTGGGTGCGGGGCAGGGAAGCTACTTAAAGAACGCACTTCTTTGGTTAGTATTTGGGGAGCAGATGGGGAGCAGATGGGAGCAGATGGGGAACAGATGGGGATCTGATGGGGAACAGATGGGGAGTAGATGGGGAGCAGATGGGGAACAGATGGGGAGCAGATGGGGAACAGATGGGGAGCAGATGGGGAGTAGATGAGGAGCAGATGGGGAACAGATGGGGAGCAGATGGGGAGCAGATGGGGAACAGATGGGGAACAGATGGGTAGTAGATGGGGAGCAGATGGGGAACAGATGGGGAACAGATGGGGAGCAGATGGGGAACAGATGGGGAGCAGATGGGGAGCAGATGGGGAACAGATGGGGAGCAGATGGGGAGCAGATGGGGAACAGATGGGGAGTAGATGGGGAGCAGATGGGGAGCAGATGGGGAGCAGATGGGGAACAGATGGGGAGCAGATGGGGAACAGATGGGGAGTAGATGGGGAGTAGATGGGGAGCAGATGGGGAACAGATGGGGAGCAGATGGGGAACAGATGGGGAGCAGATGGGGAGCAGATGGGGAACAGATGGGGAGTAGATGGGGAGTAGATGGGGAGCAGATGGGGAACAGATGGGGAGCAGATTCGGAGCAGATGGGGAGCAGATGGGGAGCAGATGGGGAGCAGATGAAGGGCGGTGAAAGAAAGGCGGTCTTTTCCGTTTTAGAAGTCTGGGTATAAAAAATGATATTAATCTTGGTTGGTGTAGATATACAGAAATAGTCTTAAAAGGCACGAACCGTGGACCATACCGCCTGACACTAACACAGTATCAAGCGACAACAGGAAAAGCATTAAAAAAATACGTTAAAAAAAGCAAAAAAACGCTTATATTAATTGTAATTGTATCAATTAGTTTGGATCAGTCATGTAGGCGCAGTGGCAGAGTGGTAACGCACTTAGCTTCCGAACCGGAGGTCCTGGGTTCGAATCTCGGTGAAGACTGGGATTTTGAATTTCAGGATCTTTAGGGCCCGTCTCGGAGTCTACCCAGCTCTACTGGGGACCTAAACCTGACGTTAGCTGGGGGAAAAGTAAATGCGGTTGATCGTTGTGTCGGCCACGTGACTTCCTCGTTAGCTGCGGCCATAGAAATAGATGACCTTTACATCGTATGTTCTGTAGATTGCAAGGATGTTTACTAATGAACTCTTAATAACCAAGATCCATTTATATTATTCACTATCTTATAAATCTTTTATCTATATAATTCTCTTCATGCCCTAACCATGCCTGACACCACTAAGAAGTCATGGAAAGATAACTCTTTTACTTCTGCAAGTCGGACTAGAGTTACCCCACGTAACTTTTACGGCGAAAAAAAAAGAGGGGGGGGGTGGAGAACACGTAATCTACTCTGTATTAACCCGTCACTAAATAGCAGGGCGGACTTAACCATTTCGGGGCCGTAACCGAAACGGATTGCGCAGAGCCCAGTTTGGGTAGGGATACGGATAATAAGGGAAAATTAAGAGTTTGTATTAGAAAATTAATTCGTCTTTGCGTTTTATTCATTCTTTACTACGTACAGAATTACTTTAAGAGCCTTCCGTTTAGTGAAGTCGTACAATATATCATACAAATTCTATATAGATCACGCTCAGAAGCAAGAATTACCAAGTGTTTCAATCTATCCCCAAGAATTGTGACCTCAAGTAATTCTTTATTAGTTTGAGGCGCGAAAAGCTTCTTTCACCAGATTCCACAATTTTGTAAATTGTAAAATGCCAGTTTTTTTAGTGTTAGGTCGCATAGTTTTAAAATGCTTAAGCCGGTCCTGCAAAATAGCGGCGTATGCTACGCCGCAGGTCGACTAGTTATTTTATAAATTACAGGCGTTCCTTCAAAAGAATATAGAGTGACGTCCAATGTACCCTTGTATTCATCTAGACGTTTATGTTGACTAGAGACGTAAACTCTGCCGAGTCTTTCGTTTTCCTGGCTGATTCAGGCAACCCGTTCCATTTTCTCTCTCATTTCATTCACCAAGTTACGTCATATGATTATGGAGTTTAAATTACAATCAAGAAGACAATGACAGATACTGTGACAAATAATTAAGCCGTAAATTTTATCTCAAAGCTGCAAGGAAGTCGATCTAGTATATCCGAAAACTACAATGGAAGAGCGCTTCGTTGTGTGGTGTGCGCTTTGGGCTGTCTCACGATGACCCCGAGTTTTATCCTCGCCCACTGTCAAGTCCTCACGCCCTTCGGGAGATTTGGGATAAGAGCTAGATATTAAATAATAATAATGAAATAAATAAATTAAATTAAATAAATATTAAACAATATATAATGAACTTACCAAGCTATCAAATACCATCGTGATGTTTAATCTTGCGAGAGTTTGTAACAAATTATAATCCCCAAGATCCGAGAGGCTCGTTCTTTCTAGTCACTGCAGGCAGAAGCGCTCAAAAAGCGCAAACCTCGCACGAATACAAAGATAATCGATTCTGAACGTCTTATTCAGCAGACGACAATGCTATTGAAAAACTGTGACTTCAGACTTGCAATCCAATTATATATATAAGAAACCGGTCTTAATTTGTTTAAATTAACTAATAAACACTGTTTTGAAAAGATTTTTCTTTTTTTTAAAATTTTGTTATTCACTGTAAATTTGTTAAAATTTAACAAACTCCAAAGAAAAATCCAAATATACGTCCAGTTAATAGATGTATCCAGCTACTTTAATTTTCAGCTCAATTAATTGTCTAATTGCTTTTAGAACGTTTGATTGGGAATCTTTTAATTTCCTGAACAAAGATCTAGACCACTGATATTAAACCTAGATCTAGGTTCTAACCCCACAAAGGTTCATGTTCCAGTTCCCACCGTCTATCCCCTCTTCACTACCATGTGTGTGTGTGTGTGTGCGCGGTGAATGACCTAGGCTGTGGTAGTGATTCGAGTCTGGGCGTTACAGTTTTTAAGAGCGGGCGCCCCTCCCCCACCAAACTTTCTTTTACTACTGTCGACCCTTTCCGCCTCCCCCGATATGGAGTGGACACCCAACAAAATACCACGCACCAATCACCCACTGCTCCAGTGGCGCAGGCAGCGCGGAAACAGAAGGCACGGAGAGGGATGTGCTTGGTTTGAAGTCGCATCCTTGTGACAGTCATAAATAGAATGAAACAAAAAGTAAAATGTCATCAAATTGTATCGTATTCATCACCTGCACAGGCTGAAAACTTAGCTTGATACAAACAATAGTTTGTGTGTTGATACAAGCAATAGTTTGTGTGTTGATACAAGCAATAGTTTGTGTGTTGATACAAGCAATAGTTTGTGTGTTGATACAAGCAATAGTTTGTGTGTTGATACAATTCATAGTTTGTGTGTTGATACAATCCATAGTTTGTGTGTTGATACAAGCAATAGTTTGTGTGTTGATACAAGCAATAGTTAGTGTGTTGATACAATCCATAGTTTGTGTGTTGATACAAGCAATAGTTTGTGTGTTGATACAAGCAATAGTTTGTATGTTGATACAATCCATAGTTTGTGTGTTGATACAAGCAATAGTTTGTGTGTTGATACAAGCAATAGTTTGTGTTGTGGTGCAAGTATTGTTTGAGTGTTGATACAAGCAATAGTTTGTGTGTTGATACAAGCAATAGTTTGTGTGTTGATACAATCCATAGTTTGTGTGTTGATACAAGCAATAGTTTGTGTGTTGATACAAGCAATAGTTTGTATGTTGATACAAGCAATAGTTTGTGTGTTGATACAAGCAATAGTTTGTGTTGTGGTGCAAGTATTGTTTGAGTGTTGATACAAGCAATAGTTTGTGTGTTGATACAAGCAATAGTTTGTGTGTTGATACAATCCATAGTTTGTGTGTTGATACAATCAATAGTTTGTGTTGTGGTGCAAGTATTGTTTGAGTGTTGACTCAAGAAATCATGTAAATGCCATTAGGGCATGGAACGGTGGGCTAGAGTTGAGTCCTGAAAACTAATGCCTAGAAGTGTTTATCTCTGTGCACGACTCGATTAGCACGTGAACCTAATCGCCTTTTACTTTTCATGAACGTTGAAAATGTATAAGATAAAATATTGACTTTTTAAAAACATTTTTTAAAAAACTTTGACCAACAGTGGCAACCAAAAGGTTTAGTGTCTTATCTTATAGAATACGGACGTTACTTCAAAAAAGTCATGCATGCATTCAGTCATGCATATTAACCAATGACTTAAATTCTGCCAAGTCACTGCTTTTCCCGGCTAGCTCAGGCAACCCATTCCATGCTATAATAACGCTAGGGAAGAAGGAGTATTTGTACAAATTTGTCCTAGCATATGGGACGAGGAATGTGCCTTTATTTTTGTGTCTTTCTGAGTATTTTATTAAATTTTGTTTTTGTATTGGAAGATTATGGTTCAGCGTTTTATGTATAATTGCTACTTTGTTTTTAAGTCTTTAATTCTGAAGGCTTTCTTAATTTAATGAACTTACTGAAGGTGTTACTCTAGTCAAATGTGATTATTCTTTTGTTATGAATCTCACTGCTAGTTATGAACATAATGATAACAGAGTCGAAAGCCATGTCCGCTTAGTATGGCTTTAATACACTGAATGACTGCACAACACACGCATTTCGTGAACAAATTCTTACGGACGAGTTACAAGCACATGTAAACATAAGAACGACAACCGATACAGCAAATAATTTTCATAACATTCACCCCCAGTTCAAATTGTGCTTACTAGTATTATTGACAATGAAATAATTAAGTAAACGCAGAATAAAAGGTTTAGATAATAGTGAAGAAATAGATGCTATCTTACTAGATTTTTCCAAGGCTTTTGACAAAGTTCACCACCATAGTTTGCTTAAAAAATTAAAATATTTCGGCATAAATGGTCCACTGCATCAGTGGATTAAAGATTTTCTGATAGGGAGAGAACAAACTGTAATAATAAATGGCTCTAAATCAACACCAATAACAGTAAACTCAGGTGTACCTCAAGGAACAGTCTTGGGTCCACTACTATTTTTAATTTACATAAATGATTTACCAAATTGCATTAGTTCAGGAACAAAAGTCAGATTATTTGCAGACGATTGCATAATATATTGAACAATAAAAACAATACAACACACATATATTTTACAAAGAGAATTAGATTAATTACAGAAATGGGAATCAAATTGGAGCATGTCTTTCCACCCAGAAAAATGTCAGTTGTTAAGAGTAACAAAAAAACTAAAACAAATTAATTCCACTTATCTTATTCATGGCAAATCAGTAACACAGACTAAAAACGCAAAATACCTAGGTGTTATAATAAATGAAAAACTGTCATGGAATCCACATATTGATGAAACTATAAAAAAATCCAACAAAGCATTAGGGTTTATTAAAAGAAATTTCTATAAATCAAATAAGAACATAAAACTAAAATGTTATTTAACCTTGGTTAGGCCAATAATAGAATATGCATCCACCGTTTGGGACCCCTCAACTCAAGAAAACATTAAGAAACTGGAACAAACACAAAATAGAGCAGTGAGATTCATAACAAACGAATATTCACATTTGACTAGGGTAACACCATTAGTAAAATCACTAAATTTAGAAAGCCTTCAGGACAGAAGACTCAAAAGTAAAGTAGCAATTATACATAAAACACTGAACCATAATCTTCAAATACAAAAACAAAATTTAATAAAATACTCTGAAAGACACAAAAATAAAGGCACATTCCTCGTCCCATATGCTAGGACAAATTTGTACAAATACTCCTTCTTCCCTAGTGCTATTAGAGCATGGAATGGGTTGCCTGAGCTAGCCAGAAAAACCAGTGACTTGGCAGAATTTAACTTATTGGTTAATATGCATGACTAAATGCATGACGCGTAGGACGTAATCATCTTCTTTTTTGAAGTAACGTCTGTATTATATAAGATTATATAATAATAGAGGTTCAAGTAAACAAACAATGTAGAATAGTATGACAAGCTGTAACAAATAAGAAATGATAGATCAAATAGCTTATTAAAATACAACATGATATATCAAAATATCATATTACAGTAACAAAGTAAAATGAAGATAGTAAAATAAACAGATGTCATTTTGGAGACTAGTTTTGACTTATTGAATGTCAACTTAAGAGTTCTAGTAAGCGGATGAGCTGTTACTCTTTGTAGTTGGGTGGGCCTAGTTCTCCTTACTCTAAGATTGTAACTATGTGTAGTTTCTTCTGCTTCAGTTTCCGACGGTCTGACTATGTCTTGGTGGGGCCGGTGCTTTCTTCAGCATTAGTAGTTTGTGTCTGTTCCAGTTTCTTAATGATTTCTTCAGTTGAGGGGTCCCAAACAGTCTTGTAGTTTTGTGAAATGAAATAAATAATAATAAATAAGTGGAAGACCTCGTAGCTTTATATTGACTAAAGAAACCTAGTCAAATATTGGGGGTGGTCTGGAGGATGAGCACCTTGAAAAGTTCCATGAACTGTGCCAAGTTCAGATCAAAGCACAAAGACCGACCGCCTTCATTTTCTAATGTAAGGTAATATTATAACTGGGTGGACTCAGAAGCGCCCCAAAGTTAAAAAAACACAGTCTTCACCATGATTCGAACCCGGGACCATCGGATCACAAGGCAACTGCTTTACCAGTCAGCTTAGCACTGGACTCATTGTAGCCACCTTTAAATAAATGTACGTGTAGATGTAGTATTACATCTAACAAAAAGGTTGATTTTTAATTTATTTTTAATTTTTGGGGGGATAATCAGCGAAGGCACAGTGAAATAATAATCCCTTAATGACATACAATTGGCTGTAATTTAATTGTTTTCCCCAAATTGCCAGTCTCGCTTTTATTTTAAAGTGCATTTCGTTGATGCAGCCTTTTTTTCTCTGTACGAATGGCTCAGCATGTTTTGATTATTTAATTCGCCCTTTGAGATGCTTTTTTTTCCCTCCCATAGTTTAGTCAATTAGTTAATAGGAGAGGGGACACTTTTTTTTTTATACCCGTTAGCTCGGTACTCTTGAAATATTCTCACTCCCTCTCTCTCTGACTCTCTCTCTGACTCTCTCTCTCCCTCTCTCTCTGACTCTCTCCCTCTTTCCCTCTCTCTCTCTCTCTGACTTTCTCTCTCTCCCTCTCCCTCTCTGAATCTCTCTCTCTCCCTCCCCCCCCTCTCTCTTTCTCTCTCTCTCTCTCTCTCTCTATATATATATATATATATGTAAACTATATATCACTCTCTCTCTCTCTGCCTCTTCGAGTTCTATTAACACTCATTCCCCCCTCTCTCTATCTCACTCTTAATACACATTTTCATTCTTTCTCTTCATCTCTCTCTCTTAATACACGCCCACTCTCTCTGCCTCTTCTTACACTCTTTAAACTCTCTCTCTCTGTCTCTCTTTATTTCTTTTTCTCTCTCGTTCTCTGCATCTTCTCTATTAAAACACTTCTTACTCAAATCTCTTTCTCTGCATCTTCTCTATTAAAACACTTCTTACTCAAATCTCTTTCTCTGCATCTTCTCTATTAAAACACTTCTTACTCAAATCTCTTTCTCTGCATCTTCTCTATTAAAACACTTCTTACTCAAATCTCTTTCTCTGCATCTTCTCTATTAAAACACTTCTTACTCAAATCTCTTTCTCTGCATCTTCTCTATTAAAACACTTCTTACTCAAATCTCTTTCTCTGCATCTTCTCTATTAAAACACTTCTTACTCAAATCTCTTTCTCTGCATCTTCTCTATTAAAACACTTCTTACTCAAATCTCTTTCTCTACGGTCTCTTTTTAACTTCGCTCTCCTTCTCCGGCCTTCCTTTCTCCACCTCTTTTTCTCTTCCACACACTCACTTAACACACACACACACACACATTTCAATAGTAACCCCTCCCCCAACCCCTCCCAGACATATAGTATTCTGGAATCTGAAGATTAAAGAAAGGAGTGGGCGTGTCCGGAGAAAATGGGAAGCAAGGTCGAGGTCATGTCTAAGTAGGTCAAATTGATCACACAGTAAAGTCCAGGGCACCGCGAGTCCAATCAGTGGTTCTCAACCTACCTAGTATCACGGTGTCAGCGAGCAAGCAGTGGTTAACACACGACAATCTGAAGTGAAGATATTTCTGCATTCGCGACATTTCATGATAATGTTTTCTACAGAGTTTTCAAATGAAAGATAAAAAAAAAAATCTACAATAAAAGCTGCATTCCTCACAAGCTGTATAATATAAGATAAGAAGATAAGAGACTCCATTCATTTTAGTCATCTATAAGCGTAATCTACGTGATCGAAACAAGTGTTAATAATTGATCGTTAGATTTTCGCTACCGACGGCTAGTCACACTAAACCGTTTAGGTGTATTAATTTCATAATATGATAAGATAAGATAATTTTTATTGATCCAATCAAATGGAAATTCAGTTTGACTACAATTGACCACCTCAGTGCAACTACTGTAGCAATAACAAAATAGATGCAAATACGAACAACATTCACACACGAAACACATTACACACTCACAACCAGTGCTTTATGAGTTAGATTTCTATGTACTTCTCACCGACAGTGGGATGAAGGCGTTTTTAATTCTTTCTGTTTTAGTTCTAATGGAAAGGAGACGACCACTTCATTCAGATCTTATGTAACAGTGGTTTAATAGGGGAAGGTTGTATTTAAGAATCGTGAGTGTTTTGGAAAGGCATCTTTCATGGAAAAGCTCCTCAAGAGATGGTAGCTGTGTTCGAGTGATATACGATGTTTTTTTTTTTTTTAAATTTGTCTATTTAGTCTAAGTCTTTGTGCGTGAAGTATTACCATACCAACAGGTGAAGAAAAGTAAGGTACCCTTTTCAACTAGTGTTAGACTCCCATCAGAGCCGGGTGGATTCAGAGGCGCCCTTAAGATCCCGAAATTAAAAATCGCAGTATTCACCAGGATTCGAGCCCTATACCTCTCGGTTCGGGAGCCAAACGAATTACCACATAGCCACCGCGCATCAAATTCTTAATGTAGACAAGGAAACAAAACTGAATAAAACTTTCATTTACAGACATCGTCAGGCCACGTAGCAGTGAATGAGTTAATAATTTCTTGAACAATTTAGCAAAATATAACTCACTATAAGAAAAGTAGATATCCTTCAGAGAAGCTGGAGATGGATAGGTCACATCCTTCGCAAGCCTGATTCCCAACATAACAAGTCAAGCCCTAACCTGGAACCCCCCAAGGAAAGAGGAAGAGGGGACGGCCCAGGAATACATGGCGCCGCGATTTGGAAGCAGATGCCAAGCAGATGGGCAAGATGTGGGGACAGTTGGAGAGACTCGCCCAGAACCGATATGCCTGGAGAAAGCTGGTTGGTGGCCTATGCACCAGAAGGGACCACATGCAGGGATGAGATAAACACTTCTGGCTATCTCGTTTATTCTCTCCCCTTTTAAAACTTTCCTAACGCTATTCATTCCCTTGAACTACGACAGACCACTTTGTGGATTTTCATCAGAATCTAATCAGCCTACACAACCAAACCACCATGCTAACGTAGGCTGAAAATAGAATATGCATCCTCTGTTTGGGACCCCTCAACTCAAACAGAAACAGGAACAGACACGAAATAGAGCAGTGAGATTCATAACGAACAAATATTCACATTTGACCTTTAGTAAAATCACTAAATTTAGAAAGCCTTCAGGATAGAGAAGTTTTAAAAGTAAAGTAGCAGTTATACATAAAACACTAAACCATGACATCAAATACAAAAAACAAAATCTAATAAAATACTCAGAAAGACACAAATATAAAGGCACATTCCTCGTCCCATATGCTAGGACAAATTTGTACAAATACTCCTTCTTCCCTAGTGCTTTTAGAGCATGGAATGGGTTGCCTGAGCTAGCCAGAGAAACCAGTGACTTGGCAGAGTTGAAGCCATTGATTAACATGCATGACTATGAATTAGCCTTGGGACACGCCTAGAACGTAACCTTTATCTTTTTTAAAGTAACCTATGCATTTTATAAGATAAAATATCAACCCTCTTGGCGTAACCTACTTGATAGAAACGACATAGGCGTAACCTATTTGATAAAACAGCAATGAGTAGGTCACCATTACTCGTAAAATCACTCGGAGATAAAAAAAATTAATAAGTTGAGAAGCGCTGGTTTGAAGTTGTCTTGCTTCCCAACACACACACACACACACACACACACACACACACACACACACACACACACACTCACTCTCTAGTTCACACACACACACACACACACACACTCGCATATCCAAGTGGTGTTGAGTATGAAGGGTAATCAGCGCCCCCTTTTTGCACGCCGAGGCCAACGACCTCATCTCGAGACGGCACCACAAGCCTCCTGGGGTCAGGGATGAGTATCCTGTGGCATTGTCAGCCAGGAAGCGCACTGCCTGATGTGAGTAAAAGGTCGTCGAGAGTTCAAGAGGTCGACCTACCAAAAAAAATGCTGGGACCTACATTGTTTGAAGTGGAGTGGGAGAGAGGAGATCGTCTGCCACAGGACAAACAAACAAACACACTCAGGTGCACGCAAGGAACAAACTGCCTTGTGATCAACTTGTATCAAACCAGATAATTAATTACCAGTAATTAATTGAATAATCGGTTAATTTTTTTTTTTGGATTCATGTTTTGTTAAGTAAAATAAATAATTGTGTGAAGTTTCAACTGGATCCAAACATGGTTTTGGGAAAATAACGTACTCAAAATTTGTACCAGACAGACAGACAGAGTGAGTTGATATAAGCTTTGTATAAAGTAAAGTAAGCAACACAGAACCATAACATGCAAATACTAAAACACAAACTTATAATATACTCAGACATAAAGTAAAAGCAAAGTTCTTATTCCATAGTCTCCGACAAAGTGATATAAGTACACTTTCTTTCATAGTATCATTTAAGCATTGAACGGGTTGCTTGAATCAGCCAGGAAAACAAGTCTGTACTTCACACATATGACCCCATTATAACGTGAAAATCAAAGTAAAGTTCCCCATTCAGACCTTGTGGTCTATAGGGCAGATGATGTAAAGGTCATTTGTTTCTGTGGCCCACGGTTAACGAGGATGTCATATGGCCAAACACAACGGCCTTCTGTACTTTTCCCCAAACTAATGTCAGGTACCCATTAGTGCTGGGTGGATTCAGAGGCGCCTTAAAAATCCAGAAATGATAAAATCCTAGGATTCGTATCTAGGACCCCTTGGGTTCGGAAGGCACGCACTGCGTAAAAAGTATTTATTTTTTAAAGGGGACGTCTTTAACTTATAATACAAGATGACGTCTTTGATAAGTCTTTTTAAGATTGCACTTCATATGTACGTCCAGTTTGAATGACAGTTCCAAATCAAATATGTAGATTTAAATCCTCCCAACCCCCCCGAAAACGTGCTATGTAGGTCTTGGGGCAAGAAGATATCAGATAGAGAAACGAAATCCAGGCTCAAAGCATTAAACCACGAATTACCTTTGACCTCAGTTTTATTTTGTCACTGACCTAATCTCTGCCCCCTCTCTTGCACTGATTTCCCGATCACCCCCCGAAGGCACCGTGTAGCCTCGTAGCGTCTAAAATCCAAATCAGCCATCTAACCTTACATGACCCCAAGAGGCTCCGGGCCTACGTGACCTAAAAGTGTTCTCATTTTTATAGATAGAAGTGTTGTCAACTTAGACATTTTTGTTTCATAAATATTTGCACAGTCTTTGCTACGGTTGATTTTTTTTTTGTTATTTATAATTAATTATTAGTATACAATTAAAGCTACTACGACGCTTAAAGATATTATTACAGACAATATAATCGGCCTTTTATTTTACTAATGTAATGTTTATTGTTTTATAATTCATTTATGTCATACGTCATTTCACGACCATGTCGTACGGACGGACAGGCTGCAACGTTGCATGTCAATATTCAGGCCCTCTATGACGACTGGTCTTGATTGAACACCCATTTACACCATTACACTAAGTGACTAGATATAGGACTTGATTTATCAAAATGAATCGCTTAGCATAGAAACTGCCTAGAATTTTTTTTCAGATTTTGTTTTATATTTATAATCTAATCAAAGTTGACCAAACTTGTTATTTCTTAGTTTAAAAAAAATCGAAATAAAAAATTGCTTATTTGCGACAATGGATGTTTAAGTGAAATCCAATTAGATAATTCGGCAATGTCATTAAGTGAGACTCCTATCTCCATGACCAGGTCAGATAACTTTCTGAAAGGTCAACAACCAAACTCAGTTCAATGTCGCGCTAATGTGTTTATGGTGGATTAAGAAGGATCATCTGCCTGGGCTGAAGAGAAACGTTTAAATTCAATAGTTGTCACCAATCAAGAAGTGGGAAAGTTTGATCTCAGAGTGTCCAAAGTTTTAGAAAGAAATTAGCCAAAAAAAAACCCAAACCCCCCCCCCCCCCCAAGTTTATGTAAGAGAAACAACTGCACATATATAGCCATATCTACCAACTCAATACGACATACATAATATAATTAATATCGAACTAATTAATCATAATGTCATAATTTATTGACTAATTGGGCTAATCTTTAATTGATTCATGTTAAGTCATGGACAATAAATAATTGTGTAAAGTTTCAACTTGATCCGAGAATGGGTGTGGGGGAAATGACGTGTTCAAAATTTGGCGCAAAAAGAAGGAATTTGATATAAGCTTTGTAATAAAAGAATGAGGATTGATATTTTGACTTGGTCACAGAAACGTGTGTCCTTTTTCCATTGGGTCTAATGCTGGCATGCATGTTGTCTAGTTAACCTCCTCAATGTCATATTCTATTACATGTCTTATCTTATCTTATATAATACAGACGTTGCTTCAAAAAAGAAGATGATTACGTCCTACGCGTCATGCATTTAGTCATGCATATTAACCAATGACTTTAATTCTGCCAAGTCACTGGTTTTTCTGGCTAGCTCAGGCAACCCATTCCATGCTCTAATAGCACTAGGGAAGAAGGAGTATTTGTACAAATTTGTCCTAGCATATGGGACGAGGAATGTTCCTTTATTTTTGTGTCTTTCAGAGTATTTTATTAGATTTTGTTTTTGTATTTGAAGATTATGGTTCAGTGTTTTATGTATAATTGCTACTTTACTTTTGAGTCTTCTGTCCTGAAGGCTTCCTAAATTTAGTGATTTTACTAATGGTGTTACTCTTGTTTATGTCACATATATTTCTGTGTCTTTTCTATGACAATGGCATCCTTTTCGAAAATTAAGGATGTCTAGTATTTCTCGTGACCACACAAACCCAGTTGCGACCTACATATTTTGCCAAAGGCGATGGTCTGAAATAGCCTCTTACCGCAGGGGTTTATTTCAGTTTTTCTAGTCGTCATGGTGCGTGTGTCTTCGGCAAAGGGCTTTTCTTTTTGAGGATCAGCTGTGTGTCTCACGACCTATGTTAGAGCTCACCTGCTGTCTTTTTACAGATGCCCTCATTGATAAGGCCACATTTTATTCTTCTATTAAATCATTCTCTACAGTATGCTTCGTTATTAAGTCACTTGCTAACGCATGTCTCTGCTGTAGTGGGAAGCGTGGTCGAGAGGCTAAGTGCGGTTGGCGCTTGGCTTGGCTACCTATGAAGGGGGGCTCAGTTGTGTCTACAGAGCGCCCGAAGGCAGCACGGAAAAATCTTCTCCTAGATACCCCCCCCCCCCACTGGTCCACAACTGAGATTGGACCAAAGCGCTCTAAGCATGATATAAGCATGAAAATATACAAAAGCAATAATACAAATTACCCCCCCCCCCTCCTTTTTCACGTTTGCGCCCCCCCCCCACCGCTCACCATTTTGTTTTGTTTTTTCTAACTTTCAATACTTTATAAATGAACATTTTTTTCTAGGATGTTATGTGTCAACGCTTTCCCAGATCTTCCGCTCTTTTCAATGTTCAGTCAAATGTCCATCAAACGTCAGCAATGGGTTAATCTATTAGATTGTTTACTGGAGTTGTGTATGTCTTAAAGTATTTTTTTAAATAAATATATTTTTTTTGGTCTATAATATATAATAAAAAAGTAAATTACCTCTTTCATACCCAGGGGCGTAGCTAGGAATTCTTCATCATTTGGGGGCTCGGGGGGCTTGACCTTTATGGGGACCCTTGTATTTTGCGTAATATTTAATATAAAACCCCCCAAACATTTCAGACATTTTCGGAAGATTTCAGTAAGATCGCATGAGTACTCGAGCACTCTCTTCACCTCGCTGCCTAAAAGTACAAGCGACCTAGTTATTACGATTGTGTAAAAAGGGGGGATGAGGGTCATCTGAGTATTGAGTTCAATGACATGGAGAAGCCAACTACCGTCCTAGAGAAAAAGTTAAACGGGCGTGCAGGCTATAAAAGAAGATTGTCTTTTCTTCGACACTTGATAGTGATCTCAAGCTTTCAACTTATCAACCTGTCTTCTTAAGAATCTTTAGGAACAAAGTGAAAAAATCTTGACTCAAAAACAACAATTATATTTTAATGTATAAATCTTTGTTAACAAGCTTAATGTAAGCTCAAGGTGCCGCGATAATCTAACAGACATAAACATGAGAGATGAAATGACAAACTTATCTATATATGTTTAGAATAGATAAGTATTAATGTTCTTCTTGAATGTAGTGATGCATGTTGTTGCAAAGCTTTGGTCCATTCAATGAAAAAAGTATGCCGACCTTAACTATTTAAACACAAATTTAAATCTATCGAATGTCTCTGTAGACATTAGCAGACGTGTAATACATCTGTGTACACACAGTAGCAGACGTGTAATACATCTGTGTGCACACAGTAGCAGACGTGTAATATATCTGGTTTGATAGCAGTCGAATGCAGTACAACTAAGTGGACACATCAGGCGTGCATTACATCTGGACGGACACAGAAGCAGACTTTAATTTCCACAACTAAATTCAGGTAACCATTAGAATTAAGTGGACTCAGGGGCGCCTTGAAAATTCCGAAATCAAAATCCCAGTCTTCAACGAGATTCGAGCCCAGTACCCCCCAGGTTCGGAAGCCAAGCCACTACGCCCCTAAAATTTGGAATTGGCTTGCATTGTTTATTTCTCAAATACCGTGTTATCAAGAAAACTTAAAAAGAGCCGCCCCTGTGGACAATCGGCTTTGTCTGCATCAGTTGTGGCAAAAGATGCAGGTTGAAACTGGGTTTGCGTGGCCACGTGAAAAACTGAACTCATCCATAACCTTTGGGTTAGAAGGCATTACCTTAAATTGTCAATGTGTATGTACCTCCTTCAAAAATTTTAAATAGTACTTACAAAAGGCATATTATTTCAGTATTATCAGCGTGAGAGGAGAGAAGCAACAGAATCGCGTCTTGTTTCGCCTAAAACTATTCGTGCAGCGCTGTTCTCAATTCGCAAGAGATAGCGATTTTGTCGCCGGGTAAAACCCATCAACACAGCAATGGCATTGTCAAGGCGGTGGAGGAAATATGGTCTAGCAATCTTGTTGCTTAACTTTGTAGTAATAGGGTCGGATCCTTATAAATGGATAAATGCTTGGCGAATCGTTCGCCGGGACCCAAGACGGGATCTTGAAAAGGAAAAATAAATTGTGTTGAGTGTTTAAATGTTTGAAATTCTTACAAAATTGTACTTTTCAACCAATAGGCCTATGAGGTCTACAGTTAATCTCAAGAACAAAAGAACAAATTGGTCTCATTCTCATTACTTGCGATAGCAGATCTATTAAAGGAAGATAACTCTTAAATTATAAGTAAATTGTATAATTAGATTCAAACGTGTAAGATTTTTAAATAATAATAATAATAAATAATTTTAATAATAAAATTATAAATCTGTTAATAATGTGAAGTAGATAAAATTACTTTCACAATTTTATTTTGGTTCAATTTTTATTTCTTTTTTTTAATATTACGGAATGTATATACTAGTTAGAATACATGAATTTACGTTATAAGTAAACAGTTAAATTCGTATTAATCTAGAGCATTAGTAGAATTTGAATATAAATGGATAAAATCTTCAACAACGAAGGTTCAAGATAGAACGCATAAGCCCTTAGAATTATGAACATCCTTGGTAGTGAGGGTAATGTAATAGAGACTTATGAAGATATTAAGATTATACTTAAAAAAAACTTCACCACTATATACAGTGAACAGCCAGTACATACTGATGCTCAGGAGAATGTTCTAAAAGTTTACAAACAGATGGATAAGACAGATGAAGATCTCTTAGGGAGTGCACTTACGCTAGACGAACTCAGGACTGCCCTGGACTCGACTAAGAACAATAAATCCCCCGGTCCAGATGGCTTAACCTTTGAACTCTATAAAACCGTCTTCCCCTTGCTGGGTCCTCCCTTACCGCGACTATATAGCGACGCCATTAAAATGGGGCAGTTTCCGGCAAATTTTAACGAAGCATACATCACACTTTTACCTAAAAAATCAGAAAATAACACTTCACCTAGCGACTATAGGCCCATTTCACTTCTCAACACAGACAATAAAATTCTCACAAAAATGATTTTCCTAAGAATGAAACCACTCATTAACCTGAGATGAACTTTTAAAAAATCAGAGCAGGAAGGACTCAATCCTCCCGTAGTGCTCTGGCAAAAAAATGGGCCGTTCGGCGTAATGCCTCGTAGCTACCATACAAATCGAGTGGCTGCTCAGACACGTCCCCCCCCCCCCTTAGTTCGCGGAAATGGGGACACTCGTACAAGACATTCGGCACTGTTTCGTCGCTCTCTCCACAATGACGGCATCGGGAGACATAGTTCAAGTGGAACCGGGCAAAGCATGCCCTAGCCCTAACAGGACAATGCTCTACACCAGTGATGCCCAACCTTATTTAGTCTGCGGGCCATTCCAATATCCAACACTCGTGTCGCGGGCCATATCAGCAAAAATGTACAAAAATGACATGAAATTGACCTGAAGCTATTGGATTAGAAACTCGCAAATCTTAGTACTTACACTAATTGATGGGTTATTTGAAGTTTATATTTTTTTTTTTACGCGTCAGAAAATGAATGCCGTCATATTTTTTTGTTAGAATGCCGTTTATATGTTGTTGATTAATTAAACAGCCATACTTTCTGTACAATAAAATATTCCGGCATATTATCATGTTCCGAGGAAAGATCCGTTCAATTTTCCTGGTAGATTCTACATCCCATTTCATCAACGTACAAATGTGTTAAATGCTTCTAACAATCCATCAGAGAAAAAGTGAGGGCCCTAACGTAGCTAGAGATTTCTCATCATTTTTTTTTTTAGGAGGAGGGAGGGGGGTTTCTACACTTTTTGCCGACGTTTGGAACCACATCACGGGTCGTATTTGGCCCGCGGGCCGTATTTTGGGCATCACTGCTCTCCACTGTGCAATGATTGCTTGTTCTGACCTCCTTAACCTCCACGTGCTCTGTCGGATTCCTCCCAGGACTTTAACCGCTTCGGATTCCTCCCAGGACTTTAACCGCTTCGGATTCCTCCCAGGACTTTAACCGCTTCGGATTCCTCCCAGGACTTTAACCGCTTCGGATTCCTCCCAGGACTTTAACTGCTTCGGATTCCTCCCAGGACTTTAACCGCTTCGGATTCCTCCCAGGACTTTAACCGCTTCGGATTCCTCCCAGGACTTTAACCGCTTCGGATTCCTCCCAGGACTTTAACCGCTTCGGATTCCTCCCAGGACTTTAACTGCTTCGGATTCCTCCCAGGACTTTAACCGCTTCGGATTTCTGCCAGGACTTTAACCGCTTCGGATTTCTGCCATTGCTTGTAAAAACGGGCTTGGTGCTCCGAGGTGTGTGGCTGCCAAAGCTCCCTCTCGTGCAAGGGTATCTGCCGTTTCATTGCCCCTCACGCCGCAATGCACTGCATGAAAACGACAGCTCCAATAGCTCGGCGGATGTTATCTGCGGCGCCGATTGCCTCTTCTATTACGGGCGACCCTCCCCCGCCGCCACCCATGGCTAGGAGACTGAAGCGAGAGTCGGTGAGTAGCACTACAGTAGTTGCGCTAGTTTCATGTTGGGTCATTCGGGCTCTAATAGCCTCGAATGCCCGAGTTATCCGAGTGTTTGTTTATAGTTATACAATGCTTTTCAATAGAGCATCTCTGTAAGTATTCTGTAGGGATACCAAGGCCACCTATATCGTGGTCCTTCACTATTATTTATTTACATGTTTATGTCCCTATAACTTTTAGGCGGGGTGATTGTAGTGTAACTGAGTCTCCCAGTGTGTGTGTTTCATGTCCAGTGTGTGTGTGTTTATAGTACTTCATTAATGTTATGCGAGACGTGCTGGTTTACTGTAGCCTAATTTTGTCGAATAAAGCCATGGTATTGGTATACTAGTATTTGTTGTGTCATTACATAACTATTCGTAATTAATTATTTTTTATTTTTTTTTGGAATCGAACAAGGGAAAGAAATAGAAACATGACAGATGTGGTGGTATAAGATGAATTACTTCCCTTAAAGAGCCCTGAGTGAACACGTTTTTTTTTATGCGTTTAAAAAGCTATCACGGTAACATTCACAGATACCCCCTAATCCCCCCCCCCCTTTTTTTTTTCCATAACTACCTTGAGGAGTGATTGTGCTGGAGTATGCTGGCCTTATACTCTGATAATTGGTAAAGATATTTCTAATCGCATAGATTTTTTGTTGTTGGTCTAGAACTCTAGATCTATTAGAAATTCAATCACATTTCTGATTTTACAAAAAAAATGATACAGTTACACTTAATATAAGTTTTTTTTTTTTTTTTTTTTAAAGAAAAAGCAATCATTTGTTTATATTTTTTTGTGTTTTGTTTTGCTTCTATCCGCTATTTAAAATGAACCTGCAACATTTGGGCACCGACACAATAACATTCTATTGTCTCCCCTACTTTCAGTTTTAAAAAATTTGCTGCTTAAGCGTTAACCTTGGATAGGCCAGTAATAGAATATGCATCCTCTGTTTGGGAATTGGGACCCCTCAACTCTAGAAAACATTAAGAAACTGGAACAGACACAAAATAGAGTAGAGAGATTCATAACAAAAGAATATTCACATTTGACTAGAGTAACACCTTTAGCAAAATCACTAAATATAGAAAGCCTTCACGATAGAAGACTTAAAAGTAAAGTAGCAATTATACATTAAACACTGAACCATAATCTTCAAATACAAAAACAAAATCTAATAAAATACTCAGAAAGACACAAAGATAAAGGCACATTGCTCGTTCCATATGCTAGGACAAATTTGTACAAAAGCTCCTTCTTCCCTAGTGCTATTAGAACATGGAATTGGTTGCCTAACTAGCCAGGAAAACCAGTGACCCGGCGGAGTTTAGGTCATTGGTTAATATGCATGACTAAATGCATGACGCAATTATCTCCTTTTTTGTAAGGTCTGTGTCATATAAGATAAGGTAAGAAGATAAGTTAACAGCATATCAGACATTTTGAAAGATTCCAGTAAGATCCCATTGGTGCACGAACACTCTCTTCACCTCGCTGCCTAAAAGTACAAGCGACCTAGTTATTACGATAGTGTGAAAGGGTTATTGGATTGCAGAGTTCAATGACCTGGAGAAGCCAAGAAATTCCAGCTACCCGTCGCCTCAGCGTGGCCCTCCGGTGGAAACTTCTAGTGGGTGGAAACTAGGTAGGCTAAGTACGAGTAGCGAACCCAGTCCAAAAAGTCCGCTACGGCGTTCCACAAGGGGGCCGTCATCAGTATCCCGTTAGCTGGAGTGGCGGTCCATGCACGGAACAGTGGCGGTTACAGTATAGGAATATGAGACAAGCTCCCCGCAGTTAACACTGTTCTCGGTCACTTATAGCGAGTGGGGCCCAGGAACGGGGACGGTGCGCTGTGTACACAGCACGGCCCGATTCGGCCCAGTCAACCGATATGGCCGTCTACCGTTGGGAGCCCTCAGACAGGACAGGGGTGAAGGGCCTCATGTCCAGGCCTGGTGGTTGGATAAAAGCCTTTCTAACCATCAACGGGATAATGGCGCCTACGGCGCCGACGCCCTACTGGACTTCACTGAAGGAGAAGCCAAGTACCGTCTTAGAGAAAAAGCTAAAGGGGCGTGCAGACTATAAAAGAAGATTGTCTTTTCGTCGACACTTGATAGTCACCTCTCCCCCCCCCCCCCCCCCCCCTTCAGCTGTCAACTTATCAGTCTGTGTCTTCTTAAGAATCGCATGGAACAAAGGATACAAATCTTGACTTGAAAGCAATAATTATAATTAATGAGTAACGTGCTGTTAACAAACATAATGTAGGCTCAAGGCGCTTCGAAAACTTGACAGACAAAAGAAAGCCGAGAGTTGAAATGACAAACTTATCTAGATCTATGTTGAAAAGATAAGTATTAATGTTCTTCTTGAATGCAGTGATGCATGTTGTCCCAAAGCTTTGGTCCATTCATTTAAAAAGCATGCAAACCTAAACTATTCAAACACAAATTTGTCTACCAAATCACACAGTAGCAGACGTGAAATACACTAGTGTGCACACAGTTGCAGACATGTAGTACACTTGTGTGCATACAGTAGCAGACGTGTAGTACACTTGTGTGCACACAGTAGCAGACGTGTAGTACATCTGTGTACACACAGTATCAGACGTGTAGTACATCTGTGTGCACACAGTAGCAGACGTGTAGTACATCTATGTGCACAGAGGAACAGACGTGTAATACTTCTGTGTACACACAGTAGCAGACGTGTAATACATCTGGTTTGATAGCAGTAACATGCAGTACAACTAGGTGGACACATCAGGCGTGCATTACATCTGGACGGACACAGCAGCAAGGACAAATTTAATCAATTATTTTTGGTGGACTCCTGGAACAGTTCCCCACCCCCCTGACTTTGGTCGATTACTTCGTGCCAAATCTCGGAATGACAAGACTAATCCGAAAAGTTAGAAAAAGTTACAATATTCTCATGTCATTAAACGCCAAATATTGGTCAATGTCAATATGCTACACACGGTAAATTTCTCTTTTAAGACTTTGCGATCTATAGGGCAGATAGATAGATGTTAAGGTCATATGTTTCTTTAGCCAACGATTAACGAGCAGGGTGTTATGTGGCCAGCACAAAGACCAACTGCCTTTAATTTAAAGTCAGGTACCCATTAGAGTTGGAGGTGCGCTGGCTGAGCGGTAAAGCGCTTGGCTTCCGAACCGGGGACCGGGCCTCCAATCCTGGTGAAGACTGGGATTTTTAATTTCGGGATCTTCGGACGCCTCTGAGTCCACCCAGCTCTATGCTGTAGTATGGGTATATATGGCTACATTCGACGTGACCTGTCTGATTCCTATTCATAACACAGGTCCTTCCCGAACTGGCGTGTACTGTAACTCATCTTGGTTAACCGTTTGTCCAGCGCTGGCCTGGGGCAATTTGCGTCAACTAAAAACACACACAGAACTACCCCCATCTATGTCTCCACCAGGTTTGTAATATTACTGTGCACTGGGTTTTCAAAGCCTACTCTTCTTCAACTTTTTGCTGCTGAGCTGTAAGCTCTTATGCGGTCTATGCCAAGGAAAAATAAGCATGCTGAAAAAAAAACAGACAGCGAGTTGGCTATACTGATTTGTTGCGATAATAGGGTCTGTCTAAGTGAAATAAATTAGGAAATTCAAAGAGGATATGATTGACAGTTTTATAAGGGTGGTTGCAGTATCCACAGACTGGTGAGAGTGTGGGACTTATTCTGTTAAGGTGAAAATTTAAAGATATGTCTCCTGTTTTTAGTTGAAATGTCATAGATTTGCTCTTTGCAGGGGAGAAATGGATAGTTTGGAGTTTGCTTGACATGGTCGTTTCTCTGTACCTAGCTCAACTTACTATGCGGAAACAAGTATCTTCTACATTTACTATAAAAATGTGTTTATTCTTAGCTACTGGTTGTGTGATTGGCCTTTCTGGGCCACGTTTAAACACTGCCAGCTTCCAACCCTTGGTGTCCTAGATTTGAGCCAGTAGATAGTAATCTTTGTTTTTGAAGGAATGTCTGAAACTATACTCTCTTTCTGCATGTTTCTATATAATTTATTTTTCCTCTACAGGTGATCAAAGATTTTTTTCAATGAAACCTACTTTAATAGGTATGATGAAGTCATGTCAGACTCACTGCTGGGCAATGACTGAGGCCCTTTTTTTGTGTTGGGGGCATGATGGGAGGAGTTTCTGCTGCATATTTTGGCGGGAAATTTGGAAGGTGAGGAGAAGTGATTGTTTGAATAAGGAAAGAAAGAACAATTTGAAACATAACTCTTTTCTTTACGCCCTTTAACTTACAGGAAACTGTCACCAGCTTTTTTTTTACCTTCACTTATCCCTAAGTCTGTTGAATCCTTGGCCACCAAACAAGATCTTTTGACAGTCTATCTCTATTTCTCCCTGTCTTTTGTCGTGAATTTATTTCAATAATGGGCCTGTCCATTATTTTATGTTGTCTTCTCATCGCTTTTTCTGTCTGCCTCTTCTTCTTTTCCTGGTACTGCTCCCTGAAGGAAGGTCTTTGCGTGCCCCGAGGACTTTGTGATATGTTGATAGAATTTTAAGCTTGTGCTTTTTTTTACTTTTTTGATAGTGTGGTAGGCCAACCACGCTTTCATCTTACCTTCCACAAGATGAGCCGTCATGATCTTGCCACTGATGGAGGCAAATGAGTCTGGTAGGCAAACCCACGCTTTCATCTTGCCTTCCACAAGATGAGCCGTCATGATCTTGCCACTGATGGAGGCAAATGAGTCTGGTAGGCCAACCCACGCTTTCATCTTGCCTTCCACAAGATGAGCAGTCATGATCTTGCCACTGATGGAGACAAATGAGTCTGGTAGGCCAACCCACGCTTTCATCTTGCCTTCCACAAGATGAGCAGTCATGATCTTGCCACTGATGGAGGCAAATGAGTCTGGTAGGTCACTGTTGCATCAAAATTTGGCCAGTTCCTTTCATGTTTTGTTTTCAACTTTCCATTTACTCTGCCATCCCAAAGTTTCAGGCCTGTATGAAAACCATCTATTAGGAAAGCCATATTTTAAAACTAAGTTTTTAAAAAATTGTTAGGAATACTGTTGCTATCAAACAAGCAGTTTAATTATTAGGGGATTATGTACCCAAATTGAATACATAATGATGTGGAAAAGTAAATTAGCTAAATGTTTCAGGATTAGAGAATTGGAAGTTATTTTCATTTGTCAAAAGTTCATTTTTTAGCTACAAAGTGTAATAGCTAATTAATTTGATAGCACCACCTTATAAATATATATATATATATATATATACAGTGCTTTTTTTGTAACAAAATAGGTGCCGGTACTCAGTGATGGTTTGCCTAACTTTTAACTATACCAGTTCGCACATCGATGCACAAGTTAAATCACAACTGCAAAGATACTAAAATAATGTCTAAAACAATTTTATTTTATAATTAACCAACTTAAATTGTTTTATTATTACTTTATTAGTATACCGTAAACATTTGTTATGATTGTAAAAATTTAAGTAACAACTTATTCAAGTTATTCTTGATTTACTTTAAAAAAATTGTGTTAAGTTCTCTTGTGTTTTATAGGAAAGAACCCTGTTAAAAACTAAAATAAAATACAAATGTTGAATAAATTATTCATAATAAATTCCAAAGTTTGATCAAGTTCTTATCTGACGTATCCTCCCGACTGCGTTCTTTGCTGTTGGTATCTGTGGCTGAATGTCTGCCTCTAAGCAACCATGATTCAACGTATCTTGTTGGGTCAAAACGTACGAGTGGTGGTCCAACTAATCTGATAAATAACAGTGAAGATACAGTTGTTGTCATCAATGAACTTCTTGTCGGGGTGATGATAAGATTCATTTGCGAAAATCCTCTTTCGGCTTCACTTGAAGAAATTGGGATTGTACTGAGAGCAATTTGCAAAGGAAGTAGTTTATCCGGAATGTTTTTTTCGATGAGATATTCACGAAATCCGCGAATCATTATTCTTTCGTTTAATTGCAATCTTGTTGACAAGTTTCTCATTTCTGTTTCGCCAAATGTTAAGTGAGTACCAATGTTGTCCGGCCATTGCTTTGTATCGAGCACTCGAGCCCAATATGCCAACTCAGCATCTTCACTAGAAAGCAACCTTTGTTCAATTGATTCTTGTAGTTTTTTGTAAAAAGCTTTTACGTCAATTGGTGGATCACTGGTACAGTTTTTGGTGTGAAGTGAAACTCCTTTGAAAAGGTTACTATCTACAGCAGTGGCCGCAATTTTATAATAAGGGCCTGGAATAATTTGCCTTTCTTCAAAAATCTGTATAACAGCCTTGATTTTTTTATCTGCTTTGTAGATGTCTATGTTGCGCTCTTGCAAATCCAAACTTAACTCTGACAATTCTTGGAGCGCATCGCACATCAATCCGAGGTCTAGTACAAATTCAGTAGAAGTAATCTTTCGCTGCAAACCTTCATACATGCATTGATCTTTTTTGTCTCTGGTTGAGTCAAGTTTTGCTTCTTCAAAATGTTGTACCAAAACTTCATAATCTTCCCAAACTGCTAAAACAGAACGGAAGCTGGATGCCACCCATCGCGTGCTTAACATTCTTCCAATTTTTAACAACTCAGCCTCTAACAAACGAGCACATACTTGCAATTCTCTGCAATTTTTGGGTGAAGAATGATAAACTACATACAGTTTATCAATGAATGCCTTAAATCTGTTGATACCTGAAACTTGTTTTACGACATCACCAACGGAGAGTTCCAGTCGGTGATTTGCACAATGCCAAACCAGAACCGATGGAAACTTTTCTTTTAGCAATGCCTTGACGCCACTTTTGCTTCCCAACATCACAGCTGCTCCATCACATGCAAGAGAAACTAAGTTCCTTCTTAGAAAGTCTTCTGTTAACCCATAGAAATGAAGGCAGTGTAGTAAAGAAGCAAAAACTCCATTTGCAGTTACACTTTCGAGTTCTACCAAATCCAAGAATAAATTTACTGGTGAGGTCATTCCACTGTCTGCAAGACAAACCCGAATATACACAATTAAAGTCGATTTTTGGCTAAGCGTAGTTGATTCGTCGATGATCAATGAAATTTTATTGTTCGACCGTACAATTTCTTGGAACAATTTTTTTCTCATTTCACAACTAATGTGATTCACTACATTTATGCAAGCATTGGTTGAATGAAGAATACGGCCCATTTCAACTCCGTTTAGTTCTTGCAAATCTATTTCAGATTCGAAATTATGAAACGATTGGTTTTCTTTGGCTACTTTGTAAGCTGTACGAAAAATCTTTGCAGTTACGATTTTCTCACGAGTTAATGCCTTTAACAACACGTTCTCAATAGGTGCTGCCTCGGCTTCTGTTAGGATCTTAAGCGCAGCTTTGTGTGCCGCAGTTTCTTTATGATCGAATAATTTCTTTCTTAAAGACATAAGCTGTTGTTGTCGATCAGTACCGAAGTAAGTTATTTTATTGTCGGCCCATTCGTTCGATACCTTCATTCCCATCTTTGCCTCAACTCCGAGATTGCCAACTTTTCGGCAAGGGATACAACCAAGTTTTTTATTACGGATAGATAGCCAATCATATTTCACAAGGAAATAATTTCTTTGATCTAAAGTCCAGCAGGTAGGCCAGTCAACATCTGCAGACTGCAGTTGTTCAAAAGTAACAGAGGAACCACGAACGATATCTGACGGCTTTGGTTCCGATAGTTCCATTAGGGTTTCTTCTGTGACATTGGCTTCGGCCGTTATTTCGTCAGTTAGTCTGGTTTTCTTACTTACCGGCAAAGTCCCAGTCGGAACATCCACTGAATGCAAAAAGAAATCAGAAATTTTCTTCATTTCTAAAGTGGGCTAGGAAAATAATTATTTCTTAAATTATCAATTTCTAACCACACTCGTTTTAATTTCTTTAAGTCTTAATTATTACATTCAAATTTTGAAATTTTAAAGGCATTACGTCATAAAAACAAGCATGACCGGAAATGGGTTAATCACTAATGACGAGTGTGTATGGAAAGCAGTTTCGCATTTTATATTTTAATTCTTATTGCGCGCAATTTTAAAATAATTCAATTTTGACAAATTAATAATATAATAAATTAATAATAAACATTAAAATACAAGATAAGTAATAATTTTTTCCCACACTGAAAAAGGTGCCGGTACGCCGTACCGGTGCGTACCGGCACAAAAAAAGCACTGTATATATATATATATATATATATATATATATATATATATATATATATATATATACTGGGCCGCCGTGAGGGTTGTGGCCACCTGCGTGCGAAATTTTAAAATGCCGCACCCCCCCCTTTTTTTTCTCTAGAAAATGAAATTCATTAGACTGGCTGAACACTGGACCAAAAGCGTCCTTTGATTTAAATCCATTTTTGTAGACCGTTCCTTTCCTATTGGCCCCGTTGTCGTATCACTCATGCCCTCTCAGATGTTTGATTTCCAATTTGAACTTTGATTTTGTTCTTCTACGATGTCACAAAGTCCTTCTCCAGACTCAAGTTGTCTTAGTAATTGGGCGAAACTGCAGAAAATGTTCATGTATTTCAACATTAGGTTAGAAGGGCCATAAAACGCAGAATAAATTCCTTGAAATATAAAAGTCATTCGTTTTCCGCAATTTTTTTATAATGATTATCACGATTGTGTTTTGGAGAGATGTGCATTGTCTCCACAATCATCTGACAGACGCGGATTCGGAAGTGCGGACAAATGTATCCAACACACCACCACAAGGACAAAATGAAGCAACACTGCGCTGAATATTTCTGTTGCGTTAATATACAACACAAATAATCAAAAGTAAAAGTTACTTATACAATGATTTGAAGTAAAACAGAGTAAGGTAGTGTTGAAGTAAAACAGAGTAAGGTAGTGTTGAAGTAAAACAGAGTAAGGTAGTGTTTCTCAGACATTGCCGGATGCGACCCCTACATGACAAAAATTATCGCTCGAGCCTTCCTTAGAAGCTGGGGATCTAGAGCAGCGATGTAGGCTCCCACAGTGAGGTCCGTGCATTTTTTTTAAGGAAGTGATAAAAAAAGAATAGAAACTTATTCATAATTTCTTTTTGTTGATTCAACTTAGAGTAATTTAACGCTATGTTTAGAATCGAAATTAACATAATGAAATTTCACAAAAAGAGCCCGTTGTTGATTTTGTGTGTGTTCAGAAATAGTGTTGCCTATTCAAGTTTTAGGCGTTGTAAAAAGTTCTTCCCGGAGATAGAAATGAAGATGCGGAGGGTTTCCGCTAAGTCGGCAAGGCGTCTACATTGTCGGGACGGAACCCCGGCGCATTTATCCTCAGAAATTCTTTCTCCTGGCGTCTACAGCTCAATTTTTTCTTGTAGTAACTACGATTGTTAAGTCGTGTTGATGTGTTTTCTTTCAGAAACTTAACCTAGTAAAAAAAAAAGTTGAGGGCCATATCAAATCTAACAATAAAGAGGCAGCCCTGGTCAATAGTGTTATGTGAGGGACATTCTAGGTGCGTAAAGCGCACGGACGTCTGTAATGGGCGGGATCTTTTTTAAGAACATCTTTGTGTTAAGTTCATCTCTGTCGCGGACCATTTTTTTCCACACAAAAGTCGAAACTATAACAAAAAGTGCTATGGTCGGAATAAATTCGACCATTCTGAGACAAGACAATCCGGAGGATGAATCACACTAGCGGAAACGTTTTGCAATGTTTTCTTCAAAAAGATTTGACCCATATCGTTGCAAACACCTCTCGAGAAAATGGTCTACACTCGGCGAGGTCTTATTAGAAAATGAAACGACGTCTTTGACTTACGATATTTTAATTTGTTAAAAAAATGGTAGTCATGTAACTTTAATACTATTCTGACAAGGATTAACAATTTGCCATCCCCCTCCAATACATTGTTGTTGATCGGTAGTTGGCTTGTAGCTCCAAACAGTTAATAAAGCTGAACCGATGTAGGCGTATTATATTTTTAATAAATAAACTTTAAATAACTTGAACAAACTTCTCTTGTGAACAAAAAACTCAATATAACTGTTATAACAATACACTTGCTTAAGTAACGGCCATTTTGAAAAAAAAGGTGAAAACATTGACTTTTGAATTACTATATCTACTTACAGGGCGGGCAATTCGACTTAACAATCGTAGTTATAGATCTATGTAGTAAGTAGATACTAATAAGAAAAAAAATAGTTGACTGTTCAGCTTCTCTAAGTGTCATTCAAAACAAATATTACAAACCCGCAAAAATTCAAGGCCAGAAATGAGTAGCGCCTATGGAAAATTCCGCCCTGTCGCTCCGCCCAATTTTTATTTCTTTGATAAATTTCCAAAATAACTTTTTATGAACGAATATCGTTTTATTTTTTGTTTGTTTGTTTTGTTTTTTAAAGTTATTAAAGGATTCTGGAATAATTAGACTTAATATAAAATATTTAAATATTGAATTTTTTTAAAAACAAAATTCAAAAACTAATTATAAATAATGATTTGGCCGCCCCTTAACTTCGGCCGCCTGCGTGCAATGCACACATTGCACAATAGGTAGCGGCGGCCCTGTATATATATATACATTAAAATGTTAGAATTTTTTTATTTGAGGTCTCTAAATGGATTATACTTTTTTTTAGAGAAGAAACTAATTAGAAAAGGTTTTTGCGCAGTAGTCAGGTTTTGCTTTATAGTACTGATAAACAGAAATGAGATCTGTGGTTAATCATCATCATCCTTGAACATCATTAGACTGAGGGCTTGAAAGACTCAAATCCTGTCTTGCAAAAGCCGTGGAAGAAATCCTTCTGTTGTGTGTAATGTGCGTATGTCATCATACAGGTCTTGTAGTTTCCCAGACCTTTGGAGGTAAAGATTAGCAAGTCTAGGGAAGTTCAAAAGAATATTAGACAGTTTCTTATTCTTCCCTGTAGCAGGGGCACAGTAAGTCAAAGCTTGGCCTGAACTTTGCAAAATATGAGCCAATGAAATAGTGGCCCGTACTGCACTGTGTTGTAATGGCTTGTTCAGGCCTTGGCAACCCCCACCATGGGGAGAGGCGTGATCAGGGTGCCTGGTGTGCTTCCAGACTTTATGGACATTTTGGTACTCGTGTCAATACTGAAACCATTTTTCCATCTATTTTTTGGGATTTATGCCAGGACATGGTGGAAACTTACAGCCTGCTATGTGGGTGGTGTTAACTCTCCAGGGTGGGCTAAGGAGTCTGCAACAGTGTTGCCAGTCACAGACTGTGATAAATAGCTTTTAGTTTTAGAACATTACGTGTTATCAATTGCAAACTTTCCTTCAAATAAATAATTCATTAAGAATTTATTTTTTTTAGTTGCTGTTTTTGCTTACAACGAGGCGTGGTGACTGAGCGGTAAAGTGCTTGGCTTCAAAACCGGGGGACCTAGGTTTGAATCCTAGTGAAGACTGGGATTTTTTTTATTTTGGGACAGTCTAGCGCTCATACTGCAACACCATGCAGCCATGTCCTTTAAATTAATTAGTTTTTTAAATTAGTATCCTTTTTTTTAAATTTTGTACAAGGTAAGGCTTGCAAACAAAACAAAAAGACATAAGAGAGTTTTGTTCTTATTTGTTTGCTAAAAGTGTTAAGTTTGATCAATGTCCACCTGTCCCATGTATATGCTATTCAAACATCTTTTATACTTACACTGTGCTATAAGTAGCAGTCAGCAAAATCTATTCTATACACTTAGTAAAAGCAATTAATCCCATATCCTGTGGTTTATATATTTACACGGTAGGCATTGTCTTAATTTCCGAACATTATGGTTCAGGAAAATGTTATATGTCAAACTCAATTAGCATGTGTATCACTTGTCTAGCAAGTTTCTTTGCATGACTGGCTAGAAGATTGTGTGGGCCATTCAATGCCAAGCGTTTTTCTTCTTTTGCCAGTTTCTTGTACAGATTTGTTTAGAGGGCTGTGACATCATTACATTGATGACCTGTTTAAAAACTCTCTGTTGTATTTCAAGCCGAATAGGCCAGTGGACCCATAACAGTAAGACAAAGTAATAGCCTTGAGATTTTATTATTTTATTTAACCACAATCTTGGTATCAATTCATTATTTTGTAATGTAATTTGATCCCAGGTATACTAGGCCATTTAATAACTGACCTTATGTACTGAAAGTTACTGACCTAAAAAATATTTAAATTAGTTTATAGCCAGTTGCCAGCTTGGCTGGTAACTTTTCAAATTCATTTTCCCAAAGCTCATTTCACTATCCTATCATGGCATCACTGGTTTAGTTGTATGAACTATATATTTTTGGTCCTTTTAAGAAATAAGGGAAAAAATCAAATTCATAATCTTTAAAACTGTAGTATGAAACCAAGTTTAAAAACAAAAAAAAAAGATATTAAAACAGTTTTGTTGTAGCTTTATCTCATACCACGGTAACAAAATATACTCAGCATGTTGTTTTACATATTCCTTAGCAAATAAAAATTTCAATACATTTTCATAATTTAAATACATTTTCATTGACATGCGCATAAAGACTAGGCCAACAGATTGTTTAAAATTGACATAGTTTATGTACATATATTTTTAACCTCCATTACAGCTAGTCCAACTATTCCTGCAATATACAGTTATGTAACCTTGACCTTTTGCCCAGAGTCTCCAAAATATCTGCTGGTGAATAAAAGAGATAATGATGCGGCTGAAGAAGGTGAGGTTTTTACAATTTTACTTTGTCATTGAGTTGATTATGGACATATTGTTATTTCTATCAACTTTTTATTTTCTTGTGATCTAGTACTCAGGTATTTTTCTTATCAAGTTGGGGTCTGATGCACATTTCTGAGCACTTGAAAACTGTAAATCATGATAAATTCTGTTGTCTTATCCTTTCTTTAGGCAGCTCTGATTAGGTTAAGAAAAACAAGCGATGTGTCTGAAGAGATGGAGGCCATGAAGAAAGAACGACAGGACCTCAGGAACTCACCAAAGGTAATTTTTTTATATTGCATTAACTCTGGTGCAATGCCTAAGTGTCAGTTTAATAATTACTACTATTTATGGTGTGAAAGTAGTGTTTTCACTGTTCTTTAATTTCAATGTGTTCACCCACTAGCAAGACAGCAACTGAAATGAAGCAATGCTACCCATTGTTAAGCAGCTTACAGCTACTCATGTTATTAATAAAACTAAAGCCTTTATCCAACAAGTAATTAGTGCAGCCATACTGTGTCATAAATGATCTCCATTACAGGTCATTAAGGTCGGCAATACATCAAGTGCAGAAAGGCCAGCAACTCCTTGTGTATCTCATATTAAAACTTATTTTGTTTATCTTTAAACATTTACATCATCTGTCATATACATCGCAAGGTCTGCAATGGGTGCTTTACCTTTTAATTTTTTTAGGGTTTACTAGAGTTGACAAAACTACCCTGAGATATCAAATTGAAATATAATATTAATTCGTTTAATCAATTGAACATGAAACATAAGCCTCAGTAAAAACACGCCACTCTCCACAGTTTCTTGCTAGTTTTTTAAGGGCTTCCCAGCTCTTTCTGTCCTCTCAGCTTCATCTAGTAAACTGCATTGCCATGTTCTTTTTGGTCTTCCTCTATATTCTGTGCCTTGGAGGTTACACTCTAAGGCATGTCTAGCTCTGTTGTTGGTATCTTTTCTAAGGCTGTGACCAATCCATCCCCATTGTTTCTCTAAAACCTGCACCCCTTATTTTTCTGTCCACCCATCTCTTGCAATGTGGTGTTTTCTATTTTTTCATACCAGTGTTCAAGTGTTGGGACATGGGTAGAAATTAAAGATTTAATAAATGAGAAATGGACAAGCTCTCATCTGAATCACAAGAAAGATGATGCCTATTACAAGCTTTCTCAACAAGATCAACGTCAAATCTTTTGGCTCAGGACCGGACACAACAGAATGAGACAACATATGTACCTTAAGCTTTAAATTGGAACCAGCAAAATCTGCCCATGTGGAGTGTCCCCAGAGTGCTGACCATGTCCTTCAAAACTGTTCTCTTTACCAACTGGCCCATACAAGACACTGGCCCCAAAACAACCCAATAGAAAGAAAACTATATGGAGAGCTCCCTGATTTGGAAACCACTGCGCAGTTCATCTCATGTATTGGTCTACTCATCTGAACACTCCAACATAACAATGAGAACGAGGAAGAAGAAGAAAGATTTTTTTTAAAGCATTCTACGTAGATATTAAAAAGAAACACTATTATAGACATTTAATCATGGAATGGATGCACTCCCTACTTGAAGTCTTTCTTTAGTTTTCACTCAGAAAATAAAAAAAAAACAATAAATCTACTTATAACTTTTTTTTCATCTTAGTTTAGTGTGCTTGATTCGATGAGGACCAGTGATTAGCGATGGCCACTAATTATATGCATAGTACTACAAATGTTTCAACAGTTTTCTGGCATCAGCGCTGTGAGTTTAATATAGTTATATTTAATACAGTCGATAACCTATTTATTTAGAATTGATACTGATACATTGCTATGATAGCTTTGCTTCTTTTAATAAACCTAGATGGGACTTGGGTTGCTGGTTTGAGTTCATGTCCCTGATCATTGGTTTTTATGTGATGCAATGAGAGATTTCAGTTCAAGATGTTCTCTCATAGGTAAAATACCTAGATATACCTAGATGGTATTAAATGATAGGTTTCCATTTGAATATATTGAGTTGTAATCCTTTTGGGTTGATAGATTTTTCATTCGAGATTCAATTTGAGCAGGCATGTCTTCCTGAAGAGCTTAGCAGTAAAACTTTAAAAAAATATCCCTCCATATAAAATATTTACAATTCGGATCAGCAATCCCACAGATAAACACTTTTCCCTTTACAGATATTATAAACTAACCATTAAAAAAAAATGCACCCGAATATTGAAATATTTTTTTTAAACACTTTTTTTGTTCGTATAAATTAAGCTACATCACTGTAGGGCCAGTTTTTATCCAAACCAGAAGTCCACAGGCTAAGGTTTAGAATTCAGAGTGAAACACATCACTATTTTGGTTAAAAAGAACAGACTTTTTTTTTTAAAGTTCAGCCTGTAAATGACGAAACAAATAATTCTATACTATTCAACTTCAGGTGGTCTACTACTCTACAAGTATTTTTATCTCAGCTGGTCTGAGCAAGGAGACTTCTCAGTATGCTACGGTAGCCACAGGTGTTGTAAAAGTCATGCTGACCTTCATATCTGCCCTGATCATGGACCGGGCAGGCAGAAGAACTCTGCACATGATTGGCCTCGTGGGCATGTGTATCTCCTCAGTAGTGCTAGTTGTTTGCCTTTCACTACAGGTATGTATAGATTACTTACTTAGAACCTCCCACATCATTGGGTGCATTGGGCAGCAAGCTGTTTCCATAAAAATCAATCTTTATGTATAGATGGCATTCAATTTTTTTTTAAAACTAATTTTTGTTTATAAAAAACTACAGGGCTACTATTCCTTCATCAATCCTTTAGTCTGTTGGACAGTTGGGGCACCACACAAAATCTGTCAACCATCTTTCTCCATTCCTCTCTGTCTCTTTCAGTGTCCATTCTTTTATGTTGTCTTCCCATCGTTTTCTCTGTCTGCCTCTACTTCTTTTTCCTGGTGCTGTTCCCTGAAGGAAGGTCTTTGCAAGTCCTAAAGACCTTGTAATATGGCCATAGAGTTTTAGTTTGCTACTATTAAAATTTCTTAAAATCCTGTACTTTAGCTGATAATTTAAAAAAAATTTTTTTTTTTTCTCAAAATATTGCCCTGGCTATCATACATAAGCATTGTGGCTGTCATCATCTACACCTGTCTCTTTGCTACTGGACCAGGTGGGTTTAGTTTGAAGGCAATTAATTCAAAGCAGTTCATAAAAAAAAGATTTTAATGTCTACCTGATCATGTGGTATGCATTTTAGACTGTCATCTCCATGGTCCCAAGTTTTAACCCTGGACCTCTGCATACCTGCTGTCTATTGGGAGGTTTGGGCTAGGACGTAATAACCTTCATTTCTGAATGCATCTTATTTACGACTATGTAAAATTGTTTGTTATACGATGCCATTCTGGTTCCAGTTGTGATGGAGTTTTTTAATTTTTAGCTGAGCCTTTCATCTCCAGGGGTTTCTTACCCTGGACTGTCTTGCAATTGCTTTTGGTGTCTTCTTCATGACCCTAATTATTGACTGATTCATTTATAAGTAGATAATTTATAATGAAATACATATGCTTATAAAAAACTTAAATGAATGCATTAAGACGAGAAACATACAATTCAGTATCACACCCACATTTGTTCATTATCTTATATATTGTTTCCCAAACTGACTAATTTTTCATTGATTCATGATTAGTTAGGTGCAATAAATAATTATTTAAAGTTTCAACTTGATCTGACAGTGGGTGTGTGAGAAGAAATGTGTAAAATTATCTAAGGGGACCACACTCTAAATATTCATCCATATCTGTGAATACTGAGGGATTACTTTCCCTTGTTTATATCGAAAAGATAATTACCTGTAATTAATAAACTAATTGATTACATGTTTTTCATTGATTCATGTCTTTGTCTATGCCAATGAATAATTGTGCAGTTTCAACTTGATTCGAGAAAGGGTGTGGGAGAAATAACCTGTACAAACTTTTTACTAGACAGACAGTGAGTTGAGATAAGCTTTTTAAAAAGCTAACTATGTCTAGTTTTATTTGCCATAGATGAGCATCTCTAATAGATGACTGGTGTCTCCTTAATAAGGTCCTTAATGTCTTTGAACTTATAAGAAAGACCCATGTGGAAATGAGTCTAGAAACCTCAGCTTAGGCTTCTAAATCTCTTATGATTTATGATTGATGTTTCAGGACCAATACCTTGGTTGATGGTGACTGAGATGTTTGCGCAGGGTCCTAGGTCAGCCGCTGTCAGTGTTTCCATGGTGATCAACTGGCTGTGCAACTTTGCTGTTAGTGTTTCCTATTTTACAGGTAAGTACATTTTAAGGGGATCTAAGTAAACAAGTAAAGTACCCTTTTCAGGCTTTGGGATGTATAGGACAAATGATGTCATCTGTTTCTATGGTTGACAGGGTGTCTTGTGGCCAGCACAACGACCAACCGCTTTACTTTCCCTAACCAATGTTATTAGAATTGGGTGTACTCAAGGGCATTCTTAAGATCTGAAATAAAAAAATCCCAGTCTTCACTAAGTTTCGTAAGCCAAGCGCTTTAACATTCGGATCTACATCTACTTAATCTACTCCTTCATGCGTGCTGCTTTTTTTTTTTTGCTAAATGTTCTATGATTACTTAATAACATGCTGTAAAAATAAATTGTCTGTTATATAAAGACAATTGCAGTTTAGTCATTGAAGTAAAGCATTACTTTTTTCTCTTTGTAATCTAATTACTCAGTTAATAGAACTAACTAATCCTTTTCTTTTTTCAACACTCTTCACCTTCACCTATACAAAAACAACATAATCTACTCTGCATACATCCCAGATATTGACAACTATGATTTGACTACAATTATTACAATAACCATCATCAAAGTGTCCATTATTTGTATGTAGACAAAGTGATTAAAATTATTTCAAAATTCTATCATTTTATACCATATTAAATACTAAGTGATATAACTTCAATATAAAATAGGCTCTACTCATGTAGATAAAATTTTAATAGGTTATTAATTTTAAAATATTCCATTATTGTAAAGCATTTTTAATGCTTGACTATTATTGTCTTCTTGTTTGGATGTAATTATTACAAGCATAATATTTATCTAGTGGGTAGCTAGGGTGGGGGCAGGGGGATCCAAATTTGAAAATCCACACAGACCCCTACTTGAGGGGTCGTCTAAATGAGTGTCCGAAATTTTTTGTGCATTAAATATTAAGCCAATGACATTTTATCTTGCTATTCATGTTGTTATGTAAATTATTGACCATCTTGCACACATTAGACTTATCTATTTATTAAGTACATTATCTCAAGTCATGATGTCAAATGTCAACACAAAGGGACCCCCTTAAAAGGTCAAGCCCCCAGGACCCCTAAATCCCTTGCTAGGCTACTGTATTTATCATGATGAAAAATTGAATTATTGCTAAACTACTTTTTTTTTTCCTTACAGAAGTCACTAGAAACATTTTAGTCCTTACAGAAGTCACTAGAAACATTTGAGTCCTTACAGAAGTCACTAGAAACATTTGAGTCCTTTCTGCCTTTCTCTGTCATGCTGTTGTTGTTCTTCATCTTCACCTATAGGTTTGTCCCAGAGACCAAAGGCAAAAGTATTTCTGAGATTAGCCAGCTGTTTAAATCTTCCACTATGGATAGATCAGAATCCAGAAATTCCTACAAAAGCTCAAAGAACAGATACAGCACCCAAGTCTTGATAATTGATCCACCTTTCTCAGAGAAAGGGACGGAATATTATATCGAGTTCAGCTACTTATAGAATTTAGGTGGCGAACAATTTTGGCTGCTGTTTTATTTTTTGAAATGTTAGTCTTTTGATTTAGTTTCATGTTGTTGGATAAATTTGTTATTTATAACATTTTATTATAATATATACAGGGCGTTCATTATTATATCAATGCAAATAAAATTAATTTGTTTTAAAAAATATATTCATCATTTTAAATGACATTTTTTGTTATATTGTTCTAAATATATATGATGATGTATAAACATACCTCAATAGAATTGTGATAACACACCACAACAGTTGTTTATGAGATACCATTTAATACATTTAAAGTAGGCCAGAGACTTTCTTCCAATAAAGTGATTTAAAAATATGTACCCCATCAGTATTTTATATTATATTTATAAAACTAATTAAAGCAGCTTTATTCTGGCTGACAATGTCTGTGCTGGATGTGGCAAATCTGGATGTGGCAAATCTGGATGTGGCAAAATATGTTAGTTGCAGCTGGGGTAATATAGCCATGGGAAATACTGCTTTCATTAAATCTTCAGACTTGAAGACAAGCCTTATTATTATTAATCTGGTCAGTGATTTCAGTGCAATATAAACACTATTGTTTTGTGTAACTATTTTTCAATAAGATTGTTTTCTATTAAAAATATTTTTTTTATAAGTTTCAACTTTTATTAGCATTGATTACTTGAATGAGATTGAGATTCTGTTTTCAGTTATTTAATATTGATATTTTTCATGTAAATGTTTTGTTCTGGATGTTTCTTTGTAATTGAAGATATTATATCCTATCCCAAACTTCCTGCAGGACAGTGTTTGAGCCCAGGAAATTTGAGATGACAGTCCAGAGCGTGTACCACATCACCAGTCAACCCAAAGGCCCAATATTGGTCCTGTTTGAGCATCTGAAATATATACTGGTGACTTGAAAACCAAGTAGAACTTTTTTCTATTTAGTTTTTAGGAAAAGTAAAAAATCAAAAGTTATTCCAGTAAGTAAAGTACCCTTTCATACCTTGGGGCAGATGATGTTAATGCCATCTGTTTCTGTGGCTTCCGGTTAATGAGGTTGTCATGTGACCAGCACAACGACCAACCACCTTTACTTTTTCTCGACTAGTGTCAGGCACCCATTAGAGTTGGCAGAATCAGGTGCCCTATATATCCGTTAAATAAAAAATCCCAGTCCAGATTTGAACCTGGGATCTCTCAGTTCTGCAGCCAAACTTGGACCCAATGGTTCTGCAGCCAAGTGCTTTACCACTCAGCTACTGTGTCTCTTGAAAGGTATCCAATCTTACATTAAGCTGCGTAAAACTAAATGTTCCTGAGCCAATCAGACCATTGAAAAATATAAGCATTTTTTTTAGTAGATTTCAACAAACAGTTAACCAGAAATTAAACACTAAATTATGTAGCAACTTCTCCTTCATAGTCAAACAATAGCACAATCTCATTTACCTTGAACTTGAAGATGCCCTATCTTGTTTACTTTTAAATTGCTTTTGTGTAGTGCAACTGTCTTGCTTGTAGCATGCTCAGGGCACTAAGGCCCAATCTCTTTTGGACCAGTGGGGAGGAAGGGAAGTTTGGGGTGAAGGTTTCCGTACTGTCATTAGACACTCGGCTAACACAACATAGCTTGAGTAGGATTTGAACCTGAGCCCCCTTGATAGGTGGCCAATCGGTTTATTCCTCTCAGCCACATATACCATTAATAGATACAATTTATAAAATTATACCATTAAAAGATGAAATTATTCGGTCACCACCAACATCACCGCTTGGCTGTTTAGCAAAGTAAAGGGATTGTTAAATAGTTTGATTAATTAAATCTATTAATCAATAATTCATTTGATGTCCACCAGTTATTTGTTTTATGAGAAGGTAATGATTTCCCTTTGTTTAGAAGCTTTCTAGGCAGCATATATATTCATGAGAATTAAAACTGCAAAACTGCCTGGGTTTAATGGCAGTGGTACTCACTGCCATCACAAGGGTCTCAGGGTCCTGAAATCCCACCTGTTGCTGTGCCTTAAGAATTCGGCCTCTCTGGTCACAAAAGAAGTTGTAAGGGGAAAAGGTCATCTCTTTTGTTGATATGACCTTAGACAACTTATTACGACATAAACACAGTCTTGTGTTTTTGTGTTGACAGTGAGAACAGGTTAGCTATGCAGTGTGAATAATGCAGGATACGTGGAATTGTTGTTAGCGGTCTTAGGTAGGGGAGACAACTTTAAGGAATACCAGATTGAAAAGACTTGTTATTGTTATTGTAGGGAGTTAGATGGAATTAAATGTCCTGAGGTTATGGGGTTGGCAAAAGACTAGGAATTAAGCCAAACATCCTCGGAATGTAAGGTTGGAAAGACGCCGTGAATGGTGTCAAATGTCTTGAGGATATGGGGTTGGCAAAACACTAGGAATGAAGGCAAACATCCTCGGAATGTAGGGCTGGAAAGACGCCGTGAATGGCGCCAAATGTCCTGAGGATGTAGGGCTGGAAAGATGTCTCACCAGCAGACTTGTACAGTTAGACTTCAATTTGTTTCTTCACTATCTCTGTATTCTCTAATGGTAGCATAGATGTTTACATAGTCAAGTGTAAATCGTCATCTTTCTGTTGGTGTTGTAGGCATGTTCCAGGAATGCAGTCTCAATGGCTCAGGTTTCCAAAAATGTCTTCCTGAGTTTTTGGGGGACAAACTGTTGACAATGCTTTGCAATCTGATCCAATATGGGAGGGTGGGGGGTAACAATTCTGAGTCTTTGCGAAATAAACTGTTGACAATTACTCTGCAATGAGTTGTAGTGTTTCTCTCACACTCAGTGTGCACCACATAAACCCAGGAGTGACTCGAGGGTGACATGTGACATAAAGTTGTGTCAGACGTTAAGAAAACAAAAAAAAAGTCTCTATTCACAGCAAACTAGTGACCAGATCAAATAAAAACACATCGTTTCCTTCTGGTCGCTAGATCCAAAGTAGTACAAACTTTTCCGCCAAAGTGTTCAACACAGGTCTGTCCACCTCGTTGTTCACTCTCACAGGTCAACGACAGTTCTACAAATTGCGGATGTTCCTTTAGAGTTGAAGATAATCTATTTCCTAGTCCAAACCTCCCACAGGACAAGTGTATGACAGCGGGCAGGGTATGAACCCGGGGCCATCGAGACTACCGAACCACACTCCAGCGCGCATACTGCAAGGCCAGGCAAGCCTTTCAAAATATGCTTTATAACTCTCTCCTGGACCTTTACAAAGTAGTGTCCTAACAGTACTAGCAGTTTTACACGTGTAGTTTTAAAATTCATGCAGCATCTAAAAGCAGGTCATAACTTCTCCCTCATCAACAAACATATTCGTCGCTGCGTTTCCATTCAAGTCTTTCCACAAGCTATCTTTATATAATACAGACATTACTTCAAAAAAGATGATTAGCTATACAAGACTTCCAGATGCGGCGCAGTTAAAAGCCTCAAAACTTAGTTGTAAATCTTTCTCTCTGCGGTTTCTAGTAAACAGACAAGTTTCCCTTCCTCCTCCAAGTCTCTAAGAAGGTGCGACGCCATGTTTTGAGGCCTAAATAGACCACCTTGCTTTCGTTTTCCTTTTTTCAGCTTCCTACGTCTTGCCTACGAATAGGCCTATGCCCCGTGAACCTAGCACAACGTTCGGTCACCACTACGAATAGGCCTATGCCCCGTGAACCTAGCACGACGTTCGGTCACCACTACGAATGGGCCTATGCCCCGTGAACCTAGCACGACGTTCGGTCACCACTACGAATGGGCCTATGCCCCGTGAACCTAGCACAACGTTCGGTCACCACTACGAATGGGCCTATGCCCCGTGAACCTAGCACAACGTTCGGTCACCACTACGAATAGGCATATGCCCCGTGAACCTATCACGACGTTCGGTCACCACTACGAATAGGCCTATGCCCCGTGAACCTAGCACGACGTTCGGTCACCACTACGAATGGGCCTATGCCCCGTGAACCTAGCACAACGTTCGGTCACCACTACGAATAGGCCTATGCCCCGTGAACCTAGCACGACGTTCGGTCACCACTACGAATAGGCCTATGCCCCGTGAACCTAGCACGACGTTCTGTCACCACTACGAATGGGCCTATGCCCCGTGAACCTAGCACAACGTTCGGTCACCACTACGAATAGGCCTATGCCCCGTGAACCTAGCACGACGTTCGGTCACCACTACGAATGGGCCTATGCCCCGTGAACCTAGCACAACGTTCGGTCACCATTACGAATGGGCCTATACCCCGTGAACCTAGCACAACGTTCGGTCACCACTACGAATAGGCCTATGCCCCGTGAACCTAGCACGACGTTCGGTCACCACTACGAATGGGCCTATGCCCCGTGAACCTAGCACAACGTTCGGTCACCACTACGAATAGGCCTATGCCCCGTGAACCTAGCACGACGTTCGGTCACCACTACGAATAGGCCTATGCCCCGTGAACCTAGCACGACGTTCGGTCACCACTACGAATGGGCCTATGCCCCGTGAACCTAGCACAACGTTCGGTCACCACTACGAATAGGCCTATGCCCCGTGAACCTAGCACGACGTTCGGTCACCACTACGAATAGGCCTATGCCCCGTGAACCTAGCACGACGTTCGGTCACCACTACGAATGGGCCTATGCCCCGTGAACCTAGCACAACGTTCGGTCACCACTACGAATAGGCCTATGCCCCGTGAACCTAGCACAACGTTCGGTCACCACTACGAATAGGCCTATGCCCCGTGAACCTAGCACAACGTTCGGTCACCACTACGAATAGGCCTATGCCCCGTGAACCTAGCACAACGTTCGGTCACCACTACGAATAGGCCTATGCCCCGTGAACCTAGCACAACGTTCGGTCACCACTACGAATAGGCCTATGCCCCGTGAACCTAGCACAACGTTCGGTCACCACTACGAATAGGCCTATGCCCCGTGAACCTAGCACGACGTTCGGTCACCACTACGAATGGGCATATGCCCCGTGAACCTAGCACAACGTTCGGTCACCACTACGAATAGGCCTATGCCCCGTGAACCTAGCACGACGTTCGGTCACCACTACGAATAGGCCTATGCCCCGTGAACCTAGCACAACGTTTGGTCACCACTACGAATAGACCTATGCTTCGTGAACCTAGCACGACGTTCGGCCACCACTACGAATAGACCTATGCTTCGTGAACCTAGCACAACGTTCGGTCACCACTACGAATAGACCTATGCTTCGTGAACCTAGCACAACGTTCGGTCACCACTACGAATAGGCCTATGCCCCGTGAACCTAGCACAACGTTTGGTCACCACTACGAATAGACCTATGCTTCGTGAACCTAGCACGACGTTCGGCCACCACTACGAATAGACCTATGCTTCGTGAACCTAGCACGACGTTCGGCCACCACTACGAATAGCCCCGTGAACCTAGCACAACGTTTGGTCACCACCATTTCCCTTTTTTTTACAATAAATTTTCAATGTCCAGTACAAATAAAAACTAAAAATTAACATCATTAAGTCGTGTACATCTTTTAAGATCTTTATTTTTTTGATCAGACGATCAAGGACACGTTACATAACTCTAGAAATATCCTTTCTGCCGAGAGACCAACACTATTAGCCGATTGTCCGGACAGTTTTGTCGAGTGTTTGTGTATGTAATATTGTATCATTTCGAATAAACTGGCTTTTAGCGAAGAAACAATTTTGTGTACATTTGTCACCTTTCTTCTGATCTCGTACGGGCGTCTCGCGACTTCATTGAATAAATTAATATATTTTTTTACGTTGGGAACAATGTCGTTTTTTTTTTAAAAAATGAATACTCATATATGGATTTAAAAGTAGCCTAGTGTTGAAGCAAGGGAAATAATAAAGAGATTATCAATTTAAATCTTGACTTTTTTGTTCTCTCCCTTCGCTAGCGAAGATTTAATAATATTCTTTTATAAAAGGAGCACTCAAAGCGTTGTGATTTACAGTGTATTGGGGCTACGCATTTTTCGAAATAATGTAATAGCCTACATCCGTATACAGTGCTTTTAGTTGGCTTCATCCTTCATACACAAGATATTCGACAACAAAACAGAACAATTCTGTCAGAACGTGGAAAAATAATTACGGAGATAAAGAGTTAAACCGAAGAGAGACTTTGCTCAAATATGAAGCAATCTTGACACTATTTGTTGTTCAGAAAGATATTAAATTACCTCTAAACAAATGAACGTGATGCTCTGAGATCATAGAGCCTAAAATTGTGTGTGTAACCAACTCTAAGCTGTAGGCACACGAACAGGATCTACAGGTTATTGAAAAAGCAGCAGACGACTTTGAGAGGTGGCCAGACAAAAGAATTGAGGACGAAGAGTTAGATTTGTCCATTTGATTCCATATGCCTGAGAACATGGTTAGGAGTGAAACTGAACCCGATGAGAACACGCAGATGATGCGATAAATATAGAATTTTAAAGATGTAAAGTTTATTGACAGGGGTGTATCTTTTACTTATGCTGTCTTGTACGAACGAACGAGGTCACTGAATATTGAATATATATTAAATATTTTTTTTAAATAGGTTGAAAACCACCATGAAAAGAGACAGAAACTTTCATGGTGATGGCTGTTGATAAGGACATTCTGCGAGTAATCTATTTAAACACACTCGAATAGCTCATTGATGGGGGATCTTAACGAGCCTTGTTTGTGAATATGAAGGCCTATATGATAGAGGTATTTTTTTTTTCACGTTATAATAAAAATCTCATTTCAAGTGTTATTAAGTAGTATCAAATAGTTTTAAAAATCATTAAAGGAATTATTCATATAGCAAACCAAGCAGGTGCGGTGGCAAAGCAGTAAAGCGCTTGGCTTCCGAACCGAGGTCCCGTGTTAGAATCCTGGTGAAGACTGGGATTTTTAACCCAGCTCTAATGGGTACCTGACATAACTGACATAAGTTGGGGGAAAGTAAAGGCGATTGGTCGTTATGCTGGTCACATGACACCCTCGTTAACCGTGGGCCACAGAAACGGATGACCTTTGCATCATCTGCCCCCTTAGATCTCAAGGTCTGAAAGGGGAACTTCATTTTTTTTAAAAACCATGCAAGCTACCTACTATTAGAAATGCATTATGATACATAAACCCAGTTTCCGTCATAATATCAAACTTAACATAATGAGTTTAAGGATATGTATAATTCGATACTCCTCAAATGGCACGTAGTGTGGTGGCCGGATTGCATAGAAATGCCTGGCCCTGTCAAGTTGATACTTTAAACAATTATTTATTGTACCTAACAAAACATGAATCAATAAACGAAAATACCCAATTAATTGTTGGGAATTAATTATTTTGTTTGATATAGAATAAGGGAAATAACTTGTACATTATTGGTAGATATAGTTTTAAGTACGGAGTTCTTCCCCCCTTTAAAAAAAAAAAAAAAAAGGATTTTAAAAATAATTTGCGTGTTATTGGTCCTACCACAAATGTCCTGGAACGTTACGATTTACAACAGTCATGACACCAGTTATGAAAAATCACGTTAGCGGGGACGCTCTGAAATGTCCTCAAAACGTTTTCAGTAGCAAATGATGCAGACTCATCTCTCGAAAATATTAGGCCTATACATTTCAAAAAGTGCTACTTAAACCCCAGAAGATACATACATATATTAAACATAAATGAATAACAGCACCAGGGACCAAGTTTTTAAGAGAGAAAGTAGTGAATTAAAATGCTACGAAAATAAGGGCCGACCGAGGCTCGAACCTGTGACTCCGGATTCGACACCACCGCCTAGCGATAACGCACCAAGCGAAACTAACCTCTAGACCATCGGAATGTCCATAAAAAACCTTCTTCTGATCCAGAGTCATTTCGCCCGTATGCAAATTACCACCCCAGTGAAACAAATTGTTAGTGAACGGATGCTGCACCTAGCTTCAACTCTATGTTTACATTTACAACATTTAGCCACGTGATAATATTGATAAAACAAAAAAATGAAAGAAAAAAACGTATCATGTGACATCCTTTATGGAAACTCTTAAAAATATTATTACTATATTATTGTAAATGTCTACAAGTGTGTGTAGCTAGTAAATGTCTACAAGTGTATGGAGCAAGTAAATGTCTACAAGTGTGTGTAGCTAGTAAATGTCTACAAGTGTGTGTAGCTAGTAAATGTCTACAAGTGTGTGTAGCTAGTAAATGTCTACAAGTGTGTGTAGCAAGTAAATGTCTACAAGTGTGTGTAGCTAGTAAATGTCTACAAGTGTGTGTAGCTAGTAAATGTCTACAAGTGTGTGTAGCTAGTAAATGTCTACAAGTGTGTGTAGCTAGTAAATGTCTACAAGTGTGTGACACAATAAAACAGTTAAATATATATTTCATTTTGTTATTATTTATTAAATTAAATCTTACTTTGTGATAATTCATGCGATTCTTAAAATTAAAATTATAAAATGAATCCATCATTGATAAATAAGTTTAATCTACGCTAGTCTTCTGGACATAGGCAGACCTGAAAATAACCAGCGCGTCAATAAAATAATAGCCGATATTATTATAGCTTCCAGGACCGAATATACACTTGCTAAGGCCCTAAGCTTTTTAAAATACGGGTCACTTGCAATCAACGTACGGCGATATATTTTTTTTTCTTCCAAATGGTTGAAAATATTCCTGGAACCATTTTTATTCAAGTAAGGAGTAAGGGCCTAAGCAATTGGAGTCCGTAAGCTATAGCATATGTAGCTTTTGGGTAAATACATCACTAGCAAAATATAATGTACTCTGGAGTTTGTGCTTAGAATGTACATTTGGATAAAAAGACATTTTATGAAAATGCGTGTTTGCGTGTGTGCTGAATCAGTTCACGAATCGAAAGTTAAATCAATAAACATATTTAATTTACGTTTAAAAAGTCATATGCTTTGATTTTATTTCAATATATAGTTACAGTTGAACGAGATAGCTCTTACTTTCTTCGACAATATCTAAATGATTAACGCCCTTTTAAATGACATTATCAGCACGCCTATGTCAATCTGCTGCTTATTAAAAGATGTCGCTTCCTTGTACACGCAGGGTATATTAGTCTCAATGTAGCTATAATGGACATCGCCGCTTCAAACTAAGAAGTCAAGCTCTCGACAACCACAAGCAACCCACTAGCCAACCATGAAGATTGCCATCTTGCTCTGTCTGATTGTTGTAGTGGTCAGTGCCGGACGTGGAGGGGTAAATAGATTTACTGTCATTGGTCATGTCATTTGTCATGCCATTTTGTCATGTCATTTTGTCATGTCATTTTGTCATGTCAATTTTGTCATGTCATTTTGTCATGTCATTTTTGTCATATCATTTTGCCCTGTCATTTGTCGTGTCATTTGTCGTGACATTTGTCGTGTTATTGTCATGTCATTTGGCTTTTTGTAATTTTACATGACATTTCATGCCACCATTTCATATGTCATATCATTAGTCATTTTATTTGTAATTTCATTAATTTTCTTTCATTGTCATTACAATTGTCTTTTTTTTAAATTGCACTTTTGGGTCATTTCATTTTTCATTCTATTTGTCTTCGCCCCCCCCCCCCCCCAATCGTTTTCTTAACCTGAATAGTCTCATAGAAAATATAATAGTGTGTTATTACATATAAAAATCTGTTTTTACATTTTTTACAACAATACTAAAAAAAAGTTATCCTCCTGAAAATATTTTGGAAATGTTCATTCCCAAATTGTACAATTAATACTCAATTACTTTTTTTTGTCCTGTCCAGAACATAAACATTACCTGCTCGAACTTCTATTATTTGTTTCTGGTATAGGTTTTCAATTTGATATAAATTTTAAAACCAAACATCCGACAAAAACAAACCAGAATAATCTCTGCATCGGTCGACTTTTTTCTCGTTAGGATTACAAAAGGATTGTCCAATCCTAATCAAGGTCTCACTGTAGTTGATATTTTTAGCCACGGCGGAAAACATATAAATTGTTAGTGTTTTAGTGTATCCGGTGTATAGTGTTGGCTTGCTATGTTGTTGTTTTTTTTTTGTTGTTTTTTTTGTTTACAGATATTTGATAACATGTATTCTTTGCTTTTTTAAGTGCTGCAGATTAAAATATATTTGTTTACAAATTTGGTTGTTATCATTGCAGTTCAATGGAGCGTCCTTTGCAATGTTGAATGTAGCGTAAAATCCCTCATTTGGGTGTGAACCTTTAAAGTGTATCGTTTGAAGACAAATAATTTAGCAGGAATAAAGTCTGTAATTTACAGAGGGAGATAAAGTCTGTAATAAACATAGAGAGATAAAGTCTGTAATTACTATAGAGAGATAAAGTCTGTAATTATTTTAGAGAGATAATGTCTGTAATTACTATAGAGAGCTAAAGTCTGTAATTACTATAGAGAGCTAAAGTCTGTAATTACTATAGAGAGATAAAGTCTGTAATTAACATAGAGAGATAAAGTCTGTAACTAACATAGAGAGATAAAGTCTGTAACTAACATAGAGAGATAAAAGTCTGTATTTAACATAGAGAGATAAAGTCTGTAATTATTATAGAGAGATAAAGTCTGTAATTACTATAGAGAGATAAAGTCTGTAATTACTATAGAGAGATAAAGTCTGTAATTACTATAGATAGATAAAGTCTGTAACTAACATAGAGAGATAAAGTCTGTAACTAACATAGAGAGATAAAAGTCTGTAATTAACATAGAGAGATAAAGTCTGTAATTACTATAGAGAGATAAAGTCTGTAATTACTATAGAGAGATAAAGTCTGTAATTACTATAGAGAGATAAAGTCTGTAATTACTATAGAGAGATAAAGTCTGTAATTACTATAGAGAGATAAAGTCTGTAATTAACATAGAGAGACAAAGTCTGTAATTGACATGGAGAGATAAAGTCTGTTATTAACATGGAGAGATAAAGTCTGTAATTAACATGGAGAGATAAAGTCTGTAATTAACATAGAGAGATAAAGTCTGTAATTAACAGGTAAAACGTACATATAATGTTGTTGTGTTGACGATAGACAATTTGCTTAATTTTGAAATGAAGATTGAACAATTATATCAACAATGCATTAGTAGTGAAGTAACTGACTTACTTTGTTGCAGGGACAAGGCGGCTACGGCAGCCACGGAGGTCACGGCGGACACGGAGGTTATGGCGGACATGGAGGTTACGGCGGACACGGCGGTTATGGAGGACACGTAGGTTACGGCGGACACGGAGGTTATGGCGGACATGGAGGCTACGGCGGACATGGAAGTTACGGAGGGGTCGGATACGGTAGCTATGGAGGCGGCAGCGCTTATGGAGGAAACAGTGGCCACAGTGCCAATAGTGGCTATACCGCAGGCAGCAGTGGAGACGCTGGTAGCAGCGGCTACGACGGTACCAGCAAAGGTGGCTACAGTGGCTCTGAAGCCTATAACACTCCTTCAACTAATGGTTACTAAGAGTAGACCTGATTTTAAGGTAAATGGTTTATTGTATTCTAGAAGCACTGGTTACAATAAAATCAAACGTTTTTTTTAACTAGATTTCAATCGTTCCGACCATAGCAATCACCCAAGCATTTATCTCATTTCTACGAGCTGGTCCATACACACTTACTGATTTACATTTGGAGGGAGGAACACAATATCTCTTATTTAAATTAAATGTATCTGGTAAATGAGAATCAGTGTTAGTGAGCCTACTGGTAAAGTATCAAGACTAAACTCGCCCTTAGGTTAATATATTTAATATAATACTATCGTGATGATTGCATTTGTCATATAATATTGTTAATTGTTAGTTAGTAGAATCTTAGTTGTAAGTTAGGAACATTTCTATGTTTATTTGTTTTGATTTCATTGGTCTGTTAGTTAAAGTTACAGTCCAAAGAGAGATTGTTATTGTCAGAATCCTGAGTTTTTAGACCAATAGTAAAGGTACAGTAGAAAGCAGTTTTCATAATTAGTTGTTTAATTAATAGTTCAACATTTGATGGCGTTATTTACAGTTACAGTTTAGTCTGATTGCTTTTTATTGTTTAGTTCTTAGTAAATCCCTGGTGTTTCTTTGAATTGTTGAAAGAAATACGTTAATGTCCATGTGAAAGCCATGCCAGGAGTTCAAAACACTATAATATACAAAGGCTTCGTACAATAGCATCATAATCAAATGGTACCAGTTCAATTACTTTGTAGAGCATACGTTATTGTGAGAAGATTTATATTTACATGGTCTAGGAACGCCCCACACTTAAAGCACTTCGTGTCTCTAGTTGTGGCACGCTTTTCTCTCAAAAGTCAATGTTTGCGGGCCTTTTCAAGGCATGGATCAAAGTTTTGGAACCCGCGTTCCATTCAAGCTCAAACTACAGGCATCACTAGTACATCCCTATACTCAAGAAGAACATTAGGAGCTGCCTGTTTAAAACTTTGATTAGTTTGCAATTAAAGTTCTCGTGTTTACGTTTGTTGGATTTTCTCATCCCGCCTTGAGTCTTCAATATCTTTGCTAATATATTAATTACATTATGGTTAATAGTGGTAGCAGAAGTATATTATTATTATTATTATAGCTTTTATATAGGGCTACTTTCATGCTCGGAGCGCTTTTGGTCCAATCTCATTTGTGGACCGGTGGGGGGGGGGGGAGTATCTAGGAGTTAGTTTTCCGTGCTGCCTTTAGGCGCTCAGTAAACACAACTCTGCCCGAGTCGGGTGTCGAACCTCGAGCCCCCTTCAAGCCAAGCCAAGTTCAAGCACACTTAGCCTCTCGACCACGCTTCCCACATATGCCGCAGAACTCTGCATTGCATCATCGCAATCAGGGAGCGTAAGAGTGTTCATGCGGGAGGTAACTGAAGTGACCTCAGTTTTATCTAGGACTCAACACTGACGTCCAACGTTGCAACCTGTCGGCAGCCTAAACCAATAGTTTTTGCCGCGTCACAGGCTTGTACAACTTGGCAACGAGCTATTGGCTTAAGCTGCCCACAGGCTGTGACTTTGCAGGTCAGTGTTCAGGCCTATTATCACGATTGGTCTCGGTTCTCTGCATGCATAATTTGTAAAGGTGATCTGAATAAACAAAATAAATGCACTGATGATGAAGACGTTATATAATGAACTCTTTGCCGTAATACTTTGTCTAAAGTCAATAGTGTAACTTGGAGGCGCGGTGGCTGAGCGGTAAAGCGCTTAGCGATCGAACCGGGGTCCGGGGTTCGAATCCTTGTGAAGACTAGGATTTTAAACTTCAAGATGTTCGGGCGCCTCTGAGTCCACCCAGCTCTAATGGGTACCTGACGTTAGTTGGGGAAAAGTAAAGGTGGTTGGTCGTTGTGCTGGCCACATGACACCTTCGTTAACCGTAGGCCACAGAATCAGATGATCTTTACATCATCTGCCCTATAGACCACAAAGTCTGAAAGGGGATTTTTACTTTACTTTATAGTGTAAGTTACTGTTAACTACATCTATTTATATAACATACACCAGCGTAGCATTGTGAAAATTGTATACACAGCACACACTGTGTATGTAGTGTATTGTTTTTGTTACTCAATGTGTCGTTGAAATATAATTATTGCTTCATAGTTTTCATTGATCTGTCTGTCGTATTTCTTATCTCAACTACAGTGTGTACCAAAGACTTTGTGAAGTACATTATCATAAATTCTTATGCCATGGACAATATGCGGTTTACATCACTAATTGTACATTTTTCTTTTCTTTCAGTTGACGTTTTGGCATTACGCTGGCCCCTTTATTTGAGTTGGAAAAAAAAAATGTAAATTAAATAGAGCGAAATAAATAATAAACTTCAAAATTTAAGGCTTTAGTTTTTCATTGATCATACTGTTTTCATACCTATGTTTTAATAAAATATAAGGTTTGCTGCTGTAGTGTTGTGTGTCTAAAAGAAACTTAAGAAAAATACTTTAGTAAAAAAAAAAAAAGACCTATATTGTGAAATATTCTGGTATGTGGCATTTCAAGTCTCAATGGGATATTTGTCCCTCTGCGACTTGTCAATGTGACTAACAAAATAAATCTAATACATCAGAGGTCAGATGGCAGAGCCTCGCTTTCGGCCTTCTTTCTACACCTAGTCTTATACTAACTGCGTTCCACGACCCTGTAAGGCAGGGGTTCTCCTTGGGGGTTGATTGACGATTTGCCAGGGGTCGCCTAAGTCCATCGAAACTATGGATTGTTATTGTCTATTCTTCTATTGCTGTATCTGTGTGTGGGAGGGGGGTCGCGTCAGAGTGGGGGATTGTAAAAATGGGTCGACGAGCTTAAAAGGTTGAGAGCCGCTGCTGTAAGGCCTATACTCGTCTTGAAATTGAACTGATGAGAAGAAATAATTGTCTTCATGTTAATTAACATTATTGGCTAAGTGAGCCTTTATACGAGGTGAATGTGTTGGTCTTTCTTCTGCTTGAACACTCACCACCTGGTATGATCTAGATGTAATATATGAGCATGTATAACATCGGACCCTAATTTACCCCCAAACTTCGTATCCCATATTACCCCCAGCCCCCCACGGTAGAACACTGAAAAGTTTGTGTTATCACAACATCGCTGTGCTGATCAGAATTTTACAACTGTTCTATGCTAAATATTGGCTCTTATATTCGTTATGTACCAAACAGAATATAAGAGCTCTCATTCTAAGCATTTAGACATCCCTACAAGAAATGTGACGTAATATAAAGAGAGGGTTTAAAAACATTTTAATTGACTAATCTTGCCATCCACAATGTGAATTTAAATTGCGGATGTTGTTTCTTAGCTTAAGCCTCTATTCCTCTTTGCCAGATTTGATATTATACCGACCGATAAAACAAAATACAAACCAATGCCCATAATGCAACATCTCATACTACCCCACTTTCTCCTGCTAGTTCTCCATGTGGATCTATCTAGTGCTTCTTTCTCCCAACTGTAGGTGTGAGAAGCTTCATGTCGCGCTTGCATACATTAGTATACCTTAGTGGGGAACGTCCTGCTAGTTCTCCATGTGGATCTATCCAGTGCTTCTCTCTCCCAACTGTAGGTGTGAGAAGCTTCATGTCGCGCTTGCATACATTAGTATACCTTAGTGGGGAACGTCCTGCTAGTTCTCCATGTGGATCTATCCAGTGCTTCTTTCTCCCAACTGTAGGTGTGAGAAGCTTCATGTCGCGCTTGCATACATTAGTATACCTTAGTGGGGAACGTCCTGCTAGTTCTCCATGTGGATCTATCCAGTGCTTCTTTCTCCCAACTGTAGGTGTGAGAAGTTTCATGTCGCGCTTGCATACATTAGTATACCTTAGTGGGGAACGTCCTGCTAGTTCTCAATGTGGATCTATCCAGTGCTTCTTTCTCCCAACTGTAGGTGTGAGAAGCTTCATGTCGCGCTTGCATACATTAGTATACCTTAGTGTGGAACGTCCTGCTAGTTCTCCATGTGGATCTATCCAGTGCTTCTTTCTCCCAACTGTTGGTGTGAGAAGCTTCATGTCGCGCTTGCATACATTAGTATACCTAAGTGGGGAACGTCCTGCTAGTTCTCCATGTGGATCTATCCAGTGCTTCTTTCTCCCAACTGTAGGTGTGAGGAGCTTCATGTCGCGCTTGCATACATTAGTATACCTTAGTGGGGAACGTCCTGCTAGTTCTCCATGTGGATCTATCCAGTGCTTCTTTCTCCCAACTGTAGGTGTGAGGAGCTTCATGTCGCGCTTGCATACATTAGTATACCTTAGTGGGGAACGTCCTGCCGTTCTCATGTTCTCTGTCAGATCACCATACAGAATATCCTGTGGGATTCGACTTCGTGGCATTCCCTGAACATGACAGCGCTGATGTCTGGCACCCTGGCAATGCTATATTTAATTATAGGCAACATAAGCTATATATTAGGGCATGCATTTGCTTGGGGGCATCCCGAAAATGGCTTCAGCGATATTTTAATGTTTTTTTTAAAGAAGAGCAAAGGAAACATTCTTTATGATGATTACAAAGGACCCCGTATTTCAAAAAGAGTAGGGCCTTATAAAGTCTAAATCTGGCCCTGGTCGTTGGTTATCTTGCCACCTTATTGTGAGAATCCACCTTAAGCATCGAAACTGGAAGATATTCTGCTATTTTTTTCTGTTATCTTATAGCAGAGTGCAAATCACACAATGGTCCGTAGACTAGGTGTTGATACAAAGTATTGTGTTTAGAAGAGTTCCATGATTTTAGTTTTGGCCCTCAATCTGGTGTTACGTATCTAGGCATTGTTTTTTTTTTTTTCTTTGACCTGTTGCGGTCGAGAGACGGGGAGGTTGTCTGCCCCTTGTTTAATAAGTTTTTTTTTTATTCGTCAAGCCACACAGACAGTGACCGGTCCTTGACCTGTGTGTGTACCTCTGATTGAAAGGAGGGTGTTTTTTTTTTCTGTCTCTTTGAAGAGCGTTCTAGATCTGGGAAATTGATGACGTATTTGGTTCTAGAAATCACTGGATTTGTCTTGAGGTCGACGCGCGGTAGATTATATAAAGACCGCCCGCGTGACGTTGACAGACAGACATACGGAGACAGTCGTGAGACAGAATAGCGGAGACATTGCGTGACCCGTGCGTGGTATACCACTTGATCGTGTAAGTTTTTTTTTTATTCAAGGCCTTGCTTGTATTTGTAATTATATTTTCAAACTCTTGTATTGTAATATTTTTACATGCCATTTTTGTAAAAGGGTTTTGGTCAACACATCAATTCTGTATTGAGTAAATGTTTATTTTTCTTTCTTGTAACTTTATATTTGATTAAACATTAAGTTGATAGTTTACCTTCCGATTTCTTGTGTCATTTTTTTTTTGTTATTCATTGTAAGTCTTTGATTAAATTCAGACTTAAGATAAGTGACACAACTCCATTTCTATTGTCACGTTCCCCTAGGCAAGCCATTTAAAAGTAGAAGTCAATTCGTAATACGTGACAAAAGAAGTTTGAGGGCTTTCGTCCCGGATATTTTTCTGAACCTATTTTCGTCTTACTTGAGTAATTTTGTAAAGGCGAAGTTGACTTTAACAAAAATTTTTTTTTTGTTCAAAGAGTCGGAAGTAAAGTATCAATAGTATTGACCAAACTCTTAAGGTTTTTTGTTGTACTGATTTTGTACTGTATATTTACATTGTATACATTTTTTTTTTTTTTTTGCTTGTAATAGTTGCTAGTTAGTCATGGATATTCAGGTTTTTCTTGCAAATCCCTCTGTGAAAGAACTTGATGCTTTTACTAGGAAGGAACTGGTCCTTATTTCTAAACATTTAGGGTTAAAAATAAAATCAAATGCCCTTAAACAAGAAATAAGAGATAACATTGTAATCCATTATGTAGACGAGGAAGTATTTTCTGAAGACCTTTTAGAAACCCTTAGACCCGATGAGGGTAAATCAGATTTAGAACTTCAGATAAAATTAAAACAAATAGAATTAGAGCAGAAAGAAATGGAAATGAAATTACAAATAGAGTTAAAAAAATTAGAGTTAGCTGCTAATGTAAGACCAGATTCTTCCCCTGCCAGTCATACTGCTGAAGCAACAAAATTTTTGAAAATAATTCCACGCTTTAATGAAGCCACAATTGACAATTATTTTCCACAATTTGAACTTGCTGTGAAAAATTTTAATGTACCTGAAACTTTGTGGCCCACTTTGCTGCAAACAGTTTTGACTGGTAGAGCTGCAGAGGTATTTTGTTCTTTGACCATTGAACAACAAAAAGATTATAATGTTGTTAAGGCCTTAATTCTTAAGGCATATGAACTTGTTCCGGAAGCTTACCGAAAGCAGTTCAGGGATTGTCGCAAATCGGATGGCCAAACCCATGTAGAATTCCTGCGGGAAAAGGAGCGACGCTTTGAGAAATGGCTCACTTCCATGGAAATCGGCACCGACTTTGCCAAATTCAAGAACCTAATGCTGATGGAAGAGTTCAAGAGTTGTGTGCGGCTGGACGTCCGTACGCATATAGCTGATCGTGGCGAGGAAGATGTGCACAAGGCTGCAGTGTTGGCAGACGATTATATAATATCACATCAATTTGCAAAGTATACGACGGATGTCAAGCCAAAACAAGTCAAACAGCCTGAGTCCACTGCTAGCAACTCCATCAAGAACAGCAGTACAAATGACAGAAAACCTACTACAAGTAAAGCTACTTGTTCCTACTGCAAACGAGAAGGCCATAAAATTGACGATTGTTGGAAATTGAGGAAGAGAAACGAAAAAGCTCCTTCAAAAGTCAGCGCTTGCACAGTACAGTGGTCGTCGAGGTTTACTCCCTCATCATCAAGCCATATCAAGAATACCTCGACACCACCTGTTTCAAATGTATTGACTGTACAAGACTCTCCGAAAATGTCTCCACGGTGTTCAAATGACTCAACAGTGAGTTCTTCAAATTCATCTTTACGATGTTCCAATGACTCAAACAAGAGTTTTTCAAATACATCAAGCCGATGTTCCAATGACTCAAACAAGAGTTTTTCAAATACATCAAGCCGATGTTCCAATGACTCAAACAAGAGTTTTTCAAATACATCAAGCCGATGTTCCAATGACTCAAACAAGAGTTTTTCAAATACATCAAGCCGATGTTCCAATGACTCAAACAAGAGTTTTTCAAATACATCAAGCCGATGTTCCAATGACTCTATCCAGAGTTCCCATAATACATCATCCCGATGTTCCCATGACTCTATCCAGAGTTCCCATAATACATCACCCCGATGTTCCCATGACTCTATCCAGAGTTCCCATAAGACATCACCCCGATGTTCCAATGACTCTATCCAGAGTTCCCATAATACATCATCCCGATGTTCCCATGACTCTATCCAGAGTTCCCATAAGACATCACCCCGATGTTCCAATGACTCCATCAAGAGTTCTCCAAATACATCCACAAGATGTTCTACTGACTCAAGAAAGAGTTTCTCCACTGCGTCTCCTAAAGATGTCAATGACTCCAGCGAGAGTTCGACCCAAGTCCAGTCTGCATCAACCAAAATTGATGTTTTATTAGAGGATTTTAAGCCTTTCATTTCGGAAGGATTCGTATCACTACCCGGTGATTCTACAAGTCTACGACCTATCACCATTTTGAGAGACACAGGTGCCTCACAATCGCTACTTTTAGAGGGTATCTTGCCCTTGTCTAAATCATCATCGACTGGGAAGAGCATCCTGTTACGAGGCGTAGAGCTTGGATGTATAGATGTGCCTCTACATCTAATCGACATAAAGTCAAATCTTATTACTGGACCGGTTGTTGTAGGTGTCCGACCAACATTACCATTGGAAGGCATCTCGTTGCTGTTAGGCAATGACTTAGCAGGTGGAAAGGTGATAGCCGAACCCATCGTCACTCAAACACCCGATTTATCTGCCACACCCGAGGAAGACCTAGAGTTATATCCAGCGTGTGCAGTAACAAGGGCAATGAGGTTGAAAGCATCTCAAGAAGAGAACGTCGTCAAGGCCAACAGTAACCAAGATGATGTGGACTTGAGCACCACATTCTTTGCTTCTCTTGAAGAAGAACCAACGCCAAATTCTGAAAAGCCGGCATCAACTCGAAAACAGTTGATTGAGGACCAAAAGAAGGATCCAGAGCTCGCCAAACTCCGAGAAACCGCAATGACATCACAAGAGGCAGAGCTAGCATCAACGTGCTACTACATCCAAGACGATATGCTCTTCAGGAAATGGAAACCTCCAGACGCATCCAACGAAGAAGAATGGAGAATATGCCATCAAATAGTGTTACCAGAAAGATACCGAGCGTACATCATGAATCTGGCTCATGACACACCAATGTCAGGTCATCTCGGCATATACAAGACATACCACAAGATTATGTCACACTTCTTCTGGCCACGTTTGAAGAAAGATGTCATCCAGTACTGCCGATCCTGTCATGCCTGTCAGATGGTTGGCAAGCCAAATCAAAAGATCCCTGTTGCTCCTCTGAAGCCGATTCCAGCCTTTGAAGAACCTTTCAGCAGAGTACTTATTGACTGTGTTGGTCCTCTCCCAAGGACAAAAGCTGGCAACCAATACCTGTTGACCCTTATGTGTGCTTCAACTCGTTTTCCTGAAGCTATTCCTCTAAGGAACATAAAAGCATCAAACATTGTGAAGGCCTTAATCAAGTTCTTTACTCTATTTGGTCTACCAAAGTCCATCCAATCGGACCAAGGAACGAATTTCACGGCCAATCTTTTCAAGCAAGTCATGACTCAGTTGGGCATCAAACACTGCATGTCAAGTGCGTATCATGCCGAGTCGCAAGGCGCTCTTGAGCGATTCCATCAGACTCTCAAGAACATGATCCGAACCTATTGCTTTGAGCACGAAAAAGACTGGGACGAAGGAATCCACATGCTGCTGTTTGCAACCCGTGAATCCGTCCAGGAATCGTTGGGATTCAGCCCTTTTGACTTAGTCTTTGGCCATTCGGTGCGCGGTCCCTTGAAATGTATAAAAGAGACTTTGTTGTCACCAACAGCCACTGAAGGACTTGTAGAATATGTAATTAAGTTTAAAACTAGACTTTATGATGCTTGTGTTCTGGCCAAAAATAATTTACAAAACACCCAATCCAGCATGAAACGCTGGTATGATAGAAAGGCCCGTGTTAGAAACTTTTCTCCCGGGGATAAGGTGCTTGTATTTTTGCCCATACCAGGTCAACCTTTGCAAGCCAGATATTTTGGTCCCTATGAAATTGAGACCAAAATTAGTGACCTCAATTACACAATCAAAACCCCTGACCGTAGGAAAAAGACTCAGCTATGTCATATAAACATGCTGAAGCCTTATGTATCTCGGCCAGATCACTCAGAGAAGAGTAATTGTGTTTTAAATACAGTCAAAAGTTGTTCAAATAGCCATGTTTCTCCTATTGATGATGATATTGTAAAGGAGAAATTTGGACAATACAAAATACCTAATTCTTTTGTATTACAGAATTTGGATGTAAAACTGTCTCATCTGTCTTCGACAGAAAGGCCAGTTATCATGAAACTCATTAATGAATTTAATGACATTTTTTCTGATGTACCAAAACAGACTAATGTTATAATGCATGATGTAGATGTTGGCGAGGCTACTCCAGTCAAGCAGCATCCTTACAGGGTCAACCCTGAAAAACTTGCCATACTTAGGTCAGAAATCAAGTATATGCTTGAAAATGACCTCATTGAACCAAGTTCCAGTAGCTGGAGCTCCCCATGTGTCTTGATACCTAAACAGGACAAGACTTATCGTTTTTGTACAGACTACCGTAAGGTAAATGCTGTCACAAAGACCGATTCGTTTCCTATCCCTAGGATAGACGATCTCATAGATCGTATTGGTGACGCTAAGTACATCACCAAAATAGACCTACTTTCAGGTTATTGGCAGGTTCCCCTGACTGATAGGGCAAAGGAAATCTCCGCCTTTGTCACCCCTGATGGTCTGTACCAATACAAAGTGATGCCATTTGGCATGAAGAATGCTCCTGCCACTTTCCAGAGAATGATAAATGCTCTGCTTGCTGACATGGAGAATTGCCACGCATACATAGACGATGTAGTAATTTTTAGCCAAGATTTTTCTAGCCATTGTAAACAACTGCATTGTCTTTTTACTAAACTTTTATATGCAAAAATTACTGTAAACCTGAGTAAGAGTGATTTTTGCCAGGCTTCCATCCACTACTTCGGCCATATTGTAGGACAAGGCCAGGTGAAACCTGTAATGGCCAAAGTAGAAGCTATCCAAGCTTTCCCTATTCCTGCTGATCGGAAACAACTCCGAAGATTTTTGGGAATGTCTGGATATTATAGAAAATTTTGCGAAAATTTTTCTGTCATTGCCAGTCCTTTAACAAACCTCCTGAGAAAGAACGTCCGATTTACTTGGACGGATGAATGTCAGAAAGCCTTTAACCAAATTAAGCAGATATTATCTAGCTCCCCCATTTTGATGGCTCCTGACTTCGGAAAACCTTTTAGGTTAGCTATTGACGCCAGTGACACAGGTGTTGGGTCAGTCCTTTACCAAGAAGATAATTTCCAAGTAGAGCACCCTATTTGTTTCTTTTCCAAGAAATTTAATAGACATCAAAGAAATTATTCTACTGTGGAAAAAGAATGTCTTGGGTTGATTCTTTCTATACAACACTTTAATTTTTATATCAGTGGGTCTAGAAGGCCACTGGTTGTATTTACTGACCACAATCCCCTTACATTTATCCACAAAATGTCTGGCAAGAACCAACGACTTCTCAGGTGGAGTTTATTTTTACAAGAGTACAACCTAGATCTTAAACACATAAAAGGCAGCGAAAATGTTATCGCCGATGCCTTATCTAGATTGTAAAAAGTATTTTGATGTATATTTTTTTTATATATATCATGATAAATACATTCTGTAATGTAAATATCATTTTTGTAATTATTTTAAAAAGATTTCCATTTCGTGGAAATGTAAACTTTTTATTTTTAGGAGGGAGGTGTTACGTATCTAGGCATTGTTTTTTTTTTTCTTTGACCTGTTGCGGTCGAGAGACGGGGAGGTTGTCTGCCCCTTGTTTAATAAGTTTTTTTTTTATTCGTCAAGCCACACAGACAGTGACCGGTCCTTGACCTGTGTGTGTACCTCTGATTGAAAGGAGGGTGTTTTTTTTTTCTGTCTCTTTGAAGAGCGTTCTAGATCTGGGAAATTGATGACGTATTTGGTTCTAGAAATCACTGGATTTGTCTTGAGGTCGACGCGCGGTAGATTATATAAAGACCGCCCGCGTGACGTTGACAGACAGACATACGGAGACAGTCGTGAGACAGAATAGCGGAGACATTGCGTGACCCGTGCGTGGTATACCACTTGATCGTGTAAGTTTTTTTTTTATTCAAGGCCTTGCTTGTATTTGTAATTATATTTTCAAACTCTTGTATTGTAATATTTTTACATGCCATTTTTGTAAAAGGGTTTTGGTCAACACATCAATTCTGTATTGAGTAAATGTTTATTTTTCTTTCTTGTAACTTTATATTTGATTAAACATTAAGTTGATAGTTTACCTTCCGATTTCTTGTGTCATTTTTTTTTTTGTTATTCATTGTAAGTCTTTGATTAAATTCAGACTTAAGATAAGTGACACAACTCCATTTCTATTGTCACGTTCCCCTAGGCAAGCCATTTAAAAGTAGAAGTCAATTCGTAATACGTGACACTGGGTACATTGTAGATCTAAGATACAACTTTGCTGATAACAATGACGCTGATATCAAAAGGTGCTGAGTCGGCTCCATCAGGTGTACCGCAGTGCACATATTTACATGAAAACATTTAATATGAACTTCAGTGTTTTGTGATTTGGTTACGAGAATGGTCACAGCACCCTAGCATAAAGTTTAAGGACAGATGAGAAAAAAGATTTTGCATTGAATGTGAATAGTGTATAAGTACCCGATCAATCGCATGGCTGAGTTTCAAAGCATTTAAAATTTTACTTCACAGCTTAAAAATACAAAAAAAAAGATATTAACACAACATAGAGGAAAGATAAAGGCGATCACGAGAAAGAAACAAAAACATGGTTACATAGAGAACGAAGATTGTCAGATCTAATGTGGTGCCCCAACGGTCCAAGGTATAGGTGAAAGTGAAGTGGAAGTTAGATGCAAACTTGGCCTAGCTGATGTCATATAATGATTATCTAATTCAACTAATTGTTTAATAAAAGGTCAATCTCTTATTTAAAGCCTAAAGAAAGAAAAATTTCCATAAGCAAAAATATTTAAAAATCCTTTAGTTCATTATTCTATGCGTGTAATCTCGCGATAATATGAAAAACTAGTTATTAATTGTTGTTTTAAATTATGTTCCACTTATTTTTTTTTATATAAATTTTTTTTTTGTAAATGTAGTATTTAATTAATATGACAGAATTTACCTTACGTAGCAATAAATTTGTGCGAAAAAAAATATTTTTTTTACACAAAATCTAAAACCGTTTGCATAAATGTGTTAAAAAATTTGGTAATTAGCCATCTTCCATGCTAAATAGCCTCCAATGTTTGTTACTATTAATAGTGAATAGTTGTAAAAAAAATGGTGTATTTTTATGAAGAAAAACTGCTGGCATAATTGATTTAGAAATTTATTTTTTTTCTTGAAGAAAAGAAAAAAAAAACTAACTGTTGCATCAGAACTTTGAAAGGTCTAAAATATGATGATGTTGGATTTTCAAAACCTTTTCTAGTTTACGAGATTTAAACGGGACGGACGGACAAACAGACCACACAAAACTAATAGCGTCTATTCCCCTTTCGGTGGCCTCTTAAAATAATAAATATAAGCATATATATAAATATATATATATATAAATATATATATATATATATATATATATATATATATATCGTATCCCAAAAGTCATCCTTTACGACAACTCACGACAGGCTCAAGAAAAACTATTCTTTTCCGCCTCTGATCTGTGGATGTAATCAAACGGGGGCCTCAAAGCTGTGGACATTGCTGTTGACAAGTATGAGACATATCCCTAGACCACACTATGTGGGGAGCTAATGTGACCAAGGAAGCTATGAACATCGAAAAAATTGACGTGTGCTATTCAGGAAAGCGTGCCAAACGAAAAATGGCTGACTCCTCTACAACCAAAGCAAATGTTGCCTTAACCTGCGATACACATGGACTGGAATGTGTCTCGAGAATAAGACGCCACAGCCAACTCACATGGACTGGAATGTGTCTCGAGAATAAGACGCCACAGCCAACACACATGGACTGGAATGTGTCTCGAGAATAGGGCGCCTCAGCCAACACACATGGACTGGAATGTGTCTCGAGAATAGGGCGCCTCAGCCAACACACATGGACTTGAGTGTGTCTCGAGAATAGGACGCCATAGCCATCACACATGGACTAGAATGTGTCTCGAGAATAGAAGCGTCACAGCTAACACAAATGGACTGGAATGTGTCTCGAGAATAGAAGCGCCACAGCTAACACACATGGACTGGAATGTGTCTCGAGAATAGGGCGCCACAACCAACACACATGGACTGGAATGTGTCTCGAGAGTAGGACGCCACAGCCAACACACATGGACTAGAATGTGTCTCGAGAGTAGGACGCCACAGCCAACACACATGGACTGGAATGTGTCTCGAGAATTGGGCGCCACAGCCAACACGCATGGACTGGAATGTATCTTGAGAATAGGGCGCCACAGCCATCACACATGGACTGGAATGTGTCTCGAGAATAGAAGCGCCACAGCTAACACAAATGGACTGGAATGTGTCTCGAGAATAGGGCGCCACAGCCAACACACAAGGACTGGAATGTGTCTCGAGAATAGGGCGCCACAGCCAAATGAAAATATTTTCTACGACATGAAACAAATTCGTTCTATGACTGACGGAGGCCGACACCTAATCATTGGCCAGTACAAAAGTATCAGCTGAAATGAACACAAACAATTTGGAAAAAAGAAGTATTGGATAGATTGGATAAACGCTTGGCTACCAAACCGGGGACCTGGGTTCGAATCCTGGTTAAGACTGCGATTTTTAATTTGAGGATCTTCGGAATACCCAGCTCTAATGGGTACCTGGGGAAAAGTAAAGGCGGTTGGTCGTTGTGCTGGCCACATGACACCCTCGTTAACCGTAGGACACATAATCAGTTGCCATATAGACCACACGGTCTGAAAGGGAAACTTTACTTTTCTACTAAAGAGACAATATCGTGAAATAAAACCTCACAAATGGTACCAAATGTAGCCACTAGGATAATGGGTGTAGCTTATATAGCTGGTGGTTGGTTAAGCTGGTGATTTTTACACATTTAGAGGATAGTTAAAACAAGTATATCCAATAGGTGATACAGGAACTACATCTTAGGCGATACGGGATTTAGTTAGTATCTAATTTCGATATAGCCAATGGATTATAACAAGTATGGCCATTATGTGATACTGTAGTCTAGGTCTACAGAGAATTGTTTCAAGGTGAAACATTTCTCACGGTTATAGTATTTTTTTTAAACTGATGTCCTTTGGTACGAACATTGGTTGACTTAAACACTGACCAAAGTAGAAGTACGTACTAAGCAGCTCGGTCTCCACTTACTTTGATATGGGAATTCTACGTCTGTAAACTGTTTCCTTAGAAGTTACTTGATGTACTGACCAGATAAAAGATCTGTAAAGCTGATTCATACTTGTAATTAAACGATTACCTCCCATGGGGTTGACATTATCACATCGCCTGTGTCAATCAGACACCTTTGGCTTGTCCTAGCTACTCGTGTATAAAAGGGACAACGACAGTCAGTGACAGTATCCAGAAGTGAAACAGCTTTCTTCAAGCTTGGATTTCCGTCAAGCACCATCTGAAAACAATCATGAAGATCGCCATTGTGCTATGTCTGGTTGTTGTGGCTGTCAGTGCTGGGGTAAATATAATTCTGTTCAAACTTTCTCGATACATTTCTCTCTAAAAAAAAATTAAGAAATCCTACTCAGGAGTTTGTTGTATTAACAAAGTAATTCACAACAATCTCTCTTTAATATTTGTTATATCACATTTTTAAACCAGGAGTCTTTTATAGATATTGAAACACAAATTAATACGTCATTATTTTCATATTAATTTTTTTTTTATTTCAAGTCAGTCATATGAAATTTAAATAAATAAGAAATATAGTTTGAATCAAAAGGTATCCACAGTTTACTTAAAGGGTTAGGGTTAGGGTTATATAAGGTGTTATATGTCACCTCTTTTCATTCTCTTATCCCTTAGTCTGTTGGACCGTTGGGGGCACCACGCAAGATTTGTCAACCGTCTTTCTCCATTTCTGTCTTTTACTTTGGATAGAATCTTTTTGCATGTAGGCCCGTCCATTCTTTGATGTCTTCCCATCGCTTTTTCGGTCTGCCTCTTCTTCTTTACCTGGTACAGTTCCCTGAAGGAAGGTCTTTGTTATATAGAGTGGTCCTGAAATGTACGATTTTTCTCAATGTCAATATGGTAAAATATAGTTAAATTGAGTCTGATTGTATTCGATTTTAAAATGTCTGTTTGTATTAATGCAGCATTTTTCATCTTTCGTAGTATTGTAGGGTTCATATTTGCGAGTCCCAAATCTGAGATAAAATTAGCAGTTTCCTAGTCCTATCCGACACATCTCTAAACAGATTGTCTTTTGAAGAGGTCCCCGTGTCCAGTATTCTGTTTTGGACTGTGATGATGTATGCAGGACGCGTCTAGTTTTCTCTGTGATCCTCATAGGGTTGTGATTTTAAACTTCCGGAACATGTTTAATTTTTTGTTTGTTTGTTCACATGTCAAGAGTTTAATAAATTATACGCTGGTCTTAATGGAATACGATAAAGAAGTTTGTTTTGCTAATTGTGTTTTTTTTTCTTAGAACAAATCATTGATAAAAACTGGAACGGTGTAGCTCCTTTTTCGAAGTCGGAGATTAACCCTATGTCTCATCTTCTAGTTACTCGAGGATGGCTTTGGGAGTCAAATCATCGCTTTAAAAAGCCGTCCAATTGCATGGGATGGTAGATTCTGCTGCAGATATGTCAAGTTCTGTTTTTTTATATCTGCGAGGAGGAGCGTTGGCTGAGTTGTATAGCGCTTGTCTTCCGAAACAGGGAGTCCCAGGTTCGAATACCGGTGAAGACTAATATTTTTCAATTTCGGGATCTTTAGGGCGCCCCTAAGTCCACCCTGTTCTAATTAATTAAGAGAAAAAAGCGGATGGTCGTTGTGGGGGTAACATAACACCCTCGTTAAGCGTGGACCACATAAACAGATGACCTTAACATCATCCGCCCCATAGAACGCAAGGTCTGAACTTCTTTGCTTTTTCTTCGCCTTGCCTCCTACCTTGAAACTCAACGGCTTTAAACCACGAGGAGAGATCGAGGCCTCTCGTTTCCCAGCCATGATTGTCTCCCTCTCTTTGAGGCTTAGGTGGTCAATATTTTGTGTGTGTGTTGTGTGTTGTGTGTGTGTGTGTGTGTGACCCTGAGGAAAAAAGGGCGGCTTGGAGTTACTTTTCTTTTGTTTGCAAGTCAAAATATTGGGATGACTATGTACACAAATTCAAAGATATGCTACTTTCTTATATTATTTGTCGAAGGAAGTGATGGCATAGGTCCCAATCAGCAACGAGCCTAGTTATTCATTGAAAACAAGTACTATAAAATATATATTTAATCAATTCCTATTTTATGTTCAAATTATTTTTTCAAATATTCCCATTTTTCGGTCATTGAAAATGAAGACAAAAATAACTTGGCCAGATCGAGCCGACTGAGGCAAACTACTATTTGGACAATTTATCTTGAAATAAATTATTGAATGTTTTTCATTCGCCTCCCACTTTTCAGTTTCCTCACGAAAGTGTTAGCTCAGAGTTTCTCAAGCTTTTTCCTTAAAGGAACACTTCGCACATATTTAGGCCCCTCAGAACACAAGCGATCCGCTTAACACAGTTTGAGAAACACTGTTAGCGAGCAGTAGGAATTAGAAATAGAAATGATAACAAGTCTAAGAAAAATACCTTTTAGCATACTAAGGGGTAAAAACGCCAAATTAGCAATCCCAATGCTCTCAATACTGTGATATTTATTTCCCTTTTTATATTATGCAATAATAAATTAACCCGTAAAACGCGTGAGGTAGTTTAGCCTCTATACATCAGAATTGTAATTCCGTTTTGTATGCGCTCATTCTAAAACACCTCAGCACTTTAAGGGTTAATTACCACTATTTAAATACTTAATTTTTTAAATACTTTTTTAGCGATTCATGTTTTGTTAGAACAATGTATAATTTGTACAAAGTTCCAACTTGATCCGAGAATTGGGTGGGGAAGAAATAATGTGAACAAAATGTGTACCAGACAGAATGAGTTGGTCTAAGCTTCGTCAAACTAGTTTCTATTTTTTTTTTTTTTGAGGTTTCTGTATTACTTATATGTATTCATAATTTATTTTTAGGGCTACGGCGGTGCCTCCAGAGGCAATGGCTATGCCGACAACGATGATCGCCGCAACAGTGGCTATGCAGGAAACAATGGCAACAACAATGGTTACGCAGGCAACAGTGGCTACGCAGGAAACAATGGCAACAGCAATGGTTACCCAGGAAACAACGGCTACGCAGGAAACAATGGCAACAACAATGGTTACGCTGGGAAGAGTGGCTACGGAGGCAACAATGGTAACCCAGGCAACAATGGTTACGGGGGTAACAGCGGCTACAATAACGGTCGTTATGGAAAATAAAATATGCAAAGGTAAAAAACAATAAATTTAAAACAAACATTAATTACTATTTCAAAAGTTTGTCAAATATTTTAATTATGCAACGATTGATCCATCATTCAATTATTAAAAAAAAAGAATAATCTTACTAATATTAATCTCATCTGTTTTCATATTGACATTACATAATTTGGGCATTAAATATTTATAACCATGATTTTAAAATGCTCACGACAAGTTCTAAGTACAAGGCATTATAGATATGCAGGAGTTTAGTTTTGGATATTTTCACTTTAAAGTACAGATTAGAAGCGGTTACTTCCCAAGAGAAGATAATTACGTCATACGCATTTCATGTGTTTATCTAGTCATGCATGCTAATCAAGGACTTAAGCTCTACTCAGTTGATCGTTTTCCAGGCTGATTCAGGTAACCCATTCCATGCTCTAATGGCGTTATGGTAGATACAGCATTTGTATAAACCGGTGTTATCATATGGAATAAGAAATGTGCCTCTATCTTTGTGTCTTTCTGATTATTTTTATTAGGTTTTGTTTTTCTATTTGTAAATTATGGTTCAGCGTTTTATGTATTATTGCTACTTTACTTATTTACTAATATATTCTTTTGTCCTGAAGTGTCTGGAAATTCAACTAAGGGAAGTAATGAGCGTGGAAACAATATGCGGAATCTAACTTATTTCTGTTAACGTATAAATATAATATACTGCGTCAGGCTAAAAAGGTTGCGCGATTATAACGTTCATGCTATGTGGTAATTTTCAGAATTTCTTATAAATATAATGTTATTAAATTATTTTTTCTGATATTTTTAATGAAACAATACTCGACTATTTAGTAGTTTTAATTTTCGAAGTAAAGTATTTATATTGTTTGTATTTCAATAGTAATCCGCATTATATAACATTGAAATTCTTGGATTCACAACGTGGGAAATGGGGTCCGGGGTTCGAAGACTGGGATTTTGAATTTCGAGATTTTTAGGGCGCCCCTGAGTCCATCTAACTCTAATGGGTGCCCAACTTTAGTTGAGGAAAGTAAAGGGCGGTTGGTCGTCGTGCTGGTCACATGACACTCTGCTCGTTAACCCTTGGCCAAAGAAACAGATGAACTTAACATCATCTGCCCTGTAGATAGCAAGGTGTGTAAAGGGTAACTTAACATTTCAAATGATTTTATTCTTATATCTGTATTTCAGATGATTGCCTTCAGAAACAGATGACATTATTATATATTTGTTTGTAATCTAAACTCAATGGAGAGACTTTTGAGAATTATAACAGAAGTAGCAACCAAATAAAATTTGTTTATCAAGCAATTATCTTGCATTTTTTTTAATCGAATTATTTTATTTGTTAACTCTTTCCTTGTCCATCATTATCTGCAAAATAATGCAAACTAAAAGTAAACTAACTATATTTAAATGAGCAATGTTAGTCTCCTTCAGTTTTAGAAAGACTATGGTTCATCTTGTATAAAGCAAACGAGATGAAAATCTGGGCATTGTTTACATTCAGAACGATGTCTTCCACACATCAGTAACCCCCCAACACACACACCCTATACACACAGACGATGTGTCCAGAGGAACGGGAAATACGCGATACAGACTTTGGGATAAGGTAGCGTTGCAGGCTCTTACAGATTGTAGTACTCTGGGGCCGCAAAACATGGTACCAGCTCCTGCTTTTCCCTCTGGGTTGTCTCCCGAAGCCTTTCCCATGTATATAACATTCTCCTGAATATGGAGTTAAATATACACACACGTAAAGAAACTTATAAATGTAACACGGTGAAACCAGTGTAGAGCAATCGTTGCTGAAGGCATGAACACTGACCTGCGTCGTCGCAACGTGTGGGTCGTTTAGACCTATCGCTTGTTGCCACGACTCAGAAAGTGCCGTCAGGCCAGTGATGGCCCATAGGTTGCGACGTCGCAGACCAGCGTTCTTCAATGACGAATGGTCTTGCATCAATTCCAGTGGACCAGTCTATATATTGTCATGTCACTGCGCACAACTGTGATCTGTGATAAAAGTTTTGTTTGGAGGCTACTGTAATCTTAGTCACTGCAACCAAGAGAGATCTTGATTTTTTTTTCACATTTCCTTACTAGAAATCTTGAGAAGTCCCTTGATTTAACCCTTAAAGTGCTGAGCTGTTTTAAAATGAGTGCATACAAATAGAAATAACAATTCTTATGTTTAGAGGCTAAACTACCACACGCATTTTAAGGGTTAGCCAATTTCATCTGTCCACTCACAACGTATCATGTCATACTCAACGAACAGACAAATAAACGGCTTTGTCCACACGAGATGTGTCAAAAAAAGTAGGTTGTCAAGACTCATTTCTTCTCTAATATACGTATGTGTATTACTAAATGTACCCAAGTCCTGGGCAATACCACAACGACACATACAACGATAGAACAAATATTCAGAATGCCAACTCACAGACATATAACATGTTTATTACATTATCTGTACTATAATACAGAATCAGTTCAGACATTTGAAATATCCAGTATCAATTAAAAATATATCAGCTTAATATTCCATAGACTGAATAGTGACAACACAGAAAAATAATTAGAGTCTACACTTCGACTATATCTATATCCTAAAGTCCAACTGTCCTGGACTAGGAACAAAACCACACTGCCCTATTATGAGTTACATTATTTTCAACAAAAACATCTCACCAAATCAAAACAACCCAAAACAATAACAGTTTTGAAGTCAACAACCTGAATTGCCCCCCTTCTCCTCTACAGTAAACAGGAGACCCAGGCTGACCAGAACTCAGTCCTGACATTTCTCCCCCTCTCTAATTTTTGTCTGTTTCTGGGTTCATTTAAAACAGACAAACTTCCAATAAAGAGATTTCCAAAACGTACATATATCAACATGCAAACAAAAGTAATCTTGGTACTAAAACATAGCCTACAGTTTGTAAAAAATACACAAAAAAAACGATGTATCCATATGAAATGTCAATACTATACACAACCTGCTAGGCAATCATAATTATATGTATATATATATATCAGCATGTAAACAAAAACAAATAGTCAGTGAACAAGCATATTTAAATGTTATATACAACATACTAAGCAATTATAATTATACTTATATATATATATCAACATGTAAACAAAAATTAGTGTGCAAACATATATTCTACCATTTGTAAAAGGCGTTTAATTACATATCCCCAATCCTAGCAAACAAATAACTTTGAAATGAAAAAATATTAAATTTCAGTTATTTGTAATCAATGTTATGTTGGTCTATTCTGTTAGTCTAGATAGAAAGTCAGCAATTACATTTAGTTTGCCCTTTAGATGTTCTACATCAAAGTTAAATGATTGTAATAGTAGAGCCCAACGACAAATTCTATTATTCCCATATGTTGCGCTCTTCAAAAAGGCCAGTGGTCTATGGTCACACTGAATTGTGAATTTAGCGCCATATAAATATCTGGACAAGCGTTGCACCCCCCAAACAATGGCAAGGCATTCTCTCTCAATCACTGAATACCGTTGTTCTCTGGGCAACAGTTTTCTGCTTAAGAACTTTACAGGATGGAATATTCCTTCTACTTCCTGCGCAAGACAACATGATATGGCTATGTCCGACGCGTCTGTTTGCACAACAAATGGTCTATTAACGTGTGGTAATTTCAATATAGGATCCCGTGTCATGCACATTTGAATTTTTCTTAATGCCCGGTCACATTCTGGAGTCAAATTGACCCTCGTCGGTGTTCCTTTTTTTAACAATCCAGTAATTGGAAATACTATTTCCGCGAACGCTGGAATAAATCTGCTATAAAAATTAGCAATACCTAGCAAACATCGAACCTCTTTTTTCGTTTTTGGTGCTTTTATATTCAATACCTTGTCTCTGTTATTGGGTTCTGGGTATATGTTTCCTTCACCTACAATATTACCCAAGAAAGTTATTTTAGGATACGCGATTTCAAGTTTGCTTGGCTTGATATTAAACCCATATTCTTTTAGCCTGGACAACACTTTCTCTAGTGCTATTAAATGTGATAACCAATCATGCCCGAATACACAAATGTCATCAAAATAGAACACAACATTTTCCAGTCCTTTAAGAATGGTCCTAACAGTGCGATTAAAAAAACTAGGAGAATTAAGCAGACCAAACGGTAGATATTTAAATTGAAAGTGACCACTTGGTACCCTGAATGCAGTGTACTTCCTACTATTCTCTTCTATTGGTATTTGCCAGAAGCCTTTTGTTAGATCTATCTTTGTAAAAAATTTGGCACTATTAAGTGGTAAGAAAAGATCTTCTTGGTCTGGAATAGCCTCCGCGTCAAATTTGGTAACCGCGTTTAATTTCCGAAAATCTATGCAAGTACGTACTGTTGAATCTTTTTTCTTAACCAAAACAACAGGAAATGAGTGATTTGTGATTTGTGATTTTGGGCACATCGGCACAATTAAGGCCATGTCGTGCCTGCAGTCCCTCAAGGGCCACTCTCCCTCCACACAACAAGGGCCAAATTCCATACAGTCAAATCATTAAAATCAAGGTCTATTCACAGTTAAAATAGTAGAAGTAGTAAAAATTTAATAATTTGGTAAAAATCTAATGTAAATAGTACATGTCTACAGAATTCATAAATCAGATTTTCGTAGACAACCCCACTTCCCGGATAAAGCCCAGTACCTTCCCAGGGTCGACATTATTGAATAGTGTTTTTAAATTAGTGGCTCTAAAATATTTTTCCCTGACATCCTGGTATCTGGGGCAGTCGATGAGGATATGTTCCACGGTGAGGCGAGAGTCATAATACTCACAAAGTGGGGGCTCTTCTTTCTTCAGCACAAAAGAGTGCGTGATGTAGGTGTGGCCAATCCTAAGTCTGGACATGGTCGTGCTACCACGCCTTGTCAGACCCTTAGATGTGGACCGCCACCTGACATCCGCCACAATCTGCCTGAGATTATTGTGGGTCTCAGCCTCCCATCGGTCCTGCCACTCTTGGTAGATGGCAGAGGCAATACTTTGTCTCAGGTCTGAGCAGGGAATTTGAGTTCCTGACACCGCATGATTTAGGGCTAAATTTGCTTCTCTGTCTGCAGCTTCGTTTCCCTCAATGCCCACATGGGAGGGGACCCAGATGAAGGTGACATCCGTATGGTCGGCTGTTATTTGGTCCAGCAGCTTCAGGCTCTTATGTACCAGTGGAATGTCAGTCTTCATCCGCCCCAAAGCTTGCAATGCAGATTTGGAGTCGGAGCAGATTATAAATTTCCTCCTCTCTGATGCTTTGACGGCCATAAGTGCAAGCGATATTGCATGCAATTCGGCCGTAAAGATGGAGCAGCCATCGGGGAGTCTACGGGAGATTGTTTTGTTCCGAAAGGAGCAGGCACACGCGACCTTTCCATCCATTTTGGATCCGTCTGTGTAGATGGTGCCACAATCTCCGTAGCTCTCTTGCAGTTCCCTAAAGTGGACTTGTAGTATGCTTGGGTCTGTATTTTCTTTTTTGAAATTAAGGAGGGATAAATTTAATTTGGGTTTATTCATTAGCCAAGGAGGATTCTGAGGGGTTTCTATTTTAGAGATTTGGTTAATGGGTGGAGTTAAATTTTGGATGGGTTCTCTCATTCGAAGGCCTAACGGCTGTATGACGTTAGGCCTTCGATTGTATAATTCTACCTCTGTGGGGTTAAATATGGAATCGAAAGCAGGGTTCGTAGGGTTGGATTTTAGCTTGACTATATACTGCATTGCAAGCTTTTTCATTCTTATATCCATGGGGAGTTCTCCAGCCTCCACATGGAGGCTTGGGATAGGTGATGTACGAAACGCGCCGAGACAGAGACGCAGGGCAGCATTTTGTATTGGTTCCAGTATTTTTAGGTACGACTTCCTTGCTGCTCCATATATTATGGATCCGTAGTCTAGCTTGGATCGAATTAGACTCCGATATAGCAGCAGCAAAGTATCTCTGTCAGCTCCCCAGTCCGTATGGCTGAGCACTCTAAGTATGTTTAATGACTTTTGGCATTTTCTCTTAAGTTCCTTAATGTGGGGGAGAAAATTAAATTTGGAATCTAGAGTGAGGCCTAAAAATTTTGTAGTTTTCACGACAGGGATCTTCTTTTTGTGTATAAATAGTTCAGGGTCTGGGTGGAGTCCCATTAAATTACAAAAATGCATACTAACTGTTTTGGAGTCCGAAAATTTAAAACCATTATCGTTTGCCCAATTTTGAATTTTGTTTAAACATAACTGTAATTTTCTTTCAAGGGTGTTCATGTTTTTCCCATAAGTAAAAATGACAAAGTCATCAACATACAAAGAGCACTCTATGCCAGGGGACAGAGCATTTATGATGCTATTTATTTTAATGTTGAACAGGGTGACTGACAGAATGCTGCCCTGGGGTACACCCATTTCCTGGTCATGAGTGTCAGAAGTGGTGTTGCCCACGCGAACCTGAAATTTTCGGTCTTTCAGGAATTCCCCCACAAAACGGGGAAGATGTCCCTTAAGCCCCATAAGCTCCAGGTCACGTAGAATGCCATGTTTCCAGGTTGTGTCATAGGCCTTTTCTATATCGAAGAATACAGCTACTAGATGTTCTCTTCTGATTAATGCATTTCTGATACAAGCTTCCAGCCTTACCAGGTGGTCAGTTGTTGTCCGCCCCTGCCGGAATCCGCACTGGTAGTTAGAGATCACTTTATTCCTCTCCAGGTACCAGACCAGCCTACTGTTAATCATTCTTTCCATGGTTTTGCAGATGCAGCTTGTTAGTGCTATTGGTCGATAGTTAGCTGGGTCAGAGCCGTCTCTTCCCGGTTTAGGTATCGGTATAACTGTGGCTTTCCTCAAGCTGTTTGGGAAAGCGCCTGTTTGCCACACACAGTTATAGACCCCTAGCAGGACTGCCAATGAGGATTCGGGAAGGTGTTTGAGGAACTGGTAATGGATTTCATCTTCTCCAGGCGCTGTGTCATGTGACTTGTCTAGCGATTCCCTCAGTTCCTCAAGCGAGAACGGTTTGTTGTAGTCTTCATTGTTTTCTGACCTGAAATCAATGGAGTGTCTTTCCTCCCTGGTTTTGACTTTTTGAAACTCTGGCGTGTAATGTGCAGTGGATGACTTTTCTGCTATTGAGGATGCAAGGCAGTCAGCTATTTCTCTGGGGGACGTGACAGTTCGTCCTTGGTTTTTCAGATGCATTGCATTTGATTCTTTCCCTTTGATTCGCCTTACTGCCTTCCAGACCGCTCTAGCAGAAGTTTTGGCATCCAGACTGCCGACAAAACTTCTCCAGGAATTCCTTTTGGCTGACCGTATGGTTTGTCTAGCCTTTGCTCTAGCTATTCTGAATAGCTTTAGGTTTTCCTGGGATGGATTTTTTATAAATGCAGCCAGTCGTTTTTCCTATCGCCAATAGCACTTTTGCAGGCTGTATCAAACCATGGTTTGCTAGGCCGTTTTAGATTTGCGGAGGTTAGGGGGACAACTTTCCTGGCTATACTAAGTAGCTTGCTAGCAAAGGTATCAGCTCGGTTCTGTTCATCGAGGATATTTTCTGTAATATCCTCTGAGCATCTTTTTTTGGAATTGTTCCCAATCGGCCTTATTCAGTTTCCACCGCTGAGGTCGTCCCAATGAGGGGAAATTGTTAGCAATGATGATTGGGAAGTGATCACTTCCCCGTAGATCATTGCTAACTGACCATTTAAAGTCGTCCAGAAGTCCAGGGAGGCATACGGTGAGGTCAATGCATGTGAGAGATCCAGTTCCTGGGTGCAAGTAGGTCGGTGATGCATCATTAAGTATGCATAAATCATGTTGGAGAAAGATATCCTCCAGCATACGGCCTCTTGTGTCGGTATTGTTGGATCCCCACATGGTGTTATGGGCATTGAAATCCCCAAGGATTATGTAAGGCCGGGGGAGTTGTTTCAATAGGTCCTCCATGTCTGTTTGGTTTAATGGAGCGCCTGGTGGTAGATACAGGCTGCAGCAAGTGATAACCTTGTGAAGGGTTATCCTAGCTGCTACGGTCTGTAGTGTGGTCTGTAGTTCTACCCTCTCATGGGGGATGCTATCCTTCACAAGGATACAGACTCCACCTGATGCTCTCTCTGCATCCTCAGCATTCTTGCTGTAAGCACTGTAGCTTCGGAAGCTGATGCTATCTTTCAGAAATGTTTCCTGTAGGCAGACAGCTACAGGAGTCTCAGAGTCCATCAGTAGCTGCATTTCCTCATAATTGGCCTTGAGGCCTCTGCAATTCCACTGTACAATTCTGGAATCCATGGCTTATTCTAGATGACCTACTTGGAGCTATTTGGCTTTGGGAGGCCCCCGGAGGGGTTTCCATTAATTCCAGTGACCTTGGTATTTTTATTCTTGGGTTTGGATGGAGAGGAGGACAACCCCCTTTTGGGGGAAGTCTTTCTCTCTGGAGAGGGGAGATCCCTCTGGTTAGAGCGGAGGTTATTTCCTCCTCGCTCACCTCGGGCATCCTCTCCGCTTTGATTTCTCCCCTTAGGGAGTTGGTCAACCTCTAATTCGGTAGAGGTTGGGGTGTCTGACTGGTTTCTCTGAGGAGAACCTGTGTCAGACATGATGTCTCAGGGTTCTCCCGGAGTATTGGTTTTGACTAGCTGCTCAGTCTCCATGCTCTCATCAGCGAGCACAGAGAACCTGTTCTTTAGCATGACAACAGGGCTTTCTTGTTTCTTCAGAGGTGTGTTCTTTGGCGGTGTTTTCTTCTGAGTTGGAGGAGGAGGAGGGGGTGGTGGGGTCAATGTGTCCGTCTGTGTGGCTATGGATCTTCCAATCTTAGCAACAGCCTGGGCATAGGTCTTTGTCAAGCCGAATTGGCCCTTGGGTAGGGCCAATACAGCCGATTTCGCCTGGCTGAAGGTACATCCATTTCTTGCCTTGTACTCCTGCACGGCAACCTCCTGTTTCCACACAGGGCAGTCCTTGGAGTAGGCTGAGTGGCCAGCGTGACAGTTTGGGCATTTGAACTGGGCTGTGCAGCCCTTGTCCTCATGACCTTCTCCAGCACATCTGGCACACACAGTGTTCCTCTTGCAGACTGCCGCGCCGTGTCCATACCCCTGGCACTTGAAGCACCTCATGGGGTTAGGTATGTAGGGCCTCACTGGAACTCGTAGGTATCCTGCCTTCACATACTCTGGCGGTGTCCTAGTTCCAAATGTGAGGATAATAGTGGCGGTTTTGACCTCCTCACCATCCTTGCGCCTGGTAATGCGCCGGGCATGGGTGACTCCTTCAATGCCCTCCACTACTTCCTTCTCGGAACATTCCAGTAGGTCCCTAGAGCTGATTACACCTCTGCTGGTGTTCAGACTCTTGTGTGGCATGACTTCCACTTGGAGATCACAGAGTCTTCTGCATCTTAAAAGCCCATCAGAGTGTATCTTGCTATCAACTTCTACTAGAAGTTCCAAAGACTTGTGTAGCTTAGACACACTCTTGGGCTCTCCCACTACTGACTTAAGTCCCTTGTAGATGACAAAAGGGCTCATCTTTGTCAGACTTTTCCCCTCCTCTGTGCACCTAACCACCAGAAATGATGGCCAGGTAGCACAGCTTTTTGTGGCCACCTCCTTTCTGTCCTCCATGCGGCGTCTCTTGCCCAGACATAGGTCTGGGGCAAGTAGTTTTTTTGAAATTTTTTTTTACATAGGTGTTATTTATTAGTTCGGCACATGTGCTCGCCACCCGCCATCGAGTCCAACAAGGGGACGGGCCATTCGGAAGTCCAGAATGAGCCCGCCAGGGCTACACATGTGCTATACTCAGTCAGCTACTGCATCGGACATGTGCCCGATACAACTTAGAGCTACTGGTGTTGTTGTATTAGGTAGTGGTACAGCTTCCGGCCATCTTGTTGCCAAATCAACTAAAGTTAAAATGAATCTATTCTTCAAATCTGTCATTTGGAGTGGTCCTATGATATCAATAGCAACTTTAGCAAATGGAGTGGAAATAATATTCATGCGCCCTAGTTCTACCTTTCCAGCTTTTCCTGGGTGTCTACCTCTTTGACAAAGGTCACAACATTTAATGTTTGTTTTTATATCTTTATCTACCCCAGGCCAAAAGAAATGCGAATATATCCGATACCTGGTTCTATTTATAGACATATGTCCAGCTAAAGGTGTAGAATGTGCTATTTCTAATATTAGTTCACGTCTATTCGTAGGGATTACAAGTTGTCGCTCTATTACCCCAGGGCTATCTTTTCTCTCAAATTCTTTGTAAAGTAGACCTTCTTCCACAATAAATGATACCAATCCCTTTTTCTTATCTTCGACCGTTCCTGCTTTCGCTTTTTCCCATAATCTAACTAACGAACTATCATTTCTTTGATCCTCTCTAAAATCACTGTCCAATTCCATCCACTTACTTAAACCAATCCTGTCCTTATCTTCCAATTTGACCCTAGTGTCTTCTGCTTTCGCCATTGCCCTAGTAACAGCATTCCCATATAAAAATGCTTTAGCCTGATCAACATTTCCAATAATAATATCTGCTATTGGGTCCTTAAACATGGCCGCTACAAAGACTCCTTTTAAAAATGGAGTATCAATGTCTATCCACGCAAATGGATACTGAAAAGTTTGTCCGTCTATTAATTTTAAAGTGAAAAACCCATCTATCTTCTGACTTTCTTCTATCAAACTTTCTCGGACCCCAATTATGCTCGCCCCTGTATCTCGTAGAACAGATACCCTTCGATCTCCTAAAAATCCATCAACTATTTTCAATCCACCAACTGATTTATCTTTATAATCTAAAAAATTATATGTATCAGTGTGACATGCAAACAATCCCACTTGTTGTCCCCTTTCTGGTAATACTCTTAGTCATTGCTGTGTTGGACCTCTATTCTCATTTATCTTTACCCGACACCATCGAGCAATGTGTCCGCCCTTTCCACATCTATAGCATATCACTTCTGTCCCCTCTGTGTTTATATTATTCGGGCGACGACTGTTAGATTGAACAGTGGCACCAAATGCTACATATGGGATATCGTTACTAGTTACTTTGTTACTTCCCTTTAAAATATGTGTAGAGCCTTTCGTGGCATCTCTAAATTGATCAATACAGTCTAAGACCTCTTGGGCTGAAGTAGGCTTTCGTAGCAAAATATCTTTCAGGGCCTCAGAAGATAGCACACTGTAAAGTCTGTCTCTCATTATCAGGTCAATTATACCGTCTACTGTCATTGGGGTTTGTGATGTTTTAAGCCAGTTGTCAAATGTCCTTTTCAAATGGATATAAAAATCTTTCATATCGTCCATCTTTGGGGAAAGTTCATGCCAAAGTGTCTGACAGGCTTCTTCCGTTAGTTGGGCTTGTTTTAGGAGCTCCCCCTTAACAAGATCATAGTCAGTGTTATGTATCAGTTTTGTTTGTATCATAAACAATTTTAATTTTTCATTTAATTTGTGAGTGAGGACAAGTGGCCATCTTGTCTTGGGAATGTCGTTAGCAGTAGCAGTCGTTTCGAACAGTTCTAAGTAGAATAACAAGTCCTCTTTGTCTGTCATGCATTTTAGGTTTTTGTCTAACTGTTTACTCTGTTTGGGGTTGTCGTTAACTGTCATGTCTTTCTTATCCATTTCATGTTGTCTTGCTAGTTGTTTGTCCTCCATCTCTCTTATATGTCTTCTCTCCTCCGCTTCCCTTGTCAGTCTATCTAAGTCAATTTTCTGTTGGGCATCTATACATTTCTTTAACGTTTTGCCCTTAAACCCCAACATTTGAGCTTGGGCTACTATCTCCTCAAATGGACGAGGTATAAACTCTGACATTTTCCTAGAGCAGTGTCCTTTATTACAATATTAGCTCACAAAATGATATACATACAAAAACAATTAAAGCAAAATTAAAATAATACTAATACCTCTGCTCCTACTAATGTTGTTCAACTGGTACTCCAACAGGTTAAAGACAATAGTCTAAGGTTATTCAATAAGGTGATTTCTCTTAGTCTATTTCAGGTAGATAATCCAACAGGTAATCCCAACATGGCTTTATACCTACGCGTGGTACCGGTGCTTGGAATGTACCACAAAAGTTAAATTCATATAAGTATTAGATCCAGCAGCAGCTTCTTCAGTATAATCCAAAAGGAATGTACCACAAAAGTTAAATTCATATAAGTATTAGATCCAGCAGCAGCTTCTTCTGTATAATCCAAGGAATGAGCGTAATGGTAATCCAATTATGAGGGACGAACTTGCCCTTGCATATACCTTTATGTTTAGACGTACTAAGGGGTGCTACTGCTACTTGCTAATAGTGAACACAGTAGGCCTGTTAAATCATTATTATTAGATAGTAACAGCCTAAAATACAGACGACGAGTTTCCGCTCCTTTTGGGTGTGTGGGTGCAGCAGATACTTTAGGTTACAGTACTCAGAGATATATACTGTCTGGATGCAGTAGATACTTCAGGTTACAGTACTCAGAGATATATACTGTCTGGATACAGCAGATACTTCAGGTTATAGTACTCAGAGATATACTCTATCTGGATGCAGCAGATGCTTCACTGGAGATTGATGCATCCATCGCATGTAGTTGTTTTGGACAGGCCCCCAAAACGTCAAGACTCTTTTCTTCTCTAATATACGTATGTGTATTACTAAATGTACCCAAGTCCTGAGCAATACCACAACGACACATACAACGATAGAACAAATATTCAGAATGCCAACTCACAGACATATAACATGTTTATTACATTATCTGTACTATAATACAGAATCAGTTCAGACATTTGAAATATCCAGTATCAATTAAAAATATATCAGCTTAATATTCCATAGACTGAATAGTGACAACACAGAGAAATAATTAGAGTCTACACTTCGACTATATCTATATCCTAAAGTCCAACTGTCCTGGACTAGGAAAAAAACCACACTGCCCTATTATCCGATGTTTTTTCAAATTTGAGTTATTGACATATTTAAATTCTAAATAAAAAGTTGTAATAGTAAACATTTTACCATTTTTTATTTAAATGCTTAGAAACATTTATATTTAATAAATTAGACAGTAAATTCTTGACATCTAAAAAAACGGGGTTCTTTGATATTTTGTTTTTAGGTTAGGCATACGTCACTTCCCTCAACAATACTGACAGGGAAACTAGATTTGACTAATCGTATCGCTTCATTCTTACAGTACCTGTTAAGCTTAGTGACAGCCTATTCCAGAACTATGGTACAGTTGTAGATAGAGAGATAGATTTAAAAGCATTATGACAACCAACTCGAGAAAAAAAAGAAACATTTTCATCTAAGCCCCTCCCTGTCCAAAGAAGTAAAAAGATCGCAAGTCTGACTGATTCGAACAACTGGTCAGTGTAAGGCTAGTCTAGACTACGTGTAGTCAGTCATGACAAAACAACCAAGCGATAGTGTTTGTTGTGTGTTGAGTGGTCAGGCGAGAAGATACACACTGCCGTGGTTAGTCAAGCATGTCAATCTCCTTTAACACGCATTTATTTTTTTTTCGCTTACAAGATCCTAGATCTAACTGCATAGACGAAGATATATTTCTTTTACGAGAATGTAAACTGTAATGATTTTCCGTTATACAGTAAGTCAATAGATAAAATTAATAGGCATGTGTGACGTCACATAGAAACCCGGTGAAAATCTGACCGTTATGGATGCGCAGGAAAATTACGTCAGAAAAATATCAATTACTAAGTTATTATTGCAAACAAAAACAAAAAAATAATGTCTTCATTATCTATAGATCAAAACACATATTATATCAAAAATTGTCAAAACCATCGGAGTTTCCCTTTAAACATAATAATAATAATAATAATAATTTAATTTATAGAATGCTGTTAACTAATAAAATGTAGGATGGCTGCCTGGTCGTGCGGTTTGCGCGCTGGACTTTCGTTCGGATTTATCGATGGTTGAGGGTTCAAATCCTGCCCGCTCCCATCCCCCGTCGTCCTGCGGGAGGTTTGGACTAGGAAGTAAACTATCTTCAACTCTGAAGGAACATCCGAAACATGTAAAACATTTTACAAACATTTTACAAGGCTCAAGGCGCTGTGACAACATACAGCTGTATAAAAGGAGCTGATGTTTTCTATAAGCAGTAAACCAGATCTCCCTGGTGTTTTAGACTTAGGTTTCCATTTGGTTACTGTAGAATAATGAAGATTGCTATCAGGGGCGAACTGGTTGTGTGGGCATTTGGGCAAAATCTCGGAGGGCCGGCACCCAAATGGACCACTTTGAATGACAGCAAGTCCCGTCAATGGTCGCTAGATCAAAAGTCAAGTAGTACAAACTTTTCTGCCAAAGTGTTCAACACAGGTATGTCCACTTCGTTGTTCACTCTCACAGGTCAACGACAGCTCTACACCTTTAGAGCTGACGATAATCTATTTCCTAGTCCAAACCTCCCACAGGACGAGTGTATGGCAGCGGGCAGGGTATGAACCCGGGACCATCGAAACTATACCGAACCACACTCCAGCGCGCATACTGCACGGCCAGGCAAACCTTTCAGAATATGCTTTATAACTCTGTCCTGGACCTTTACAAAGTAGTGTCCTAACAGTACTAGCAGCTTTACACTTGTAGTTTTAAAAATTTATGCAGCATCTAAAAGCAGGTCATAACTTCATCCTCATCCACAAACATATTCGTCGCTGCGTTCCCATTCAAGTCTTTCCACAAGCTATCTTATATAATACAGACGTCACTTCAAATAAAGATGATTAGCTATATAAGACTTCCAGATGCGGAGCAGTTAAAAGCCTCAAAACCTAGTTGTAAATCTTTCTCTCTGCGGTTTCTAGAAAACAGACACGTTTCCCCTTCCTCTTCAAAGTCTCTAAGAAGGTGCGACGCCATGTTTTGAGGCCTAACTAGACCACCTTGCTTCCGTTTTCTATTATCTCGGCTTCCTACGTCTTGCCTACGAATAGGCCTATGCCCTGTGAACCTAGCACAACGTTTGGTCACCACCATTTCCCCCTTTTTTTTGGTTTACAATAAATTTTCAATGTCCAGTACAAATAAAAACTAAAAATTAACATCACTAAGTCGTGTAAATCTTTTAAGATTTTTATTTTATTTTATTTTTTGCTCAGACGATCAATGACACACGAGAAATATCCTTTCTGCCTTGAGACCAAAACTATTCGCCGATTGTCCAGACAGTTTTGTCGAGTCTTTGTGTATGTACTATTGTATCATTTCGAATAAACTGGCTTTTAGAGAAGAAACTATTTTGTGTACATTTTTCACCTTTCTTCTGACCTCGTACGGGTGTCTCGCGACTTCATTGAATAAATTAATATATTTATTTTACGTTGGGAACAATGTCGTTTTTTTTTAAATGAATACTCATATTTGGATTTAAAAGTAGGCTAGTGTTGAAGCAAGGGAAATAATAAAGAGATTATCAATTTACATCTTGACTTTTTTGTTATCTCCCTTTGCTAGCGAAGATGTAATAATATTCATTTATAAAAGGAGCACTGAAAGCGTCGTGATTTACAGAGTATTAGGGCTACTAATTTAACGCATTTTTCGAAATAATGTAATAGCCTACATCCGTATACAGTGCTTTTAGTTGGCTTCATCCTTCATAGGGGCATACACAAGATATTCAACAACAGAAAAGAACAATTCTGTCAGAACGTGGAAAAATAATTACGGAGATAAAGAGTTAAACCAAAGTACAAAGAGATTTTGCTCAAATATGAAGCAATCTTGACACTATTTGTTGTTCAGAAAGATATTAACTCTTTCTCTCCGTAATTATTTACCACATTCTGGTGGAATCAACGCTGATATCGTCAGTTAGGAGAGAAAGAGTTAAATTACCTTTAAACAAATGAACGTGATGCTCTGGGATCATATAGCCTAAAATTGTGTGTGTAACCAACTCTAAGATGTAGACACTCGAACAGGATCTACAGGTTATTGAAAAAGCAGCAGACGACTTTGTGAGGTGGCCAGACAAAAGAATTGAGGATGAAGAGTTCGATTTGTCCATTTGATTCCATATGCCCGAGAACATGGATAGGAGTTAGGAGTGAAACTGAACCCGATGAGAACACGCAGATGATGCGATAAATATAGAATTTTAAAGATGTAAAGTTTATTGACAGGGGTGTATCTTTTACTTATGCTGTCTTGTACGAACGAACGAGGTCACTGAATATTAATTATATATTCAATATTTTTTTTAAATAGGCTGAAAAGCACCACGAAAAGAGACAGAAAATTTCATGGTGATGGCTGTTAATAAGGACATTCTGCGAGTAATCTATATGAACACACTCGAATAGCTCATTGATGGGGGGATCTTAACGAGCCTTGTATGTGAACATTAAGGCCTATATGATAGAAGTATTTATTTTGTTCACGTTGTAATAAAAATCTCATTTCAAGTGTTATTTAGTAGTATCAAATAGTTTTAAAAAATCATGAAAGGAATTATTCATATAGCAAACCAAGCAGGTGCGGTGGCTAAGCGGTAAAGCGCTTGGCTTCCGAACTGAGGTCCCGTGTTAGAATCCTGGTGAAGACTGGGATTTTTAACCCAGCTCTAATGGGTACCTGACATAACTGACATTAGTTGGGGAAAAGTAAAGGCGGTTGGTCGTTATGCTGGTCACATGGCACCCTCGTTAACTGTGGGCCACAGAAACAGATGACCTTTGCATCATCTGCCCCCATAGATCTCAAGGTCTGAAAGGGGAACTTTACTTTTTTTTTAAACCATGCAAGCTACCTACTATTAGAAATGCATTATTATACCTAAACCCAGTTTTCGTCACAATATCAAACTTAACATAATGAGTTTAAGGATATGTATAATTCGATACCCCTCAAATGGTGCGCAATATGGTGGCCGGATTGCATAGAAATGCCTGGCCCTGTCAAGTTGATAATTTAAACAATTATTTATTGTACCAAACAAAACATGAATCCATAAACGAAAATACCCAATTAATTGTTGGGAATTAATTATTTTGTCTGATATAAAATAAGGGAAAAAACTAGTACATTATTAGTAGATATAGTTTTAAGTTTATAAAAAAAAAAAAAGGATTTAAAAAATAATTTGCGTGTTATTGGTCCTACCACAAATGTTCTGGAACGTAACGATTTACAACAGTCAGGACACCAGTTATAAAAAATCACGTTAGCGGGGACGTTATGAAATGTCCTCAAAACGTTTTCAGTAGCAAATGATGCAGACTTATCTCTCGATAATAGTAGGCCTATACATTTCATAAAGTGCTACTTAAACCCCAGAAATTGTTAATAGTTCATTTGGTTGTAGATACATGTCCTCACATGCTAAACGAAGATACAGGGATTCTTCCGAAGGCAGCCGTCTCCAGTTTCCATGGAAGCCTGGGAGCCAAGAAAAAAAAAATCCTAAAACACAATCCGAATTATTTTTGTTGGTGCGTTTACCAGCTGACTGATCAGTACGAATTCCTCTTGTTCTAATGTTTTTAAGTCTTATCTTATCTTATCTTATCTTATATAATACAGACGTTACTTCAAAAAAGAAGATGATTACGTCCTACGCGTCATGCATTTAGTCATGCATATTAACCAATGACTTAAATTCTGCCAAGTCACTGGTTTTTTCTGGCTAGCTCAGGCAACCCATTCCATGCTCTAATAGCACTAGGGAAGAAGGAGTATTTGTACAAATTTGTCCTAGCATATGGGACGAGGAATATGCCTTTATTTTTGTGTCTTTCAGAGTATTTTATTAAATTTTGTTTTTGTATTTGAAGATTATGGTTCAGTGTTTTATGTATAATTGCTACTTTACTTTTGAGTCTTCTGTCCTGAAGGCTTTCTAAATTTAGTGATTTTACTAATGGTGTTACCCTAGTCAAATGTGAATATTCGTTTGTTATGAATCTCACTGCTCTATTTTGTGTTTGTTCCAGTTTCTTAATGTTTTCTTGAGTTGAGGGGTCCCACACGGTGGATGCATATTCTATTATTGGCCTAACCAAGGTTAAATAACATTTTAGTTTTATGTTCTTATTTGATTTATAAAAATTTCTTTTAATAAACCCTAATGCTTTGTTGGATTTTTTTATAGTTTCATCAATATGTGGATTCCATGACAGTTTTTCATTTATTATAACACCTAGGTATTTTGAGTTTTTAGTCTGTGTTACTGGTTTGCCATGAATAAGATAAGTGGAATTAATTTGTTTTAGTTTTTTTGTTACTCTTAACAACTGACATTTTTCTGGGTGGAAAGACATGCTCCAATTTGATTCCCATTTCTGTAATTCTTGTTTTGTTTTTATTGTTCTATATATTATGCAATCGTCTGCAAATAATCTGACTTTTGTTCCTGAACTAATGCAATTTGGTAAATCATTTATGTAAATTAAAAATAGTAGTGGACCCAAGACTGTTCCTTGAGGTACACCTGAGTTTACTGTTATTGGTGTTGATTTAGAGCCATTTATTATTACAGTTTGTTCTCTCCCTATCAGAAAATCTTTAATCCACTGATGCAGTGGACCGTTAGTGCCGAAATATTTTAATTTTTTAAGCAAACTATGGTGGTGAACTTTGTCAAAAGCCTTGGAAAAATCTAGTAAGATAGCATCTATTTGTTCATTATTATCTAAACCTTTTGAGAAATCATCAATTAGTCCTATTAGTTGTGTTTCACATGATCTATATTTCCTAAGGCCATGTTGGTATGGGGTGAGGACATTATGTTTGTCTAAGTGGTTTATGATATTGCTACATATATACTTATAACTAGGTTAAATTCTGGAATCTAGTACACTGGGTAGAAGAAAGTAAGATATGCAAGAAATTTGTGTTTTGTATTAGGTCAAAGATGCAGAATCGGTGAAATGGATAGTTCATCTATAACAATTGCTTTCCTTTTCTTGTAGAATCGTAATCTTTTCTAGTTTAAGAAGAATAAGGACATAACCTATATTCGTTATTATATTGTTGTAAGTCTGGTGGTGACACAGATGGGGGTAGTGCTGTGTGTTTTTAGCCTACCCAAATCGCCACAGTCCAGCGCAGGACGAGCGGTCAACCGTGACCAGTGACAGTACACGCCAGTACGCAAGGACCAGTGTAGTAAATATTACGCACGCAAGTCACGGGCGAAAGTGATCAACTGGAGTGGTCAAGAAGGTTCGAGTAGGCCAGTAGAGACACTATATAAGAGCGAGTATGCTAGAAAGACTAGACTTCACGTTACCTCGCAATGTGACCAGACGAGGCGAAGCTAGAGACAGACGGTGTGTGAAGTCAGGCGGAGCAAGGCTAGGTTTTGGACAGTTTGTGTGATGTTGTTGCCAACTGTACAGTATTTGTAATGTATTTGAAATTAAACTGTTACTGATACTTTGGAGCCCTGAGTTGTGAGGTTCTTTAAGTTCGTTGTGTTGTGTGGTGCAGTTTGAAGAGAGCCTGGATAGTAGGAGAGATCGTAACAATATTTAAGGTAAAAGAGGCCATGTGTTTTCTTCTAATCCAAACAAATTTTTTCACACTTTGATTCGAAACACCAAAGTTTATTCCAATCAGTCTCTATATTTTGGCATCAATAAACTCAGATTTTAATTCTATATTAATATTAACTAAATTCTAAGATCCCCAAATTTGAAATTCTGTTTTCTTACGTAAAAAAGACAGCTAAATGGAATGAAATTGGGTCAGAATTATTGGAAAATGGACACGCACATTATACAGCGCGCTAGTTTCATATTAAATATCAAAATAAAGATGTAATGACCACAAAAACAGCGAGTTGTTCGGATTCATGTAATGTCCAAAATAAATAAATTACTCTAAAAGGCGTGGGGGGGGGGGAAATCTCCATACAAAACTAACGGGAAAGCGGACACGTTCTGTCTACAATATTTTTTCGCGGTAATCTATAAGTAATACCAAAAAGATTACAAAACATTTAATAAAATGTTCATTTTAAACTATGCTATTTACAATTAATAGTTTTCAGGCTACATAGGCCTACATGTAGGCTATAAATCAAATATATCACGTAATCCTATCCAAGCATATATCCAGGTTTTTAATGCGATATCATAACTATATATATATTGAAGAGAATGCTATTTGTGGACCGGATAATATTTGGTAATTCCCGATTTGTATTCCCAGTCCGACCCTGCTATAGTATCGTGACTTCCGTGACCCCTAAGTCGAAGTCGCCGATAGTATGATCTAGTATTGGACGATTTTTATCGTTTAGAACAAAATATATATATTAGCCTACTATCATTTACAATGAAAGCAAAAAAAAAAAATGCTAGCAATTTAATCTAAACCTTCATAAAAATAAATGATTTGTTTTTACAAATAAATAACTAATTTTGTGTCATTGGAAAAAAAAACCTACTTCGCGCCCCATCCCCTTTGTCAAGTCAACGCCCCCCCCCTGCCACTACAGTGGGGTGGGGTTCCAAAACATTGACGTATTCCGTGTTCCCTCTTTACAAAGCTTAATTGTTATGTGTTGTTCATCCGGAAGGTATGAATGAGATTAGTTAGGAGTGTCCAAACTAGTTTAGTAGATATTTCATTAGCCAGAGATTTAAACTCAAATTATTTGGTTAAGTAGTCTGGTGCTCTATTCACTCATCACATTTTTTTCAGATCAAGTAGTGGAGCATACAGATGGAGTAACAGGCAAGAAGTAGAGATATGAAGAACTGTGCAGTAAGCATATCCATATCTTTATTCTTTTGGCTCAAAATGTGCTTTTAAATTCAACAATTTATTTGTTTTTAATTAGCTTCATTATGTGCACACAATTCAGAATAGTCTAGGTATAAATCTACAGATAAACTTCAGAAAAGCAAGTATTTTTTAAAAAATCTGTTGTTTATCGGCATGCTGAGAATATGTTTGTTTTCAATGTTTAAATAACTTTTTAACATTTTAGAAATAGTTGTTGTGAGTTATTTCTCTCAATATTTGCTTTCTAGTTTGTATAGTTTTGATAGGACTTGGTTCCTTTTACTTTGTATTTATAGAACTAGATTTAAGTGACCAAACTGGATTAGTACATATTTCATTATCTCTACTAAATTGAACTCGTTATCTTTGATGCTCAATACATTTATCATTAGATTCAAAATTGTTCAGATCAAGTTGCAGAGCACAATCGATCTTTAGCATACAGCATACAGTTGAATGGAACAATTATCTACTTAGAACAGTCAAACTATAGAAGCTACATGTCCACAAGTTTGTTTTTTTCCTTTAAGGCAAGTAGTCTTTTAAATTAATAATAATTATCTATAATAAGCAAAATTGTATTTTTTCTTAATATATGCATAGTACAGAACATGCAAGCTATGAAAATGATTATACAATAGAGCAAATCAAGTAATTTTCCATTTTTTGTTGTTGCTGTTGATCTGTTGTTATGCATGCTCATTGAGAATGCTTTTCTTTCCAATAACATTTGAAGAATAACAATGTCATTCAGTCCCATAACATTTTTTTTAAGCTAGAACAATTTAGAAGTACGCTAATCAACAAGCTTAGTAAAAATGTCATTATCTTCAGCAAGATTTAAACATATCTTTGATTAGACTGCTTAATGTTTTATCCATTTATCATTTCAATCATTATCACATTTTCAATTTTGCAGTTCAGGTGTCTGAGTACATTCTAGCACTATAAAGCAGCATACAGACGAATAAAACCATCATCTACCCAGGGACAGGCAAAATAAATAAAAATAACATGTTAAGAATCGCAGCAGAGATGTCCAAAAGATTTTCTTCCTTAAGGCAAGTAATTTTCTAAAGTACTATAATTTAGGTATATAAAATTAAATTTTGTTTCTTTTGACCAATGCACAGAACAGCGGAATTGACATTCTTGATGAAATTCAACAAAGCAAGTAAAATCTTTTTTTGTTTAGATTTATGCATGCTAATTTGAGAATATGTATTCTGTTTCAATAACATTCTGAGAATATTTCTACTAATGCTTTTGTCATTTATTTTCCACTTTTGCATAAGTTTGATATAAGTTCATCTCCTGGCATAGCATTTATAGAGCACAATCCTGAGTATGCAACTATCTAAGTTCATTTAAACACAAATTTGGTTAGACAGCCCAATGCTCTTTTCATCTATTTAATAATATTCTTCAGATCAAGTGGCAGAGATCTAAATGTTTCATACAAAAAGAAAGAAAGAAAAAAAAAAAGAAGCATGCAGAGAAATGGAACCATCATCTAATAGGGACATGCAAAATATACAAATCACAGCAAGGAATTTTTATTCTATAAGGCGAGTAGTCTTTTAAAATAGTATGTTTTAGATGTATATACTTAACTGTTTCTTTCCATGTATGCATTGCGTATGAATGGTAGGAAACTCCAGCAAAGCAAGTCATCTTTTTTTTCTCATTTTTTGTGTGCATGCAAGTTGAAAATATTTGTGTTCAACTCAACATAAAGAATAATTTTTTAAAGTTGTCAACATGTTATTATAATTAATAGAGCTAGAATAATTCATTAGTTCAGTACATTTCAGTATCACTAAGACTTTCAATTCATTCTCTTTGATTTGGCTGCCAAATGTTCTATTTTTTCATTTTTCAGTTGGAGATCCAATTAGAAATATATCAGCATACATTAAAATGAAGCCATCTCCTAGGAGTAACAGGTAAGGTTTGAAAGCTACATATAAAGATATGTACAGCAAGATGTCTAATAGTTGCTTAGTTGAAGTCACATTTTACTGGGACTTTAAAATACTTTGATTTAACTTGTTTAAAATTAGATTCTTTTGATATATATGCATAATTTGGAACAGATTAGCTAAGAAACTACAGGTAAATATCAGCAAAACGTAATTTATTTTTTTAATCTTTAGATTTCATGCATGCAAATTAATGTGTTTTCAGTGTTCTAATAAATTAAACTAATTTTATTTCAATGATTAGTTATGTATGTTGGTAATCGATAAAACTCCCTTAGATAAACAGAGTAAATACAGAACTTTTTAAATTCAATAATATAAATACTAATGTATTTCCAATATCTCCATTTTTAAGTTAACTAGTTGTTGTTTTTTTCTGTTACAAATGCTGATCATACATAACTAAATTGGAAGAACAGATGAAGTCCAACAGAATAGTAAGGATTTTGAGGCAAGTATTTTAAGACTATAGTTCTAAATGAAATAGTAAAGTTTTCTAGAAAAAATATTATAAGGTAATATATTCAGTTGTTTTGGACTACTTGTAATTAAGACGTTACTTAGGATGACAGCCAAGATTATGATTTAAGGTGTTGACATTGTTCTATATATTATTTTTTTGTCATATCTGTACTGTCTTTTGAATAGTAGTTACCACAGTATTATTTAATTATAGCTTTACATTTTAAAGTTAACAAGTTGTTTTTTTCTATTTTAAATGCTCTGCATACATAACTAAACAGGAAGAATAGATGAATTCCAAAACTCAAAAGCAACAGGATAGCAAGGATTTTGATGTAAGTGTTTTATGAAAATAATTATAAATAAAATAGAAATTTTTTATGAAAAAAAAATTTTTAGGTAATGTATTCAGTTGTTTTGATTTACAGAACAAGATGTACATCCTTTTGGACTTACAGACCAACATAAAGTACATCCTGCTGACTTACAGACCAAAATAAAATACATTCTGGTGATTTACAGACCAAAATAAAGTACATTCTGGTGATTTACAGACACTTACATGGGCTGCTTGTAATAAAAAGTGTCTTTACATGATAGCCAAGATGAAACTTTGCGAAATTATTTATTAGCATAGACAAGAAAAGAATAAATAAAAACATGTGGTATGCCTTATTTATTATTTTGTTTGATACCAACAAGGGAAACAAATGCTTCAGTATTCACAGATATGTATGAATTTGTTAAAACATATTTCTCCCTCACACATTTTCAGATTAATTTGATAATATATAATTATTTACTCTACCTTACAAAACATGTGCAGCAGGAGCATGCTGGGCCCATAACCCAGAGATTCATGGATCGGAACCTCGCTATGCTACCACTTAATAAACTAGAAGAGCTACACTTGATAACCATAAATAACACCACCAGATTCATGAGTGAATTTTTGTCAACACAAATGATACATAACAATCCAACATTCAATCCCTTAGTCAAGGGGAATCATTACAGATACTTATATAAACAATGTCAGCAACATGAATCAAGTTAGATAATGCACAACTAGTCAAATAATTATTTGTAATTGATATCAAATCAGGGAAATAACTTGTACACTATTAATATATATTTTTTTGGTCAGAGTTGTTCCCCTTTGGTTAAACTTGTTTTTTAAATGGAATTTTTATAATTTGCTTGTTTAAAAATCTTATAGAATGAAGCTGTAGATGGGTCTTAAGTAAAAAAAACTAAGATGATGAAAAGGCCATTTGTTGTGTGGTCCACGGTTAACAAGGGTGTCGTGTGGGCAGCACATTGACCAACCAATTTTACTTTTCCCCAACTATTTCCTAGTACCCAATTTGTATGATAGCAGTGAAAGATTCAAACTTTATAGTATTCAAACTTTATAATAGCAGAAAAACATTAAAACTGTATCAATAACAATAAAGAATTAAAACTTTATTATTGCAGTAAAGCATTTCATTCTATAATAGCAATGATACATTAAAACTTTATAATGGCAATGAAACATTAAAACTGTATAATATCAGTAAATTATTCAAACTTTATAACAGCAGTGAAAATTTTAAAACATTTAAACTTTATAATACCAGTAACTTTCAAACTTATTAAAAGCAGTAAATTTAGTGCTCTTGTACTAGTCTAGATCTGGATAAGACTGAGTAGACTATATTTTCTATGTAAATTCTAGTGTAGATATTCTATTTCTATACCTAGAATTGTAGAACTTGTGAAAATCTACTTCTAGAGTGACATAGTGAGTGGGGCTTAACTTAAGTTATAATGGTGGACAAGTAAGGCAGATGATATACAGGTCATTTGTGTCTGTACCCACAGTAAACATTAAAACTTTATTATTGCAGTAAAACATTTAATTTTATATTGGCAGTGAAACTATAATTAAAAAGCAATAAAACATATAAACTTAAGAACAGTAACAGAATTACAACTTTATAGCAGTAAAACATTTTAAGCTTATGGTCATTGTGCTTGCCACATGACACACTGCTTCTTTTTGATTCTTTAAATAGCACATATATTTGAGGCTTAGAATTTAGTTCACATTTCCTTTGACAACTCATAAGGAGTTTATAACTTTTTAATGTCAACTGGGAGTTTCTAAATCATTCAAAGAACTCGTTAAGAGTTTAGTACTTTATATTTCCTTGTACAGGTCATTAGGAGTTTGAAATTTGTTTAAAATAATAATTAATCAAAATAATAATTAATAATAATAGTATTAATAGTTATAAAAATAATGATAATTAAAAATGTATACATTTTGTTCTGCCCATAAGCTACTAGCAGAGGAACAACAAGGTTGCATTGAAGAGTCGATGGGCTGTACATGACATCTAACCATAGATGATACTATATTGCACCAACCTAATTGAAGAAAAAGAAACTTAACATCTGCTACATCGACTACACAAAAACAAAGCAGTTGATTCAGTTCCACGAGAGTCTGGAAGATAAATCTAGATCTGAGTTTAACCCACTATCTAAATTACTCCATTGCACTACGTACGGACGATAAAGTAGACAGTAAATTTAGAAAAATGTATATCTCGCCTATTATACAGAGATGATTTAAATCTATATGCATAAAACGCGCAAAGTTACACACCATAATTAAAACTTACGTGACAATGTTTCTTTTGGCCTGGATAAGTAGACCCTATGGTATAAGCCTTATAAAAGTGCGAGGCAGCCAACACCAACATTGCATTTGAAGGCGTCGAGGGAATTTAACTATGCCTCTCTTTATAAATATCTTGGAATAAACCATAAAAAAATATAAAAAAAGGACTGTCTATGTAAATATAAGCAAAGATTAAATAAAATCCTCAACATTAAACTGTCTGGCAGTAACCTCATCACTGCAATAAATTGCTTCGCCATCCCGAACGACCTACAGGACATTTACAGACTATCGAAAATACAACGAACCAAATTTCGATGTTTAACCACAAGTCCTCCACCAAAAGAGATTCGCCATTGGTAAGAAAAAACACTCCACGGAAAATTCCCAGCATTATTAGATGGGGAAAACATTGACAAGGCTGCTTCTCTACTCTAAAACTGAAGGCTTTGTTACAGCAATACAAGACAGAGTAATTAGGACAAAAAATTACGAGAAACATATCCTAGGACAGAGTCAATTGAACACATAATGGCAGGATGTTCAGCCCTATCGGAATATGCCTACCTAGGTCGCCATAACCAAGTTGCAAAGCTAATACACTAGCACTTGGCTTTGACACATAATTTGATCGGTAAGGATACTCCTCATTAAAAATAAGAGGTTCTCGAGTCTATACTGGGATAGGCCTATTTTGACCGACAAAAGGGTAGATTTTAATCGCCCTGATCTGCTGCTCATCAATAAAAAAGAAAAAGCCGCTACCATGATTGACATCGCAGTACCACTATCTCATAATTTAAGAAAAACGGAGCTGGAAAAACAGCGAAAACATGTGAACCTAGGCTTGGAGTTTAAGCGTTAATGGAAGTTATCTAAAACAACAATGTACACCATTGGTATATCAACCGAAGGGATAATATAACTGACCTCACAGATACTTTCAAGACCCTTGGCATTCCGTTTGATCGTCTAAGAGCTGAGCCGATGGCTCTTCGAGCTATAAGTTTAAAAAAACAACCTATTTTCAGCGTCAAACAGTAAAAAAAACCTGATGAACGCACAGTTCTGTCTGGAAGAGACCCAAGTCAATGCCTATGTAATATTTCCGATGCATCTGGCCCCCGACGCATGGCCAAAGGCCGAGTGCACCGGGAACCTCCGCCATTTTCCTATGTTGTACCAAGCTAACCTTGAAGGGCTCGCCATTAGTGTAAAGGCCCCTTGAGGAACGGCGCATGGATTATCGACAGGACCGTGAGGGCTCCGTGCAATGGGTGGGCTTTCGCCAACCCGTGATCACCCCCACGGGGTTTTTGTTTTGCTACTCTTTTAGCCTAGATCTAAATATGAGATCAATACTGTGTTTTGTTCTGTTGTATTCGAGTCACTGGTAAAATAGTAATCCTGTAGCAGTTTCTAATATTTAGGTAATTTTGGCCAATATAGAGCGTGAAAGGATGACATTGTGACCCGCTTCTATTGAACCACAGATAAAAGAATCGGCAAGAAGAAAGTCAAGCTGTAGTAGCCGTGTAGCTGTAGTAGCCGTGTAAAAACAAACGTAGAAGGAAATCCAAGTCTAGTAATTAAGTAGGCTAGTAGTGGGTCGATCTGAGAGTTTTTTTGGTAGAAGCCTAGTAACTAAGTAGGCTAGTAGTGGGTCGACCTGAGAGTTAGAAGTCTAGTAACTAAGTAGGCTAGTAGTGGGTCGACCTGAGAGTTGTTAGAAGTCTAGTAACTAAGTATGCTTGTAGTTAGTCGACCTGAGAGTTGTTAGAAGTCTAGTAACTAAGTAGGCTAGTAGTGGGTCGACCTGAGAGTTGTTAGAAGTCTAGTAACTAAGTAGGCTAGTAGTGGGTCGACCTGAGAGTTGTTTGAAGTCTATAAACTAAGTAGGCTAGTAGTCGGTCGACCTGAGAGTTGTTAGAAGTCTAGTAACTAAGTAGGCTAGTAGTGGGTCGACCTGAGAGTTGTTAGAAGTCTAGTAACTAAGTAGGCTAGTAGTGGGTCGACCTGAGAGTTGTTTGAAGTCTAGTAACTAAGTAGGCTAGTAGTCGGTCGACCTGAGAGTTGTTAGAAGTCTAGTAACTAAGTAGGCTTGTAGTGGGTCGACCTGAGAGTTGTTAGAAGTCTAGTAACTAAGTAGGCTTGTAGTGGGTCGACCTGAGAGTTGTTAGAAGTCTAGTAACTAAGAAAAGTAGTGATGTAAAGAGAAGTGATTAGGTCACAGTAGAAGTCATGTGAGAAGCAATTATAAAAGTCTGTATGAAGTAATTGACTAGTTTTATGTGTTGAAATTGATTTGCTCGTCTTTAATAGTAGTTACGTATCTGGGCAACAAGCTGCTAAGAACATGTAGATTTCATTTCACATCAAGACATATTTCATTGTTTATTTCATAGACAAGATATTTCGGGTGTTCATGGGCGCCCGCAGGATTTTTAGTTACCACCTATGGCTCAAAGTCGTAGCTTCAATTCCCCCCCCCCCCGAGCCTATTACAGAAAAGAACTGGTGCTAGCCACCACGAGGCAGCCTTGACCGAGTAGTTTGTCCATGTCTAGACTGTACAATGAAGTTAGACACATGCAGTGCGTCTTTCTGATTAGCAGGAACTAAACCAATGAATACAATCGCAATCAACAAACATCACTAAAATACCCATATAATGTAGTTAGTTCATGATGCTGCAGCTCTTATTCTTTCTTGCTCCCAGTGCTCCGTTGGTTTAATTCAACGTTTTGACTCGGACGATGGCATGTGAAGAACTTTCTCGTATCTCTTCTATTGTAAACTGGTGGACGTGTTTCACCTGCTATTTTATCGAGAGCAGACACCGACCGCAACTCCGCAAGACGTTAATAAATACTCTTTACTTTTGTTCTATGAAACTATTAACCGTGCCTCATATTCTGTTTGACTGTCCCAGACTTGCTGATCTCCCCTTGACCTGCTGTTCTCCGTCTCGACAGGTCTGGGAAACCCACAATTCTCGACCTGTATGGCGACATTTATGCACTACGCTGGACAGCAGGGTTTAAAAAAAAATAAAATAATAAAAATAAATCATATTCTAGACCTTAACTAAATATTAAAAAAAATAATTGTGCCGATTTTTTTTTCTTTGCGACTTGTGGACTAAAGAGGCCAATCCTTTGTGCTTTCACCCTTCTTTCTACTATCTTATCTTATCTTATCTTATATAATACAGACGTTACTTCAAAAAAGAAGATGATTACGTCCCTCGCGTCATGCATTTAGTCATGCATATTAACCAATGACTTAAATTCTGCCAAGTCACTGGTTTCTCTGGCTAGCTCAGGCAACCCATTCCATGCTCTAATAGCACTAGGGAAGAAGGAGTATTTGTACAAATTTGTCCTAGCATATGGGACGAGGAATGTGCATTTATTTTTGTGTCTTTCAGAGTATTTTATTAAATTTTGTTTTTGTATTTGAAGATTATGGTTCAGTGTTTTATGTATAATTGCTACTTTACTTTTGAGTCTTCTGTCCTGAAGGCTTTCTAAATTTAGTGATTTTACTAATGGTGTTACCCTAGTCAAATGTGAATATTCGTTTGTTATGAATCTCACTGCTCTATTTTGTGTTTGTTCCAGTTTCTTAATGTTTTCTTGAGTTGAGGGGTCCCAAACGGTGGATGCATATTCTATTATTGGCCTAACCAAGGTTAAATAACATTTTAGTTTATGTTCTTATTAGATTTATAAAAATTTCATTTAATAAACCCTAATGCTTTGTTGGATTTTTTTAATAGTTTCATCAATATGTGGATTCCATGACAGTTTTTCATTTATTATAACACCTAGGTATTTTGAGTTTTTAGTCTGTGTTACTGGTTTGCCATGAATAAGATAAGTGGAATTAATTTGTTTTAGTTTTTTTGTTACTCTTAACAGCTGACATTTTTCTGGGCTCTACCTTAGCAGTGGATGACCAGCGGATCTCCTGCCTTCTGTTAAATGACCATACAGAATGTCTTGCGAAAGTCGACCTTGTGGTATTCATAATAACTAAAGCTATGTGCAAATGAAAACAAATAGTCATGACTAACGTGCTATAAAATATTTAACACCCTTTATGGTGCAAAGAATTGCAAGCCTATTATAAATCGTACATGGTAGGACGTGAACTACATACTTTATAATATTCAAAGATAGGCCTTTAGATTTAGACTTAGAAGACAATGCGGAAAACTTTCTTGAACATTAATTTATTTGACTCTTGAATCAATGATGCATGGCAACCTCATGGGGGTACATGGTGGTGCACCCCCCTCCCCTGGATTCTGACTTTCACTATAAAATATTTAAATTATGGCTAACATGTGGCTACTCAGAATTCAAAGGCATGCAAGTACATTGTATATGTATAGAGTTTCTCTGTTTCAATATTTAAAATTAATTTTTTTGTAAAGGAAACCTCAGAATCTGGGCTATTCAATTTTAGCTTTATCATCATAGGAATCCTTGGGCCATAGGCCTCTTTTCTTCTTTTTTGGACTTAATGTGCCTCTTGTATGGGCCATCTTGACTCTTTTGTGGGCTTTTTTTCCAATATGTTTTTATCTGTAAGTTCTCATTAACGCGCAAGCAAAGACTACACAAAATTAAGAAAATATGAAAGTTTGCGTATTTGTACAAGAAATTTATGTTACTTTCTATAGTTTCTAATGTTCAAAAAAATATAGTTATTTTAAAAATTAATCGAAAAGAAGCAAAGAAAATAATTAAGATTATAGAGTTTGTGTGTAGACGAGACCAATCGTTATAGCTGGCATCAACTCTGACCTACAACGTCAGAACTTGTGGGCAATAGAGACACAGGTCTGTACGACGTGGCAAATAGCCATTGGTCTCCACTGCCCACAGGATTCGACCTTGCAGGTCAGTGCTAAGGCCCACTTTAAAGTTCATCTTGGGGTCATCTGTTTGGTAAAAAATGCAGGTAAAAAAAGGGCAGGTTTTAATATTATCAGAACGAATATCAGAAGTTGTGAAGGGTTCACAATCAAAATTTACACTCCTAGTTCCCCCGCCAGGGGGGGATTTTCAATTCTCCCCCCCCCTCTCCTCCCCCCACCCTAGCCAGCCTCGCCACTGACCACGAACTATTCATGTAGGCGATGTGGCTGAGTTGTTAAGGACTTGGCTGCCGAACTTGGGGGTCCTCGGGTTTGAATCTCGGCGAAGACTGGGGGGGGGGGGGGATTTTAAATTTTCTCTGAGCCCACCCAACTCTACCTCCCTTTAGTTGGGGGAAAGTAAAAGGCACTTGGTCGTTGTGCTGGCCACATGACACCCTGCTCGTTAACCGTTGGTCACAGAAGCAGATGACCTTAACATCATCTGCCCCATAGGCAACTTTGTCTTACGCCGTTAACCTGATGTGCGTTTTAAGAATGTTTCCTGGCAGGCGTGGACCGGGAACTCTTCGCACATGTTCAAGTCTGAATGTTCCACAATGGTAGAGACCAATAACACACAGAGCGCAACGTCAGGGTCCGGTCCGCTCACGGAAAAAAACAAAAAGAAATGGAAGTAAGTTTCCCCTTTCATAGTTCGCGATGAATAGGGCAGACAATATAAAAGTCATCTGTTTCTGTGGGCCAAGGTTGAAGAGGGTATCATGTGGCAACATGGGCGCCCGCAGGAATTTTTCGCAGGGGGGGGTGCAAGCGTATCCTCAACTGCCTTGTTTTAATATTAAAGAAAAGAACTGTGCCCTCCCCCCCCCCCCATTCGGGCCTTCATACCTAATCAATATTAAATGCTCAGTAGTTTTTTTTTCATGAAATAAACAAATAAGAAACTCAACACGTGAACAAAGTATTTTACTGTACACAATGTTCACTTTATCCGTGAGGCCCGCGCTTGCCTACATTCCATCAAACAAAAACTGCAAATGTTGACTGTGGTTGCAGAAACTGTCAATAACTTTACTAATGCTTTGCTTTGCGTCGTGGTGGACAAGCTGGCGATGAACGCTTATCGTGCAGTTCTGATGTTCTTCTTTGCATTGCAGCGCTTGCATCGCTTTAGGATGACGACAAAAAAAACCAAGTTTAACTGACTGAAAGTCTACCTTGTGGCATTAATAGTAACTACAGCTATGTGCAAATATAAACAAATCGTCACGACTTGTAAAAAATGTTTGTTTGTAAAATGTTTTACATGTTTCGGATGTTCCTTCAGAGTTGAAGATAATTACTTCCTAGTCCAAACCTCCCGCAGGACGACGGGGGATGGGAGCGGGCAAAGTTTGAACCCGGGACCATCGATAAATCTGAACGACGGTCCAGCGTGCAAACCGCACGACCAGGAAGCCATGACTAGCATGTTATAGATAGAATATGTGACACCCTTTATAGAGCAAAGAATTGCAAGCCCAGAATATATCGTACATGGTACGACATGAACTACAGATTTGCCTATTCCAGTTACAATAATAGCATATCTTTACAACTGTACTTCAGTGGAAGCACTACTTGTTAAGTCACTACACTTTATAATATTCCAATGATAGACCTTTAGATTTAGACTTAGAAGACAATGCGAAAAATTTTCCTGAACATTAATTTAGGAAACTCTTGAATCGATAAGGCATGGACACCCGCAGGGGGGTACATTGTGGTCACTTGCACCCCCCCCCCCCTGGATTCTGACTAAATCTATATCTATGTAATAATAAAACAACAGAACTGGAAGATGTATTTCACTATAAAAAAAAAAAAGGCTAAAATGTGGCTACTCAGAATTCAGAGGCGCATACGTACAAGGATGGCCATCCAACCCATACGCCTAGGTTAATTTACATATTTCTACTACTAAGTTAGCCATTATGGTTTAACTAAGCTGCTGTGACACGGTTACTGTGTGGTCATTGTTTTTTCTTGTCGATGTTAAACATTATTAATGTACGCCCAAACTATCGGGTTCATGAAATTTTGATACGATCAAAATTTTTCTCTGCCCTGGGAGGACTGTTGTGTAACGTGAACCGTCAACCGTGACACACGGTCAAGTGTTGGGTATCGAGAGTTAGGGAACTTGGGGAGAAGTGACGATGTGTAAACAAGAGAGAGAGAAAGTCAGCGAGTGAAGTTGGGGATCTGTATATAACGTTGCCGTGTCTATATGTTATGTTGAAATGTTACACAATTAAAAGGCACTGTCAACGCAAAAGGACTTGTTTCTTCACATGACCATCCATTCCATACGCCTAGGTTAATCTACTTATTTCTACTGCTACATTAGCTATTATGGTTCAACTAAGCTTTTTTTACTTTCGATTTTTTCAGTCCATAAAAACTCAATCGTAAGAAGAAGTATAATATGAAGATGGCAATGATGACCACGCAGAAAAGAAATGCCATGACATCTACTAGAAGATACTGATGGAGCGGCATTTGTTGACCCGATGACCTCATGTAACTTCCGCCATATTTCATCACGTGATCAAACCAGAAGGCAGCTTCCTTGCTGGGAACTTTGTAAAGTTCTTTGAATAATTTTGACGCTTTCCGGATGTTATTTCTATATTTAGGATCGTCTGCTATTTCTTGAATCAATTCTGTTAATTTTTCAGAAGTTATTTCCCTTATGTCTGCATATTGTCCAAATTCTTTCACAGCTATTCGTTTAGAATTATAAAATTGATCTCCATAAATAGGAAGACAAAGGATTGGCACTCCATGGTACAGAGCCTCGTATTGACCGTTTTTTCCACAATGGGAAAGGAAAACTTTAGTTTTAGGATGACCCAAGAGGTCATTTTGAGGAATCCAGTTCAAAGCTAAAATTCTGTCTGGTTTGTTGATAGTCCAGTTTACTCTCCAGACGACATTCAGATGTAGGTTTTGGAAGGCGACATCCATTTTAGATTTTATATGATCTGGTATATAAAAGTTTCCTCCCCCAAATGACACTACAGCGATCCCATTGGAAGATTTATTCACGAAATGCTGAACATTTTCAGACAATGGCTTTGCCTCACTAACTGAAGACCCACCTATAAGTTTCGTGTTCGGTAAAGCAGCTCTGGGATAATCAAGTACATGATCGAGTTCCGTGATAAATATTTCAGCCTTCAATGCTATTTCCCTAAGAGTTGTGTACGGCTTTTCAGGGGCGTATCTAGAAACAACGTCGCTGTCCGAAAACATATCAAACACTGTGAAAGCCGCAGACAAAATGGCGGCTTGGACTCGTTCTGAAAAACTTTTTTCATCACTTCCTTGTTCAAAAAATAACGGCTCTGCTGCAGGACTAAACGGTATCCTGCTTTGAAAATAGTCATGCAGTGTGCCAATCAGGCCAAAAGGCACATCAAACTTATAAGGCAAGACTAAATTATCTCTAGTAAATAAACAATTTTCTATTACAAAAAAGTCAGGCTTTGATTCTTTTAATGATTTTATAAAAGAGTCATCGGTAAGAACTCTGTCAGTTATCTCTTTAAAAATTTCTAACACAGGGAAGAGGCTGCTGATGGTTAAAATTTCCCCATTCCAAAATCGATCAATGATTCGAGTTTTCCCATACACATGCTCTTCAACATCCCCGAGATAATCCCCATATTTCATGACGTTAATCTCTTTATGCTGGATGAGACCTTTGTTGGCCAGGTATTCGGGAACACAAATGGTGACGTTGTGGCCAAGTTGTACTAAAGCTTGGCCAATTTTGGCGTGGAAGATAAAGTAGCTGGTCATGGGGGTTGGCATCATGACAACGTTCTTGGCTCCACAGAGATAAGGGGCGAATATCGAAGCCTTTAGCAGCAGTCTGATCACGGGCAGTAACATGTTGATCTGTGAAGAAAAATAAAGAGTTTGAAATTGTGTTTACAACTGAATGAAAATATCAAAAAGTGTATTATTGACTAGTTTGTAAGCGGCCTAAAAGTACGTTACATGTTTGTAACATGTTTTACATGTTTCGGATGTTCTTTCAGAGTTGAAGATAGTTTACTTCCTAGTCCAAACCTCCCGCAGGACGACGGGGGATGGGAGTGGGCAGGATTTGAACCCTCGACCATCGATAAATCCGAACGACAGTCCAGCGCGCAAACCGCACGACCAGGCAGCCATTTAACTCACTCCTCAAAATACACCCAGAAACATCTCAAATAATCAAAGAACAAAACTGTTTGCATAAATCTGTATATTATGCGTATTATGCGTATTAAAGACAAAATAAGACTTTTTATATTAAAAACCAAAATAATTAAATAATTAACAAAATTTTGACTTGTTTTGAGCTTTTTATTTAAGCTAATATAAACCCATTTTCTAACACCTTGATTTATGGTGGAATTAAGAAGTTCTTATATCAAAGTCTACAAACTACAAGTAACAAACATGAAGAAGTGTAACTATAAATTATATTTAAACAAGTCAATTAGTCCTTCACGCCCCCTCCACCCCCCAAAAAAAACGACTACTTGTTATTATTATTGTTATTATTACTTGTTATTATTGCTTGTTATTATCACTTGTTATTATCTTATCTTATATAATACAGACGTTACTTCAATTTTCTGGGTGGAAAGACATGCTCCAATTTGATTCCCATTTCTGTAATTCATCTAATTCTCTTTGTAAAATATCTGTTATTACTGCTTGTTATTGTTACTTGTTATTATTACTTGTTATTATTACTTGTTATTATTACTTGTTATTATTGCTTGTTATTATTGCTTGTTATTATTACTTGTTATTATTACTTGTTATTATTACTTGTTGTTATTATTACTTGTTGTTATTATTACTTGTTATTATTATTACTTGTTATTATTACTTGTTGTTATTACTTGTTATTATTACTTGTTATTGTTACTTGTTATTATTACTTGTTATTATTACTTGTTATTATTACTTGTTATTTTTCCTGATACTGTTACTTGTTTTAATTACATGTTATTAGTACTTGTTATTAGTAGTCCTACTTGTTATTTTGGCTTGTTACTATTACTTGTTATTATTACTTCCCCCCCCCCCCTGTCTTTCCTTTAATCGCTGTGATTTGTAAATTTTCGCTATGGAAATTTGTTGTGATTACAAGGACTCATTTCTCATATAAAGACAACACAACAGAAAAATACACATAAATACAACAGACAACATAAAGAGTTCATTCAGCGACTACACACAGGCATCTTGGTGCATTTCATGTTCCCTGATCAACGAGTGGCGGTGATATAGTCTGACCGAGTGAGGTACGAACGAGTTTTTGTATCGCTCTGTTCTTGTTTTGATTGACAGCAGTCGCCCACTTCGTGACGACCTGAAGTAGTTCTGATGGAGCGGGTGGCCGTTGTCTTCCAAGATTTTTTCCATTTTTCTTAAACACTTTTGTTCAAAAAGTTCCTTTAACTCTTTCTCTCCTAACCGACGATACCAGCGTTGATTCCACCAGAATGTGGTAAATAATTACGGAGAGAAAGAGTTAAATGTGGTAATGTTGTGAGTGTAATTTTTGATGCCCTTTTTATGATGTTTTCTAGACGGCGCAACAGGTTAGATGAAGCGTTGCCTTGCCAACACGTTATTCCGTATGTTAGCATAGACCTTGCAATCTATAGGGCATATGATGTAGAGGTAATTTGTTTTTTACGTATGATGGTTAACGAGAGTGCCATGTGGCCAGCACAATGACCAACCGCCGTTACTTCCCCAAGCATCTCAGATACCCATTAGAGTTGGGTGGACTTGGCGACCTGTGAATTTCGAAATTCAAAATTCCAGGTTTTCCCTTTATTAAACTCAAGACCCGTTGGTTCTTATATCAAGCGCTTCGCTACTCATGCTCCACTCTCCGAATGCTAGCTCCAGGGCCGGTCCTACAGATTGCGGGGCCCTATGCGAAACGAATTTCGCGGGGCCTATTCGGGATTAAGGATAATAAGTGAAAATTAAGATTTTGTATTAGAAAATAAATTCGTCTTTGCATTTTATTCATTCTTTACTAAGTACAAAATCACTGTCATATTATCTTTACGAGATATTAGTTTACCAAAAAAAATGCCGATAAACATTCAGATCTGCTTTTTAGATTACTATCTACTAGCAAAATATCGCTTTTATTTTTTTTTAAGAGGTTGAGATAGATTTAGATCTATATTCGCGCGGGGCCTATGAAAGTGCGGGGCCCATTGCGGCCGCATAGGTTGCAGTGGCCTAAGACCGGCCCTAAATCTGTAATCACTTCTTTTAGGTCATTGTGGAACTAATATGTTTTAAAAACATTTCCACGTAAGTTAATTTTTTTTTAATCGTAAAAGGACGTAACTTATATATATAAAAAGTTCGACAACTCCTGAAGTAAATATTAAATCATAAAAAAGAAACCTCTTCGTCAATTTTTTTTCCCAGACTTTTCACAGCACCTAGATGATCGTTTAATAAAAAAAACACCTATTTGGAGACAAGGATACTGGGTTCCCCAATCCTAGCGAGGCCGAAGGCCGAGCTCACGAGGGATTCCTCCGTGTTTCTATAATGTACTTCCACGAGCCGTGATCGCGAGCGTAATGTGGAAGGATGTGGCGGGAAGAACGGTTTAGCGGAGCTTTTCTTTGAACTTTACACATAGAATTCTCTTCGCTAGAATGTGCTGTAGTGAGCCGATTGAAGCAAACTGTGTTCTCCCCTTAGCTTTTCCTAGCAGACGTTTCCACAAGGGCGCCACCATAATACCCCGGGGGATACGAGTTGATGTCACTAGCAGTAAATGACCCGCAGTACTGATTTTTTTTTCTCTAAAAGTTTGACCCCTGACCCTCACATAACCTTTCTTTTAACTTTTCAAAGTGCCACAGTCCATGCATAAATTGTATACAATGCGGATGGTTTGGTGTGTAGAACAAGGTATTGATACATCAAAATATTGAACTCTTAGTAAAGATTAATTTTTTTTTATCCCGATTACGAATACTCCAGATTATTAATACCATGATTGTTAAGTCCTCTGAAAGCTATTACGTTGGACTTTTAGAAAGTGTCCAACGTTTAAAGAGTGCGATAAAAAAAAAAGCATTGAGAAACCTGCAGAATAAGAGAAGCTGTTTAATGTCTCTTCATGTGCTCATTTTTTTCACAACAGTTAAATGCTGGGTTTAATTTAAGTGGACGTGCGGAAATGTGTAACTAGTTGTTTGCTATTTCCTGTTTGTGCTGACAAGCGCGGGACCCTATGCGAAACGGATTGCGCGGTGCCCAGTCTGGGTAAGGATAAGGATAATACGTGAGAATAAAGATTCTGTATTTAGAAAAATTCGTCTTTACATTTTATGCACTTTTTACTAAGTACAATATCACGATCAAGTTAACTTTACGAGCCTTGCGTGTTGCGAAGTCATACAGTAAATCATCTAAAATTCTGTTTCCTACATAGATCACGCTCAAAAGCAATAGCAAGTATTGCCAAATTGTTCAATCTATCTTCGGGAATTATTGACCGCATGTAATTGAATAACACCCCCAATATGACAATTTTGTCTATTTTTATGATTTCGTGAGATTTCCTTGAGCCTTTGTAACACCATGAGGCCTCGGGGACCCTGTAATTTAAGTTATATTTGTTTAATTTAATAATATTCATATATAATAAACGCGGGGCCTTTGATAGTGCTGGGCTCACTGCGGCCGCATAGGTTGATAAGACCAAGGACCGGCCCTAGATGTGTCCATGGAGTTTAAGTTTGCTTTGCTTTTGACAATGTTTAGCTGTTCCTCGTGGGGTCCAATAGCTGTATTAATCCTGTCTCCAATCTCTTCTTCTGTGATGCGTGTTTTATAAATGCATGCTTACAGAGTTTAATAAAATCACAGCTACCAAGTCCTTGACTTCATTTAACGGAAGGTCATCTCTACAGTTAAAACGCACACACGTCTCACTTGACTGATTGCACGAATACATTAGACACACAGTGGACACACAATGGACACAAAGTGGACATGACCTTCCGACCCACTGGATGCACCATTTTATTTCTGCATGTCGGACAAGAGTTTATCCCAAGTAACTTTTGAGAACAAGTAATCTTCTCTGTACTCACCCGTCATTAAATAGCAGGGCCGGACTTAACCATTGCACAGGGCCCAGTTTGGGTAGGGATACTGATAATATCGCCGTTTAATTTGTTCACCAATATTCTACCCCAACTCCCACCCCTAACGCGCAAACTCGATATTACCTACTTTTACAATAGATTAGAAAGTAGACCTTGTTATAAAAGATAGGCTCTAAAAATGTATCGCTCTTTTTTTTGTGTGTTGAAAACATATTTTAATTTATTTTCGCTGAAGGATTGCTCAACAGTTATTTTATTTCAGAACTGTCAAATTTCATTCATGACAGGCGGCTTCCTAGCAAGACAGCTGGAGATCACTTTCAAAGGCCGCGGGATAAACATTTGAAGCCAAAAGGAAATCTATTGCCGAGGACAGACGTCGACGGCGAAAAGAAAATCTAAATCTACTGAAATGGAAAATGGTAATGTCCACATTGTTTGTGGCATAATATGAAGGTCGCTTCTGGGACTGCGTAACCAAGGGAAATACTGCATGCCTAATTAATCTTCGGACTCGAAGACAAGCCTTATTTTCATTATATTGAACGAATCCCAACTGCTATAAAAGCTTTACACACAACCTAATTCATTCAAGCGAAGCAAAACATTGCATTGACCGGAGTTTTTTTTTTTTTGTGATAACTTGTTTGAGACACGGAAAAAAAAAAGTTTGACCTAGACCTTGAGTGGAAGCAGACGTGTTGTTATTGGTGTTCTTGTGTACAATATATCTTTTTCAATCATCTACTTTTTTGGATAATTTAATGAATTATTTAATGTGATTCAACTATTGGATATTCCTTACAACTTGGATTATTGAAATAGCACGGATTATTGGAGCAGATTGGATTATTTATTACTCAAAGGTAGGACTCTTTTCTTAAAATCAAAAATAGAAGAAAAAACTAACATTGAACCTCGTAAGAGTTTATTTGCAGACTTGTATGGTTACTGAATTGTCGGGATAGCTTGTAGCATAGTCAAGGAGATTCGAGAACTAGATTATAATCTAGATCTAAATGTAGACAATGCTTGATATATAGATCTAAATGCTTATAACACAAAGTATTGATGAAATCTTACTAATACCAATAACAGTAAACTCAGGTGTACCTCAAGGAACAGTCTTGGGTCCACTACTATTTTTAATTTACATAAATGATTTACCAAATTGCATTAGTTCAGGAACAAAAGTCAGATTATTTGCAGACGATTGCATAATATTGTTACGATTCTCTTCCTTTTCTGGCCTTCTCTCTAAACACTGCTAAACACAACACCATACATCAACACATCAAGAACTTGACAACAAGGCTCCAAATAATCTGGTACTTTAATAATGAGTGAATAAGTAGATAACAGCCAATACTAGACAATTGGCGTCAAACACATCAACAACTAAAATGTCACTCTGTACATCAACAACTTAAACTCTACTGTCTCTGTTTCTCGACTTGTCCTACGCTTTTCTACACACTGTGTCACTCGTACACGCAGGCTTTCGATCACATGACCATAACATTGGTCATATTTGCGTGTAATCATGTAATCGTAGTACTGTCCCTTGTCCATGGCCCCCGCTGACCTGAGTGATTCTCGTGTGTGTCAACTGAGCCTATAGTTAACCCTTTTGCGCCGCCAATAGGGTCATAACAATATATAGAACAATAAAAACAAAACAAGACACAGATATTTTACAAAGAGAATTAGATGAATTACAGAAATGGGAATCAAATTGGAGTATGTCTTTCCACCCAGAAAAATGTCAGTTGTTAAGAGTAACAAAAAAACTAAAACAAATTAATTCCACTTATCTTATTCATGGCAAACCAGTAACACAGACTAAAAACTCAAAATACCTAGGTGTTATAATAAATGAAAAACTGTCATGGAATCCACATATTGATGAAACTATAAAAAAATCCAACAAAGCATTAGGGTTTATTAAAAGAAATTTCTATAAATCAAATAAGAACATAAAACTAAAATGTTATTTAACCTTGGTTAGGCCAATAATAGAATATGCATCCACCGTGTGGGACCCCTCAACTCAAGAAAACATTAAGAAACTGGAACAAACACAAAATAGAGCAGTGAGATTCATAACAAACGAATATTCACATTTGACTAGGGTAACACCATTAGTAAAATCACTAAATTTAGAAAACCTTCAGGACAGAAGACTCAAAAGTAAAGTAGCAATTATACATATAACACTGAACCATAATCTTCAAATACAAAAACAAAATTTAATAAAATACTCTGAAAGACACAAAAATAAAGGCACATTCCTCGTCCCATATGCTAGGACAAATTTGTACAAATACTCCTTCTTCCCTAGTGCTATTAGAGCATGGAATGGGTTGCCTGAGCTAGCCAGAAAAACCAGTGACTATGCAGAATTTAAGTCATTGGTTAATATGCATGACTAAATGCATGACGCGTAGGACGTAATCATCTTCTTTTTTGAAGTAACGTCTGTATTATATAAGATAAGATAAGATAATGAAGAAATATAGATCTAGATTTATAGACTCTAGTCTATTGGTCATTATAACTGTTTGTATATCTAGAATGTGATCAAATCTATAAACAATGAGTCTAGGCACTATTAGCATTGTCAGGTCTTCGATCGATCCTCAATGATATGTAGATCTAGTCTATATTTATTTTAGTCTAGCTACTAGAATCTAGATCTTCTTCGTTCTCTATATCTAATTTAGAGCTAAAATGCAAAGTTTTTGCTGAATATTTTTTTCTTCTATTTTTCTTCTTTTTTATTTCTTTACACATGACATAGGCCCCTAATCTAAGAGATCTTACCCGCCCCAAGAACCTTTTATTATTTATTTTATCATACGCACGCACTTAAAACACACATCAGGGCCGGTCTTAGGCATAGGAAAACATGCAGCAGCCTATACCTCGGGCCTCCAATTATTCGGGGCATCGCAAAGGACTTACAACAATTACAGCAATTTTTTAAAAAGAAAAATAGCAAAACTTGTGCCCAAAGTTACTGACTAGGTTTTAAATAAATTGCTTACATTTTTTTCCCGCTTTTTATTATATATTTTTATATTTCATTTGGGGCTATCAAATCACTTTGCCTAGGGTCTCCAATTATTCCAATTATTTCATTTGGGGCTATCAAATTTACTTTGCCTAGGGTCTCCAATTATTCCAATTATTTCATTTGGGGCTATCAAATTCACTTTGCCTAGGGTCTCCAATTATTCCAATTATTTCATTTGGGGCTATCAAATCACTTTGCCTAGGGTCTCCAATTATTCCAATTATTTCATTTGGGGCTATCAAATTCACTTTGCCTAGGGTCTCCAATTATTCCAATTATTTCATTTGGGGCTATCAAATCACTTTGCCTAGGGTCTCCAATTATTCCAATTATTTCATTTGGGGCTATCAAATTCACTTTGCCTAGGGTCTCCAATTATTCCAATTATTTCATTTGGGGCTATCAAATTCACTTTGCCTAGGGTCTCCAATTATTCCAATTATTTCATTTGGGGCTATCAAATTCACTTTGCCTAGGGTCTCCAATTATTCCAATTATTTCATTTGGGGCTATCAAATCACTTTGCCTAGGGTCTCCAATTATCTAAGGCCGGTCCTGAACACTCTCACGCACACACATATAACGCACGCACGCACGCAAACACACACACACACTACGATGCTATTTCCTATCTCCTGCTCCAATTGACGTCTGCCATTGTAAGCTTGAGAGAGCAGTTTAATAAGCCGTAAGGTAAGTGAAACTCTCAGGCATTCACAACAGTTTTTGCTGGATCGTTTTAAACAATGACTGCACGTACAACACCACAATATAACCCCCCCCACCCACTTTTAAGGCCTATGTATCTCTAATAACCTTGCCCTGATGTGTATGTTCTCTTTTGCATGTTTCTTTTTTTCCTCTCTTTTTTCTTTATCAAATTCTCATGTTTTTACTTTCATTTCATGATGTTATTGTGTTACATTATTAGTTTGAATGTTACATTTAATTTCTTCAACGTCTTTTTAATTCTATTACGTAGAAATAGTTAAAAACCATTTATTTTATTTTTTCTGTAAAATAATACCACTCTCCCAGCTATTTAGATTTATAATATGGTCAAGCCATGACTAATAATAAGTATAGTTGCCAACTCAGCTTCTTAAAGAATCCTTTAGATTTCTGCCTATTTAGTAAACTTATTTCTTTCTTAGATTAATTATTTTTATTTAGATTATAACTTATAACATAATCAACGAAACTATGTCTTTAACTCTTTTAATTTAGATTATCTATATAGGCCTATACAATTCTCTTCTTCCCTCAAGAGATTTGTCGAGTAGTAAGGAGTAGAGGAAAGATCACTCTGCGGATAGTCCACGAGAAAACAAAGAAGGGGGGGGGGAGAACACGTAGTCACAAAATAGCAGGGCAGGACCGTTGCAATATCACTCTTTTGTTTTAAATTTCTACCTCAAAAAAAAGGGGGGGGGAAGTAATCTACTCTGTAGTAACTATCGAGGCGACAGAGCACGCTCAAGATGTTGGACACAATGGAAAGATCACTCTTTTATTTTTGCAACTCGGACGGAGGGAGTTATCCTAGGTAATTTAAGAGCGAAAAAAAAAGATAATTTTCGTCTGTATATTTCAGATTTTTTTGAGTTTTCAACAATTGTTAATAATTTCCGGATATTTCCAGGACTTTTTCGTATATTTGCAATTTCGGGAGATTTCCAGGACCTCCTGACAGGAGGCCGCGGGAAATCTGTTAAAAGTTATAAAATGGTTTAATTTAATAATTTATACACCTAAAATTAGCGCGGGTCATAGAAAAGTGCTGGGCTCACTGAGGTCACATAGGTTGCAGTGGCCTAAGGTTGGCCCAGCAAAATAGCGGCGTATGCTACGCCGCCGGTCGGCTTGTGAATTTATATTCTCTCTTTCACTCTTCGATTTGATTATGAATTAAGCCAATGTTGTCATTGACATTACGACTTTAGAAACTTTTTTTTTATTTAGATTATAATTTATTCCTCTCTTCTTTTTTTAGATTATAACGTACATTTTTATTTAGATTACAGATAATTAAGGTTATGACTCTTACTATTGAGATAAGGTCTTGACCTAAAAGGTCAATGTTTGTCTCATTTTCTACGTCGAATGTTTGAGAAAGGAACACAAAAAAAATCTGCAATATGACTTTGCTTCTGAATATATTTTAATTAAAAAAAATTGAATTGTGTTATCAATGTTAAAATAAAATTTATTACGTGATAACTGTATAAATTTAAGGTATAAATTTAGTGGTGTACGTGAAGGTCCTGACCTAAGTATGATGACTGGACACAATATTCTTGTGGTGTGTTTCTAGGTCCTGACCTAAATGTGATGAGTTGACAATATATAGATGACATGCTATCACATTTTATGTACTTCTGTCTCGACCTAAGTGTGATTACTTCACACAATGCCATTATAGAGGTCCTGATCTAAGTGTAATGACACAATGTCATATTGTGGAGGCCAGCGTTTTCCAACATACGGCCCGTGGGCTTTTTCCTGCCCTCTTTGCCATTCTATCCAACCCAATGAAACATTGACCCACAGTGCAGAAGCTAGCTATAATTGGTTTCGACATTTTTTTGGGTGGGGGGGGAGGGGGATAATGACCAAAGAGTCTTTCATTTTCTTTTTGACCCCCGTTCTAAAAATGTTTGGATATTACTGATGTTTACTAAACAAAAATGGTCTCTCTCTCTCTCTCTCTGTTGTGATCCTTCCTATAATATTTTTAAAATTGGTAAGAATCATCCTGGGTATCACAGACTTTAAAAAATTAATGGAAACCATACAAATGGCACCCACTCACATTTAAAAAATGTACAAGTCCGGCATCTGAATACGACTAAATAAAGCTGATTTTATTCCGGAATTTATTATTTCCTACTATATGTTTAAACTTGGTAAGAATCATCCAAGTCTTTGATTAAAAAAAAAGGACTGTAAGCAGCTTGCATGCAAGAATAATGTTTGAAACTACTTAGGTTTATAATAATAATAATTTTTTTTCTCCTTGTTCCTATGCTAATTATTTTTATTTCCCCTTAATTTGTAGGCAGCACATCTGACACGCATCATTTCACTCTAGACACGTCTGCTGCACACGGAAACAGAGACGTGCCGACGGCAATCATGAACTGACACGTCTGACCCAGCGGGTCATTCTCTTCCCACCCACCGACCCCCATTTCAAACAGACCACAATAGTATTCAAAATTTCAGCAGGAATAAGATAAATGTGGATAAGATCAATCTGCCTTTGGAAGTTACGACTTATGTTTGAAATGAACTTTTGTTTTGTTTGATTGTCACTGCTATGATGCCACTTTCAGCGTTTTAGGGGTGGGAAGGAAGGTCCATCTCAACTTCAAGTTCTGTTTTTTTATTTGGTTCTTTTTTTTCCCCACACAATCCAGAGTTACAATGTACATTTGTTTTGTTTAGAACAATGTTTATTTTATTGAGGTAAATTTTGATTTTTTTTTGTGGTATAAATTGAGGACTGGACTTTGTAGCCATCTTCGAGTTTATAGGACAATAGGAAAATGGCTGAGGTTCCCGTGTACGCGGCCTCCGGCCGAGACTCTAGTCCGCGAGTTCGGAGTGACCCTATCACTGGAAATGACAGTAAGACCGCTGCCATCCCCCGTCGTCCTACGAGAGGTTTGGACTTGGATGTTGATAATCTCCAACGCCGTAGGTACATCCCAAACATGTAACACATTTTACAAACAAACATACTAGTTGTGATTCGCTTAAAATACATTTTTGTTCGAATGATGTAAGTTGAGCTGTGTGTGTGTTGAGCACAAGAATGTTGGCTTCCGTCAGTCGTAGAGCGACTATGGTTCATCTCGAACACTTTTTTCATGTGACTGTGTAGCAGGGCCGGTCCTACAGGTTGCGGGGCCCTATGCGAAACGGATTTTGCGGGGCCTAATTTGGGTTGTGATAAGGATAAATAAGTGAAAATTCAGACTTTGTATTAGAAAATAAATTCGTCTTTGCATTTTATTTATAGTTTACTAAGTACAAAATCACTGTCAAAAATTAACTTTACGAGCCATCTACAGTAGATAGTAGTTTTTCAACAAAAAGCCGATAAACATTCAGATCTGCATTTTAGATTTACTATCGACTAGCAAAATATCGCTTTTTTTTTTTTTTTCAAGAGGTCGAGATAGATAAAAATCTATATTTATAGGCCAGTGACTATTAAAGTAAATTAAGTATTAGAGCTTCTTGTTTTCATTAAAATTCGGATTATCATTACATTTTTATTAAATGAAACGGGACAATGCCTTTTTTTTGTATTTTTTAATCGCCAGTAGGATTGGCGTTTTCCTTATTGAATGACAACCCGAAATCATAATTTTGTCTGTTTTAAGGAGATTTTCATCAGTTTTCAGAAGATTTTAATAAATTTAGGAGATTTTCGTGATTTTTTCTTATATTTGATAATTTCAGGAGAATTCCAAAAACCCTTTAATATTAAGTTAAAATTGTTTAATATAATAATTTACTCATAGAATTCGCATCGCGCGGGGCCCACTGCGGCTGCATAGGTTGCAGTGGCCTAAGACCGGCCCTAGCTAGCTCATTGGATAGTACAATGAAGTGCACTGCATGGTTATTTATGCGTTTCATCATAAACTAATAATAGGTTGAATATACATATGATATATATTATTACTTGATTTATCTATTTAATAATTCAAAGCGCGTATGAACATCAAGACTTACTTTTTCACTTGTTTTACAAAAGCATCACAATAACAAGATATAAGACTGGTCACTTTCGATACAATGCACTAGTCTCAATTTAAACATCGGTTAAAACATACCATCATTATTGAGATGCCTCGAGTCAGGTATTCAAGAAAATTAGCATGTGTATATTTCAGTGGATCTCCCTCCTGGCTCGCTACAATGTATGTATTTGTTTTTGTATCTGTGTTGGTGTTTGTGTCTGGCTATGTCTATGTTTTTGCCTACCTGTGTTTGTGTTTGTCTGTGTCCGCGTTTGTGTCTGGCTGTGTCCTAGTTTGTGGTTGGCTCAGTCCGTGTTTGTGTCAGTTACTGTAATACCCGGTACTCTCTTTTGCCTCAATTTTTAATGCTTTTTTTTTGCATAAAATGGGGAGGGTTTGGTGTGGAGCTAGCGACCCAACCCTGTAAAATGTCGATAGCGACAGAAACGGCAAAGTTTTAAAAATAGGAGAGGCCGATGAGAGGCTGTGGAAGTGCCCGACGTTTGTAGGAGAAAGCTTGTCGCCGTATGCGCCTAAGTCTAAGTAAGTAGATCTATAGAAGAAATAAAAAAAACTATTATTATTATCAAATGAGAATCCTTGGGGACTTATTAACATACTTTCCACGCCCCAGTCTGACGATTATTTCGCCGACACTGTGACATAGCGCAGAGAGAAATTGTTCCTCGGGCATGGATTTTAAAATATTGGTTGAAAGTAATTAAGTTTTTCAGTGGAGGAAAGCCCATTACTTTTCGCTGACTTGTAGCTGTATTAAAGAAATATCGATGTCCGTATTGGGGATTTTCACACAAATTTTTTTTTTAAAAGTTATCTTCTCTTTGTTCGGTCTTCGCTTTTAAGAGCAATAAAATACGGAAACAAAGAAAAATGGGGCGGGGTGTCAATGTCAGATAAGGTAACTTAAAGAAAAACGTAATGAAACATGCAAAATAATAAAAAGTATCTTTATATAAAGAAATACCTTTGCGCGTACAACTTTATCAATGGGGAAAAACTGAACATTTATAGTATTAAGTCTGAATACTGTATGATTTATTTCCCTTTTTCGACATCACAGATCAAGCTGAAGTTTTGCTAAATTATTTATTGTTGTTGACTAATTATGAATCAATCGAAAAATTATTAGTTAATGTAATAATTAGTGTTCAACTACAGAGCTTCTTAACGTTACTTTACACTGCACAACAAAAAGGCGTCCCTTTTTTCTCTGGCTTTGGGTGGCACTTGATAGTATCTCTCTGTTTCACAACATTGTGTTTAGGATCTGTTCTGAATAATGCGTTGGTGCGCACTATGTCTATCGTGAATACTGGTGTGCACTACAAGGTCAATACTGATCATTGCGAAGACATAGCTCTAGACTAGACCACACCAGATGGAGAGAGACAGTGACCAAGAAAGCTATGGACAGTGAAAGAACATGGGTCTCAGCCCAGGAAGAAAAACGTACAATACGACAAATGGTCAGCTCCTCTACCACCGAAGTAAAAGCCACCTTAACTTGCGATATTTGTGGACGGGAGTGTCTCTCCAAAATAGGGTTCCACAGCCACATGAGGAAGTGTGCGAGATGAACCATAGCCGTTCTACGACTGAAGGAGGCCAATAATTAGGGCGCTATTTAATTTTGTCTCTGAATACAACAGTAGTAGTAGTGGCTGACCTCCCTCTGTCGTAGAACCTTTATGGCCCATCTCGTTTATGTGATTGTTGAGCCCTATAGCCAATAAAGCTATGGACAGCAACAGGAACATGGACAAAAAGAAAAATGGCCAGCTCCTCTACCACCAAACCGAAAGCCATCTTAACCTGCGATAAGTGTGGATGGGAGTGTCTCTCTGAAATAGCGCTTCACAGCCACATGTGTTACGATGGACATTTAAATATAAATACACTTGAAATAAGAACACTCGCAGGTAAACACAAACAAGTTTAATCAGCCATGTTAACTACCAGAGTAGTTTTCCCTGTGCATGGGCACAACTCTTCCTACCGTATAACATTCCGTCAACAATATGAAAAAGTGTTTTACGAGATGAGCCTTATGTTGATGGAGGCCAAACATGAGGCATTCCCGTCCACGGATAAGGCAGGTTAATATTAGGGCTTTAGACAATCGAGATGAAAGCCTTATCTTATCTTATGAAATACAGACGTTACTTCAAAATAAGTCCTACGCATGTTCCTAGGTCAATCTAGGTATGCATGTTAATCAATGACTTAAATTCTGCCAAGTCATTGCTTTTCCTGGATGACTCAGGCAACCCTGGATGGATATTCTGCAACAACAAAATTGTAGTTGCAACAAAACGGAGACTTTGCTTGAACATATGTAAGAAGATACTGATTACCTGAGGCGGCCTTAGCAATGCGCTGGGCCAGGGCCCAGGGGCGTCATTTTTGTGGAGGCTCTTACACTTTTTCGAAAGCTTTAATGAAAATCTACTTAATAAAATTGTTTAATATGCATTTTTTTTGTATGCAAAAAAAAAAAAAGAGTACATTTTTAGGGTTTACGCCATGTAGTAAATCCGGAGTATATTTGTAATAGAGGATTAGAAGACGCTTTTGAACCACGATAGTGATGCCAACTGTGAGATTTACTGTAGCTCAAAATGCGACAAAAAACATTGTTCTTCCCCCTAATGTTTGCTGACCTGTCGAAATAAAGATTTTTTCTCTATTGTGTGGTCACTTTTTTGTGAATGTCCAAGGGAAGTAACCCAACCTTGCAAGTGTCGGGGTCACGAGTATATGCAAGATTAGCTGACTGGGAGAAAAGATTCTCTTTACCGTGGGGCTCCCTTAATGCTCCTGCCTGCCCCCCCCCCCCAGGGCTTTTTTATTCTGACCAGCCGATGCCGCTGGTTTTAATTAATTGTCTTGTCCAGTGTCGGATTGTGGTAAGTGGAAGATAAGTGGCAAAAGATATAAAGTGCTTTTAAATTCCATCTCATTTTCATTATTTTCTTTTATTTAATGTAAATATTTTGTAAAACAAATTAAAAACAACAACAAAAATAACAACATATTTAAAAACGCGTAGGCTCTCTCGAAAGTTGCTCTAAGGTTACGGGAATGTGCCGCAACTATTTCCTATGGAATACATTAGGAAGAATCGGAGGATCTTTTTCGATTTCAGTTGTTTGAATACCATCTATAAAAAGAAGATTAAAACTTCTGTACATGACATTATTCTTTCTGAAATAGATAACCTTCGTATCAAAGAACAAACTATAGACGTATATAGGCTTTTACTTGCTTGTAGATATATAGACCATTATCGTATTATAAACTAGCAACACTTCTACTTCAAATGTACATTTCTTTTTCTTCTGTGTTCCCCTTTCTCTATCTCTCTCTCTTTCTGTTCCCCATCTCTCTCTTTGTCCCCCCTTTCTTTATCTCTCTCTCTATTTCTTTGTCTCTGTTTCTGTTCCACACCTATCTCTGTCTCTTCTCTCTCTCTCTCTTTGTCTCTCTTTCTGTTCGCCCTCTCTCCCTCTCTCTTTCGTTTTCTCTGTCTTTATGTTCCCTACCTTTCTCTATGTCACCTTTATCTAAGTCTCTCTCTCTCTCTTTCTGTTCCCCACTTCTCTAACCTAGTCTCTCTTTATCTCTTTTTTAGTCTCTATTACTCGCTTTTTCTGCCCCCTACCTCTCTCTACCTCTCTCTGTGTCATCCCCCCTCTCCATCTCGCATTCCCTCTCTTACTCTACCTCTTATTCTTCCTCCCTGCTCTCTCTCTCTCTGTGCTCTCTTACTCTCTTTGTCTCTCGTCATTCGTCTGTCTCTGTGTACCTATTTGTCTGTCTAACATTTATTAAACGACCATGTTGATCACAATGTGATATTGTCTTGTTATAAATGATAATACTTGACGATATACGCCCGATTGTTACAAATCATTAAAAATAATCTTTCTCTTAGTCGGAGCTATATATTGTCCAATAGATTATGTCTAGTAATCGTTATTAATCAGTTTTTACTTTATGTTTAGTCACTAGTCTCCAAAACAATCTGATTATTATAAACAGTGCAAAAAGTGTGGCAATCAAAGCAGCGAAAAGAAATGCTATAACATCTAGTAACAAATATTGGTAGAGCGGCATTTGTTGACCCGATGATCTCATGTAACTTCCGCCATATTTCATCACGTGATCAAACCAGTAGGCAGCTTCCTTGCTGGGAACTTTGTAAAGTTCTTTGAATAACTTTGACGCTTTCTGGATGTTATTTCTATATTTAGGATCGTCTGCTATTTCTTGAATCAATGCCGTAAATTTTTCAGAAGTTATTTCCCTTATGTCTGCATATTGTCCAAATTCTTTCACCGCTATTCGTTTAGAATTATAAAATTGGTCTCCATAAATAGGAAGACAAAGGATTGGAACTCCATGGTACAGAGCCTCGTATTGACCATTTTTCCCACAATGAGAAATAAACACTTTGGTTTTAGGATGACCCAAGAGGTCATTTTGAGGAATCCAGTTCAAAGCTAAAATTTTGTCTTGTTCAAATGTCCCATTTATCTTCCAGATGACATTTAGATTTAGTTTTAGAAAAGCATTTGACATTTTAGTTCTAATATAATCTGGTACATAAATATCCCCACCTCCAAATGACACTAAGACAATTCCATTGGGAGACTTGTCCACAAAGAGTTTAATATCTCCAGACAATGGCTTCGCCTCACTAACTGAAGATCCACCTACTAGTTTCGTATTAGTTAAAGTTACTCGAGGATAATCAAGTATATGATCAACTTCCGTGATAAATATTTCAGCCTTCAATGCTATTTCCCTGATTGATATGTCAGGCTTCTCAGGGGCGTATCTAGACACAACGTCACTGTCCGTAAACATGTCATAAATAGTAAATACAGCAGACAAAATGGTGGCTTGCACTCGCTGTAAAAAACTTTTTCGGTCAGTTTCATGGTTGAAGACCAACGGGTCTACAGCAGGACTAAACGGTATCCTGCTCAGAAAATAATCATGCATTGTGCCAATAAGCCCGAAAGGCACATCCAGCTTGTAAGGCAAAACAAGAACATTTCTTGTGAACATGAAGTTCTCTATCACCAAAAAGTCTGGCTTTAATCCACGAAGGGTTGTTATAAAAGCTTCATCCGTAAGAACTTGGTGAATTAGGTCTTTAAAGAACTCTATCGTAGGAAAGAGGCTGCTGACTGTTTGAATTTCTCCTTCCCAGAATTTTTCAATCATTTGTGTTTTTTCGTACAACAGCGCCTCGACATCGCCGAGGTATTCACCGTACTTTATAATATTAATCTCTTTATGCGGGACGAGTCTTTTGTTGGCCAGGTAGTCTGGGACACATATGGACACGTTGTGGCCAAGTTCTACTAAAGCTTGGCCTATGTTGGCGTGGTAGATCAAGTAGCTCTTGCTTAGAGGTGGAATCATGACAACATTTTTGGCTTCACAGACATTTAGCGAGACGGTGTAAGCAACTATCAGAAGCTGAATCAAAGATGACGACATGGTCTTGTTCTGTAAAAAACAAAGGTTTAGGCAGAACTATTATTACACATTTTTCTACAACTAAATATCTACAACAAGAAATCTAAATATAAAAAAAAGGAATTCCCCTTTCAGACATTATGATGTATAGGGCAAATTAGGTAAAGGCCATCTGTTTCTATGTTCCAAGGTTAACGAGGGTGTCATGTGGCCAGCACAACGACAACCGATAACTTTTCCCTAACTAATGTCAGGTAACCATTAGAGCTGGGTGGACTCAGAGGCCCGCTGAAGTAAAAGTCCCAGTCTTCACCAGGATTCAAACCTGGCACCCCATGGTTCGGAAGTCAAGTGCTCTACCACTCAGCCACCAAATCTAAGAATGACATGCAGACATTATATATTTTATATGAGCTCGTTTTTTTTTTAATTTAGATCTATAGTTTAGTTCTTATTGTTTTCTGGTCAAAGAAACATGTTTTAAACGCAATTAACACATTTTGAACACAAAATTTTTTTTTTCATTTTTTAAAACACAATTTACAATGGCATTAAATGAACACATGTCATTTCACCTTCACATATCCCTTAGTCTATTGGACCCTTGGGGCACCACATAGGATTTGTAAACCTTTCTTATCCATTCCTGTCTGTTTTTTTTCCAAAGATTTTTGCCTTGGATATAACCTCACCCAATGGCAGCCCGTCTATTCCCTTCTTTCTGCTTCTTTTTATACATAATTAAAAATTATTTTTTTTACACAAATGATTTGCACTTTGTCTGATCGTACTGTAAGTGAAAGAACACAAAAAAAAAAAACAAGTTTAAAAAGCGGAACACAAAAAAAAAGAAAAAAAAAAAAAAAAAAAAAAAAACCATAAAAAGCTAGTAAAAAAAAACAACGGAACATTAAAAAAAAAAACAAGTTAAAAAAAAGGGAAAACAAAAAGCTAGTAAAAAAAAGGGAAAACAAAAAGCTAGTAAAAAAAAAGGGAAAACAAAAAGCTAGTAAAAAAAAAGGGAAAACAAAAAGCTAGTAAAAAAAAAGGGAAAACAAAAAGCTAGTAAAAAAAAAGGGAAAACAAAAAGCTAGTAAAAAAAAAGGGAAAACAAAAAGCTAGTAAAAAAAAAGGGAAAACAAAAAGCTAGTAAAAAAAAAAGGGAAAACAAAAAGCAATTAAAAAAAAGGGAAAACAAAAAGCAATTAAAAAAAAGGGAAAACAAAAAGCTAGTAAAAAAAGGGAAAACAAAAAGCTAGTAAAAAAAGGGAAAACAAAGAGCTTGAAAAAAAGGGAAAACAAACAGCTAGTAAAAAAAAGGGAAAACAAAAAACTAGTAAAAAAAAGGGAAAACAAAAAGCTAGTAAAAAAAAAAGGGAAAACAAAAAGCTAATAAAAAAAAAGGGAAAACAAAAAGCTAGTAAAAAAAAAGGGAAAACAAAAAGCAATTAAAAAAAAGGGAAAACAAAAAGCTAGTAAAAAAAAAGGGAAAACAAAAAGCAATTAAAAAAAAGGGAAAACAAAAAGCAATTAAAAAAAAGGGAAAACAAAAAGCTAGTAAAAAAAAGGGAAAATAAAAAGCTAGTAAAAAAAAGGGAAAACAAAGAGCTAGTAAAAAAAAAGGGAAAACAAAAAGCTAGTAAAAAAAAAAGGGAAAACAAAAAGCTAGTAAAAAAAAAGGAAAAACAAAAAGCTAGTAAAAAAAAGGGAAAACAAAAAGCTAGTAAAAGGGAAAACAAAAAGCTAGTAAAAAAAGGGAAAACATAGAGCTAGTGAAAAAAAGGGAAAACAAAAAGCTAGTAAAAAAAAAAGGGAAAACAAAAAGCTAGTAAAAAAAAAAGGGAAAACAAAAAGCTAGTAAAAAAAAAAAGGGAAAACAAAAAGCTAGTAAAAAAAAAAAGGGAAAACAAAAAGCTAGTAAAAAAAAAAGGGAAAACAAAAAGCTAGTAAAAAAAAAAGGGAAAACAAAAAGCTAGTAAAAAAAAAAAGGGAAAACAAAAAGCTAGTAAAAAAAAAGGGAAAACAAAAAGCTAGTAAAAAAAAAAAGGAAAACAAAGAGCTAGTAAAAAAAAAGGGAAAACAAAAAGCTAGTAAAAAAAAGGGAAAACAAAAAGCTAGTAAAAAAAAAGGGAAAACAAAGAGCTAGTAAAAAAAAACGGAACACAAAAAGCAAGTAAAAAAAAAAGTGTAATGCGTGGCCCTTAGAGGATTTTTATCGCCAACCCAATCATGGGAATGAACAAATAAAAAATGAATCTCTATTCTTGGACACAAGAAAGCCAAAATGTCGAAAGTTAGGTCGATGAAACAAGCAAATTTTGTCAACTGAAAATTACTGTAAGAATACCATATCCTTCCAAAGACTTAAAGTCAAGGGAAGTAAGTCTATTGGAGATTTTCTGACTAATGAAAAACAGTACTCTGCACTTTGTCAAAATTTTAATTTTTAGTTTGTAAGTCTACAAAAATAAAAGAAAGTTTCGACATTTTAAAGTATTGGACATTTTCATAAATGGAGGCAAGCTTTTTGGTGTATCCGGTGTACAGAATACAGAAATATTGATTATTTATACATTTTAAAAAGTATAATTTAAAAGTATAGATTTTAAAAAAATATAAAAAACAAAAAACAAAATATGAAATAAAAACTTTAAAAAAAATGCAAAGCTTATTTAATCGAAAGAATTTTTATTTTCAACTATATCTCTGAATACTGTAAAATGTATTTTCCTTTTTTCTCTTTGAAACAATTAATTAATTATCACTAATTAACTTATTGGAGGCGCGGTGGCCGAGGGGTAAAACGCTTGACTTCCAAACCGGGGGTCCTGGGTTCGAATCCTGGGGAAGACTGGGATTTTTACTTTCAAGATCTTTAGGGCACCTCTGAGTCCACCCAGCTCTAATGGGTACCTGACCTTAGTTAAGGAAAGGTAAAGGCGGTTGGTTGTTGTGCTGGCCACATGACACACTCGTTAACTGTGGGCCATTGAAACAGATGACCTTTACATCATCTTCCCCATAGACTACAAGGTCTGAGGAACTTAATTAACCAATTAATGATTAGTTTAATAATTTTTTAAGGACAAGTGTTTCAACTTGATCCGAGAATGGAGAGTGGGAATAATAAGGTATAAAAATTTGTACCAGACAGACAGACAGACGGAGTGAGTTGATGCAAACTTTGTAATTAAACAGTAATAACTAAATAATAAATTACTTACCTAGATTTTTCCTGTCAGTAAATAAATCTTTACAGTGTCAATAGTATCACGCAGTCGCAGAGTTGAAGATTATATAGGCCTTGGTTTGTGATATAACCCTGCTCTAACTGCTATCTACCTATATGACACGGGTCAACTTACAATCAGTGGTTCAGACATTCCTACTTTTGGCGCCGATTAAAAAGGTTATTATTTTACAAATGTATTTTTTTAAAATTACTTTTTGATATGACATTTTGAGTACTGTAGAAGTTACGTACTTAATTTATTTCAATCTCTTTTGTAGGCCAGTAGGTGAGGGAGTATTTCGGAGAATGTTTAAGTTCTGCTGCCTTTAAAGTCTCAGCAAAGACAACTCGAGATTAGAATTCGAGACTCCTTAATGGGGTTTGTAGCATTCAGCGATACACCTTGTCACTTGTTTGAATGATGGAGCTATGAATGAATACATCGACTGGTCACTCGTTTGAATCATGGGGCAATGAATGAATACAGCGACTGGTCACTCGTTTGAATCATGGGGCTATGAATGAATGCAGCGACTGGTCACTCGTTTGAATGATGGGGCTATGAATAAATGCAGCGACTGGTCACTCGTTTGAATGATGGGGCTATGAATGAATGCAGCGACTGGTCACTCGTTTGAATGATGGAGCTATGAATGAATGCAGCGACTGGTCACTCATTTGAATGATGGGGCTATGAATGAATGCAACGACTGGTCACTCGTTTGAATGATGGGGCTATGAATAAATGCAGCGACTGGTCACTCGTTTGAATGATGGGGTTATGAATGAATGCAGCGACTGGTCACTCGTTTGAATGATGGGGTTATGAATGAATGCAGCGACTGGTCACTCGTATGAATGATGGGGCTATGAATGTTCAGATGTGATCTCTCAATGTTCTGATGGGATCTCTCAATGTTCAGATGTGATCTCTCAATGTTCTGATGGGATCTCTCAATGTTCTGATGTGATCTCTCAATGTTCTGATGTGATCTCTCAATGTTCTGATGGGATCTCTCAATGTTCTGATGGGATCTCTCAATGTTCTGATGTGATCTCTCAATGTTCTGATGGGATCTCTCAATGTTCTGATGTGACGTCTCAATGTTCTGATGTGATCTCTCAATGTTCTGATGTGATCTCTCAATGTTCTGATGGGATCTCTCAATGTTCTGATGTGATCTCTCAATGTTCTGAATGAATTCAGCGACTGGTAACTCGTTTGAATGATGCGGCTTTGAATGAATGCAGCGACATTCCTGGTCACTTCTTTAAACGGTAGGGCTATAATAGGCTAAAAACACTTTTTGTTAGACACGTTGCCTTGGTAACTAAACTCCAAACATAAAGAGTTTATAATCAAATGCTCTAGGACTCGAGGTCTATCAACATTTGACAAAACAATGATCTAATCACAACAAAATATTATTTCTTTCCTTCTAAAAATGTAATTTCTGGAAACCAAATCTAGATCTAACTAACGCAATGCCTTTACCGGTACGATACAGCAATAAGTGTCTCCAATTAACTACACAATCTGCAGAGCTCGACAAAAAACAGACATTTAGTAAATACAAAATATATTGGAAAACTGCTTTCGTATTATAGATTTTGATATGCATATAACTTGACCGGTTTCTGATTCTATCAGTAATCTATTCTTTGTATAGACGTTCAATATGACGTAAAATTAAGAACAGAAACATTTTATAATTTCATAACTCTTGACCTAAATCTAAACATTTTGTTGTTTATTTTTAGATCATTATTTGATAAGGCATATGAAAGTACAATAATTCAAAGCTATAATTCTGTTTTTCATACTGATGTACACATTTTAGAACATTTTAGAGGCACACATGTTAGAGGTGCACACTTAAAGTTATCAGTTGTGAAAGAATATTGACAGCCATGATAAATTTAAAGTGAGTTAAAAATTATTTTCAGATCTAGATATAAAATGTTTTGTAAAACGACATTTCAGCCTGACCCTAACCTTTAACAAGACTTAAACTATGGTTAACTATAACATATTAAATGTGTATGCTGTTATTAACATGCTGACATGCAGTCCGAGACGACAAGCATGTTATAATTAAGGTCAACGACTTCCTGAATACAATTACGTTTTTCTGTATGGAATGTTTAATGAGTTGTTAATTAAGTTGTACCTCAGACACATGGGAGCTGTTAATATTTTGGTGGGATCTCTCAATGTTATGATGGGATCTCTCAATGTTCAGATGTGATCTCTCAATGTTGTGGTGGGATCTCGCAATGTTGTGGTGTGATCTCTCGATGTTCTGGTGTGACCTCTTGATGCTTTTGTGTGATCTCTCAACGTTCTGGTGTGATCTCTCAAAATTGTTGTGTATTTCTTGGATGAATTCTAAAGTGGACTGATAATTATTTTGTGAGATAAAGATTGTTACATTTTTTAAACTGCCTACACTTCAATCCCATCAACCATTAGGGCACGCACTCGTCTGCTATGTTGACATGACCTGATTTTCAAAATGTTGCCTATTATGTTGACAAAAGGCCACACATACATATTTACACATTTACACATTTACACACGTTTGTTGATTTAAAAAATCTTCGCAATCCCCCCCCCCTCCTTCTGAACTTTTTTTTTTTCTCTTTCTAATAAGTTTTGTAAACATGGAGTTCTCCCTATAGAGACTCTCCATGAGATAACTCTGGCTCAGCAGAAACTATTTAATGTCTATATGTGGGCCGATGTACGTGTAAACTCTTATGTAGATAAATGTCAATGACACTACGGGCTAGAATTTTGATTTTTTAATACAGATAACACAATATCGAGTTAAATAACAATTAACTGTAACAAACACACAAAGATGACCTTGCTAAGTTACAGTTTTTTTATTCAACGCAGTTTTTCTTAGTCCAATCAGAATTGGATAACATAATAAAACAAGGTTACAAAGACAGTTTGTGTAGAAACACAAACTCAAAGTCGGCCCCCCAAGTGGTCCACCTAGACAGTGCTAGAGTCTTCACCAGGATTAGAACACGGGACTTCCGGTTCCAAGTGCTTTACCCCTCAACCACAGCATCTCCACATATTCATTTAGCGTACACTTATACTTTTAAAATAACAATTATTAACCTTATCGATACCTTCCAGATTAATAACATGTTACATGTAATAAAGAGAAACTGAAAAATATTTATTCATCTTACAAATTTAGATAAATTGACAACACGGAAAAAAAAAATTCTTGACCTACTTTAAGAAGTGAGCTAGCTAGAAATGACTTGACAGACTTGGACAATACTTTCCCCTCGCTAATAAAAACTAACATCTTCATTGCCATTTGTCATACAAACTAGTTCTAGCTCTAGCTAGATGATAATACATTTTAGGAAACACAAAGGCGGCCATCTTGCAGAAACTCAGATAAGTAACCAAACCGTAGAACAAGTGCATGAATATAAATACCTAGGTACAACCATCAACAACAAACTGATATGGGGTGAACACTGTCAAAACCTTCACACCGAAATTCACCGACGACTCTTCTGTCTTAGAAAGCTAAGGAAGTTTAACATCCACAGAACAATAATTAAACTTTTTTATACAGCAACCATCAGCAGTCTAATTAACTTTGTCATCACCTGCTGGTATGGTAGTACTTCACTGGCACAAAGACTTAGACTAAATAGACTAATTTAAAAAAAGCATCGTAAATCACTCGAACACAGCTATCATCTCTTGAAGAGATTTTTCATGAAAGATGCCTTTCCAAATCACTCACGATTCTTAAAGACAACCTGCACCCATTAAACCACTGTTACATCAGATCTGAACGAAGTGGTTGTCTCCTTTCCATTAGGACTAAAACAGAAAGATTTAAAAACTCCTTTATCCCACTATCGGTCAGAGTGTTACAAGATCATCTGTCGTCATCGAGAAGTACATAGAAGTCAAATTCATAAAGCGCTGGTTGCGAGTGTGTATGTGTTTCGTGTGTGAATGTTGTTCGTATTTGCATCTATATTGTTATTGTACAGTAGTTACGCTGAGGTGGTCAATTGTAGTTAAACTGAATTTCCATTTGATTGGACCAATAAAAATTATCTTATCTTATCTTATCTTAACTTAAAGTATAGTTCCGAACTCATATAATGAATTATTTATACAAATAAAACTTGACACAATTCATTTGAAGTAAGGCATAATTGGATGCCAATCATGTGGCATATAGGTTATAGGCTGGATTGAATAGAAATGTCCGGGCCGATTTTAACAACCTGTCCGCACTTGATCTTTCTCCTCCAATGAGTATGCCATTGGTGTTCTCTAGGCCGATATGTCACTGGTGTTCTCTAGGCCGATATGTCATTGGTGTTCTCTAGGCCGATATGTCACTGGTGTTCTCTAGGCCGATATGTCACTGGTGTTCTCTAGGCCGATATGTCACTGGTGTTCTCTAGGCCGATATGTCACTGGTGTTCTCTAGGCCGATTATAGTTTCCATCTAGTCATCACAGCGATCAGCCTACATAGTGTCCAGAATTTGACAGGTGTCAAATGCAAAAAGGCAGGGTGACCCAGATGATAACTGGTTTTTAAGGTCAGACGTCTAGCGGCTCACGTTTCCTTAATTAGAATAGTGTACAGGCGTTTTAAGGACACTTATCTCCAAACAATGTACACATAATTATCACAATAAACCATATTATTACATTATTCGGTATTCTTGTTAGCTTTAGATCACAAAAGATCCCTGGCCAGTTTGTCCCAATACACATCAGTTATTTCCCCTTGTGGGTAGACGATGTATGTGTTTTTATTAAGGTGATACAAGAGGTCAGAGGTCAGCTCTGTCGTAGGTATGGATTCTTTGATGAGAAACACAAGTACTGGACGCCCTGTGTGGACTGACTCCATGTTGGCCATCTGTGGTCAGAAAAAAAAGGTCATGACGTGATTACAGTGAATAAATCTATTTCATTACAAACAAATATTTTAAACAAACGTGATGTGTAACAACAAGTGAATGCTTACCTTTACCTATCCCTTAGTCTGTTGGACCGTTGGGGCGTCACGCAAGATCTGTCGTCCGCCTTTCTCCATTCCTCTCTGTCTTTAGCCTTAGTTAGAACCTCTGTCAATGGCAGACCTGTCCATTCCTTTATGTTGTCTTCCCATCGCTTTCTCTGTCTGCCTCTTCTTCTTTTTCCTGGTACTGTTCTTTTAAGGAAGGTCTTTGCGAGCCCCGAAGATCTTGTAATATGGCCATATATTTTTAGCTTGTTTTTTTTTATGATAGTTTAGCAGGTAATCATGGGGTCCAATCACTGCAGTAACCCTGTCTCTAATTTCTTGGTTTCTGATGCGGTATTTAAATGTGATACCTAGGATCCTTCTGTAGCATCTCAATTCCATTGCTAGGATCCTCCTCTCAAGCTCTGCAGTCAGCGTCCAAGACACACAAGTATATAAAAAATGTGGCCATGACCAGGGAGCGCATCATTCTGATTTTGGTGCCGAGGGCTATGCCTTTGTCTTTCCATATTATTTTTTAATACTTCTGTGGATTTGTCTGCGTAGGTATTGATAAAACATGTAAGTCACAGCAAGATTTGCATATCCAGGTATACTACTGCACTCTTGCAATCTTGAAACTCCAGTGCAATGACTTATTGTATGTTTTGTAAGTTTTGTATAAAGCAGTGTTTCCCAAACTGTGTTCCGCGGAACCCTAGTGTTCCGCGAGGCTTGAATAGGTGTTCCACAAACTACTGGAATAATTAACTAGTAGGTCACCGCGTGAATTAAGCTATAAAAATAAGCAAAGAGTTCCACTAAATGTGTGAAGTGTTCCTGAAAGGAACAAGTTTGGGAAACACTAAAGCATACAAACTGACAATAATTCAACAGCCTTGTTACATAGAGAACTAAACCCTAGCCCTAAACATTCGATAGAGTTTATACCTGCATTTCAAAGTTACACCAGGTGCTGTTGAGAAGATTTCGTGTGAGAACCACTAAAGTTTTCCGGCTCTCTTTGACGGCAGTCACGATGTTGGAAGCGATGAATTCCCCCACAGCAAAGTCTCGCCCATGGACCAGGACTGACAACTTCCGTTCAGTCAACTCTAAGAAAAATGTTATAAAGCATGAATTTATCCCTCGGAAAAACGTACACCTGTCTAAACAGCAACTTAAAAAAACTTTATATTTCTACTTTAGTGTGCAATATATACTGTCGATATGGGGCGCAGGAGTCGAGTAGTAAAGAGTTTGGCTTCCGAGACGGGCGACTCGGGTTCGAATCTCGTGAAGACTGGGATTTTTTTATTTCGAGACCTTAAGGGTACTCCTGATTCCACCCAACTCTAGTAGATACCTGACATTAGTTTTGGAAAAGTAAAGGGTGGATGGTCGTTGCCAAATAGATCGTAAGGTCTGAGAGGGAAAGTATAGTGTCTTTGTCTAACAACATAAGATCTCAGTTATAGTGTCTATGTCTAACAGCAAAAGATCTCAGATATAGCGTCTATGCCTAACAACATAAGATCTCATATATAATGCCTATGCCTAACAACATGAGATCTCAGCTAGAATGTCTATGGCTAACAACATAAGATCTCAGCTATAATGTCTATGCCTAACCACATAAGATCTCAGCTATAATGTCTATGCCTAACAACATAAGATCTGAGTTATAGTGTCTATGCCTAACAACAAAAGATCTCAGCTATAATGTCTCTGCCTAACAACATAGGATCAAAGTTATAGTGCCTATGCCTAACAACATAAGATCTGAGTTATAGTGTCTATGCCTAACAACAAAAGATCTCAGTTATAGTGTCTATGCCTAACCACATAAGATCAAAGTTATAGTATCTATACCTAACCATACAAGTTATAAAATCTCAGTGTCCAGGGCTAATATCATCAGATCAAGCCAACATGCATGTCAAGTAGCTTCACGTATACATAACTAATACTCCTGAATATTATTATAACAGAGGAATAGTCTATTTATAGTAGTATATATATAGCGTTGTAGTATCACCTGGTACAAGGCTCTCCAAAATGAAGTCCTCATCCTTATAAGCATAGGAAACAAACACGTCATAGTGAAACTGTTCAGATTTAGCAGCGTTTTTTGTTTGACCTTTCACCATCAAGTAGGCGGCGTAATATACATATCTCAGTCTCCAGCGAAACCTATAAAACAAAAAGAGAGCCAATATTCTTTTTATTTAGTAAATTCACTAAATTTAGAAAGCCTTCAGGACAGAAGACTCAAAAGTAAAGTAGCAATTATACATAAAACACTGAACCATAATCTTCAAATACAAAAACAAAATTTAATAAAATACTCTGAAAGACACAAAGATAAAGGCACATTCCTCGTCCCATATGCTAGGACAAATTTGTACAAATACTCCTTCTTCCCTAGTGCTATTAGAGCATGGAATGGGTTGCCTGAGCTAGCCAGAAAAACCACTGACTTGGCAGAATTTAAGTCATTGGTTAATATGCATGACTAAATGCATGACGCGTAGGACGTAATCATCTTCTTTTTTGAAGTAACGTCTGTATTATATAAGATAAGATAAGATAAGATATTTTACAGTGTGTCTTATTTGTATTATTTGCAATGCAAAAATTTCCAACTAAATGTTAGTCATAAAAAAAACAACAAGAAATCTCTAGATTGTTATTTAAGCTCTGTTTCCTAATTAGCACATTATTTATGCTCAAGGTTAGGGTCAGAGTGCTATAATGAGTGCAGTATTTCACGCGAACTCGTAACAGCATATCTGGTGCTGACAAAGTCGTCCTCCAGAGGACTATTACAGTTTTCTTCTCAACTAATGCGCTTGTCCTCGTTGGGTTACAAGTGAACAAAACTAAACACAGTAGTGCATACACCTTTTAAAAAGTATTACACGACCATGTTTCATCCCAAAAAGCCCCTCTTTTTGTGACAGTAGAGCCCTATTCAGGAGAAATTTTCCCGTCCACATACTTCGGTTGGCTGCCTGGTCGAGTGGTATGGGCTCTAGACAGTCGCCTATATGGTCCCGATTCGTCTGCCATATAGTTTAACATAGTGATTTATTTAGGACAGTCTTAGACAATTTACTAACCAGTACAGCACCGCTACAATCACACAGGAGACCATACCAGGGCCGACCGTAGGTAAAGTCAAACTAGACAACCGCCTAGGGCCTCCAATTGGTGGGGGCCTCGCACAGAGAAGAATTAGCGAAACTTGTGCCCATTGTTATTGTTACAGTACACTTTTTAAAAATTGCGTAATTTGATTTTTTTCGCTGCTTAGTTTTTATTTTTTCTATTTCATTTGGCCACCACATTCTTTTCGCCTAGGGCCTCCAACTATCAAAGACCGGCCCTGACCATACACAAAATAAATTCTGCACTATTCTGATATAGAGATTTAGCTAGGACAGTGTTACTCACCTGTACAGCACGGCTACTATCACGAAGGAGACCATACACAAAGTTGCAGAGATGACCACCAGGAAGAGGACGGAGTGGTCAGCACACTTCCTGCCAAGAAACTGCAATGTCTCCTTGTACGCATCTTGTATCAGCACCGCGCTAGACGTGTTCTCATACCTACACATGTAATTGGTGAAGTTGGCATCAAAAGCCCTGGAACTGGTCATCCAGTTCAGGAAGTCTATGTTAGTACAGTCACACTGGATCGGCGCGTAAGTCAAGTCGACAAATACAGAATGATTTGTCAACAATTGGTCAATATGTTGGCGAGTCTCTAGGGGAAGAGTATTCAGTTGGGTGTGACTCAAATTCAGCAAACTTAGGTTGAACAGATTTAGAATACTCACGTTAAATGCCCACATGTTGTTCTGACTCATATCGACCTCTTCCAAAAGATTCAGGCCATTAAAAATCTTTTTCTGGATCATGGTCAGCGCATTTTTTGAAAGGTCAATTATTCTAAGGTTTTTTAAGTGTTTAAACACTTTCTGGTTGATGTTGTGTTCAAAAAAGTCTTGCAGCTGATCGTTTCGGAGTCTAAGTTCCTGTAAGGCACCAAGATATTGAAACATTTGTGGCGCTATGTCCTTGACACTGCTGTCGCTTATAAATAGCTTTAAAATTTTATGCAACCCTATAATGGGACCTTGAAGTAAAGGGAAATAATTATTACAAAAAATCAAAGATTCGAGCGAGTTACTCGTATTGAAGGTCAGTTCTGTCAGACGGTACCTTAGACCAGTGAATCTCAAATCAAGACAAAGTAAATTTGGCGGGAGAGTGATTATGAGTGGCCTTGAACTTGTGAACATGTGCTGTGGTGAGGAGCACCGAGTGTTGCCTTCTGGCTGTGGTACGTACTTTGGTATGTTTGGCAAATAAGCGCCCCCATTCAGTTTAAGTACTTTGACTCTCCTAAGTGTATAAAGATCATTAAAATACTCTCCATAGAGAAATCTGTTGGCCCCAACGATAATGTAGGTCAAATTAGGTGGAAGCAACTCAAGAGCTCCAGTTTCAATAGACTCGAAGTTATTGCCCTGGGCCTCTAGATATATTAAAGACGTCGGAAAACTCGCTGTTATATCACGGTTTATGAATATAGATGGTGAATAAGAAGACTCGATAAAGTTCATTATTAATGTAGTCATGTTGTAATGACGAATTTCTTTCAAAGCAGACAAGAAAGATTTAACACCCAGATCTGTGTTGAAACTAATATCCAGAAGTTTCAAGTTAACCAATGGCTTGAATACATCGTTGTGTAGATTATCACCTTGAATATTGCATCCACTTAGATTCAGTTTACTTATCTGATAGATGTTAGATAAGGCACTTTTACTCAGAGACTTAATGTTACAGTAACCTTGAGATAAGTCTAAAGTTTCCAATTTGGTTAAATTTTTAAAATGTTCTCCGAAAACCAAGGAATCAAATCCATCTAAATAAAGACTCTCCAAGTTGGTCAGATTAGCCAAAACTTCATCGGGGAAGTGAAGGCCAGTTTGATGATGGCTGTTTGGGTTACTGTGAAGCTTCAAACATCTAAGCGAAACTAAATCCGAAAACACGCCATTTGGGAATGTCTCCTTAGAGTACACTAGGCTATTGTTCCCCAGATTTAGCCAAATTAAATTGACAAGTCCCCAAAATGAGCCAACTTGAAGATGAGTCAAATTATTGTAAGACAAGTCTAAATAATTCAACTGAGAGTAACCACAGAATGTACAGTTTGGCAGCACTGCAATGGCATTGTAATCGAGTCTCAGTTCCTGAATGCTGTGAGGAAGATTGTTGGGAACATTTTTCAAACCAAGTCTCGTACAGTTACAAGACATACTTCTACACGTACATTGGTCGTGATTTTTACTGCTCAATCTGGATACGTCATCGTCTTCACTCGAGACAAGACCCAGTGGTTTTGAATGAGTGCTTTCTAAATAATCTTTGACATTGTTGACTACATCCCGTTTGAATGTTTCTTTGAAATAGTTGGCATCCCAATTGCAGGCATCCTCTAGGTTCTGGGACTCTTGCAAATATTCTATACAATCAACATCGTATATCTTTATTGGCCAAGTCACTTCGATCCAAATGATTATAATCATTAAAATCAATACTTTCTTCATCCCTGAATCAATACTTTCTTCATCCCTGAATCAATACTTTCTTCATCCCTGAATCAATACTTTCTGGATAAGGATGTTAACGTTGAGCTCTTTTGTTTTTCAAGGGAAAAAAATATGGATGCGAGTCAGAACTACAGTTTATAATGATGCCAACAGAAGTAAAGCCAAAGTTTGTCTATAATTTTAACGTCTTTTCAGATTTGGTCTTGTTATTTTCTCCATAAATTATCTGTGCGCCTGAAAGTATATTTAATAAAAGAAGGTTTATTGAAACACGATTTTGTGCATTTATATGGATCATTTTACAATAATAATAATAATAATAATAATAATAATAATAATAATAATAATAATACATTGACAATGCTGCTTCCTTAGCATGGCTCAAAGGAGGTCATCTCTACCCTGAAACAAAAGGCTTTGTTATAACAATACAGGACAGAGTAATAAGGACAAAAATTACGAGAAACATATACTAAAACTCAATATTGTTGACAAATGCCGAAAATGTGGAAATGTGGGTGAGTCAATTGAACACATAATGGCAGGATGTTCAGCCCTTTTGAAAACTGCCTACCTAGGTCGCCATAACCAAGTTGCAAAGCACAGACAGATGGAATGAGTTCATATAATGCTTTTTAAGTTTAGTAAAACAGATTGATGTGCTCCTTGGTCATGGCCAATTTCTTTTATGCTCATGAATCTTTGAAGCTGACTGCAGAACTAGATTGGAGGATCCTAGCCATGAAATCGAGATGCTATAGAAGGATCCTAGCCATGAAATCGAGATGCTATAGAAGGATCCTAGCCATGAAATCGAGATGCTATAGAAGGATCCTAGCCATGAAATCGAGATGCTATAGAAGGATCTAGTCATGAAATCGAGATGCTATAGAAGGATCCTAGCCATGAAATCGAGATGCTATAGAAGGATCCTAGCCATGAAATCGAGATGCTATAGAAGGATCTAGTCATGAAATCGAGATGCTATAGAAGGATCCTAGCCATGAAATCGAGATGCTATAGAAGGATCCTAGCCATGAAATCGAGATGCTATAGAAGGATCTAGCCATGAAATCGAGATGCTATAGAAGGATCCTAGCCATGAAATCGAGATGCTATAGAAGGATCTAGCCATGAAATCGAGATGCTATAGAAGGATCCTAGCGATGAAATCGAGATGCTATAGAAGGATCCTAGCCATGAAATCGAGATGCTATAGAAGGATCCTAGCCATGAAATCGAGATGCTATAGAAGGATCTAGCCATGAAATCGAGATGCTATAGAAGGATCCTAGCCATGAAATCGAGATGCTATAGAAGGATCCTAGCCATGAAATCGAGATGCTATAGAAGGATCCTAGCCATGAAATCGAGATGCTATAGAAGGATCCTAGCGATGAAATCGAGATGCTATAGAAGGATCCTAGCCATGAAATCGAGATGCTATAGAAGGATCCTAGCCATGAAATCGAGATGCTATAGAAGGATCCTATGTATCACCTACAAAAACCGCATCACGAATGAGAAAATTTGAAACAGGATCACAATGGCAATTAAGCTTCATGATAACCTGCTGATCATTGTCAAAAGACTAAAAATTTAAAACGTGCGCCAGGGTCAAAGTACTTTATTGGCGCCCCCTCTCCCATTTACCATGACCATATATAGCCCCCCCCCCCTGAGGGTAGCGCCCGGGGCATCGTGCCCCATTGCACCCCCCCCTACTCCTCTGGTATGTCCATTTCAGTAGGTTACCAGGGCTCGCAAAAACCTAAACATTGTATTTTATTGGCGTTTCCCTCTCTCAATTACCATGAAAATATATAGGCGACTCTGTGTGTCCGACGTCCATAGGAGGGTAGCGCCCGGGGCATCGTGCCCATGCCCCCCCCCCTCACTACGCCTCTGGTATGTCCATATCCTTAGATCATCAGGGCTCGCAAAAATCTTTTAGAGTGTGACAGAGTGAATGGCAGTACAGTCCGTGTAAAGTCATTCAAGGCTAAAGACAGCAAAACGAAGAAAGATTACGTGTGGTGCCCCCAACGGTTCAACACTGCGAAGGTGAACAAAGGGTATATCACATTGGAATCCTATTAACTCTTTCTCTCCTAACTGACGATAACATCGTTGATTTGACCTCATTAAATTAAATTATTGTTATTTTTATTTTTTGTGTTATGTAAAAAAGAGCAGGCATTCCCCTTTAGTTCTAGACCAAAAAAAACATTTTCTGATAACAAACAACGAAGCTATTGAAGCCCAATCATAACAGGGGTAGTGAAATAGTCATGAGCCAAATGAAGAAATTCGTCGAAACGTGGAAAAATAAATACGGAGAGAAAGAGTTAACTGACTCTCTTTCTCTCTGCACGGATCCTTGATGGTTGGACTGTCGTTCTGTTGTCTTGATGGTCCCGGGTTCAACCCCTGCCCACTGCCATCCCCGAGAGGTTTGGACTAGGAGGTAGATTATCTTCAACTCTGAAACATGCAAAGAAAAAATATGAATGTGCATTGGAGTGATCGTTAAATGAACTTGTGTGTTACCCGTGCTTGTAATCGTGCTAGTATTTGTAATCGTGTTCGCATTATCGTAGTCTGTAAATCGTGACCAGTCTGTACTGTGTTATTGTGTGTATCAGTCGTGTTTTATTGAAATAAAGCCTTGTTTCTAAGGTTAGGAATTGATTTAGCATAATTTTAAATTTCGCATTACTCTCTGTGTTCTTAAGAATATGCACTCATGATAATGTCTTTAATTCACTTACAAGAACCACTAGTACCTTGCTTCTACTAACAACTGTCTGGTCCAACCCCACGCCGTATCTAAATCAACTCTTGTCTTGGTTCGAACTAGATCCATTCATGTTAGTCCTTAAACCTATGTCTAATTTCTTCCCTACCGCCTTGTCTCCCAGATTCTGTTAGCACCACATTTATCGCTGTGTTACATATGCAGCGTGTCCCAAACTGTATTCTTGACTGGTACACCAGTGGTTCCCAAACTTTTTTCCATAACAGAAATCTTCGCACACCCTGAGTATTTACTGGAACACTTTGATTACTTTTAAGAGAGGTTAATTCCCGTGGTGGCCTACTTTGTTAATTATTCCAGTAGTTTGTGGAATTCCTATTCAGGCCTCACAGAACACAAGGTTTCCGCGGTACACAGTTTGGGAAACACTGCCGTACACTGTTGTCCGCTAAATTAGTTCCCTTTTAGTTGTAGTGTCCATGTAAAGGCATTAGTCTCACACTGAACACCTGTAGACCACTGACATGACTCAGTCATGAGTCTGCTGCAGGTCGAGCAATAGATCCGTGAACGATCGTGCATAAAGCTAAAAGAAAAACAATACAGCTCCTCTACCACAGATGTGACAGATTTGATTTATGTCTCAGTTGTCGCCCTTGTTCTGTTTACATGTCATTTAAACTAGTCATTCGAATGTGTTCACGCAATGAAAGGTGTGTGTTCTTGCTGATTCAGGCTACCCATTTCATTCTATAATGGCACTAGAAAAGTAGCTGCCTGGGCGTGTGTTTTGCGCGCTGGACTGTCGTTAGGTTGTCTCGATGGTCCCGGGTTCAACCCCTGCCCGCTCCCATCCCCCGTCGTCCTGCGGGAGGTTTGGACAAGGAAGTAGATTATCTTCAACTCTCAAAACATTTTACAAAACATTTTACTAACAACAATTGTACGAATGTGTTCACAACATTAGAGTTGTTTGTTGTGTTTAAACATCGTCATTCGAATGTGTTAACAACATGAAAATTATGTTTTGTGTTTAAAACTTGAGTGCACTAAAGGGCAGGGTTTTTAGATTCAAGTGTTTTAATTTGTCTAGAACAATGATGTCCAACCTAATTTAACCTGCGGGCAAATTTAATTTCCGACACTCGTGATGCGGGCCACCTCAGCCTAAATGTACCAAATTATAATTTTAAAAAATCCATCAGCCACACTATCTTTACAAATCAAATATAATGGCTTATTATCATGTTTAAAAAAATCCGTTCACTTTTCCTGGTAGATTCTAAATTCCACTTGTAGTTTCATCAACTCTCCCATGTCATAAACGTACAAATGTCAAAGGTTATGTTGCCAATGTATCAGAGAGACCTAATGTAGGTAAGATACATTTTTGAAAAAATGTTTTAAAAAGGGGGGATGTTCTACTCTTTGTGCCCACGTTTTGGTGGGCCGGATCGAACCGGATCTGGCCCGCGGGCCGTGGTTTAGGCATCACTGGTCTAGAACAATGGCATTTCAGCATCTCTTATTACTATGTGTAATTTTTAAAAATACATTTTTAACTTCCCTTTAACACATACTGCAACACACACACACACATAACACACACACGTACATAGCAACACACATGCAGTGAAACACACCCAAAGATTTTTTTTTTCAAAATGATATGTAATAGTCTTAAAGTCACATGACACAAAATTGAGAGTCGGATTGTCAACATGTCTTCCTGTATGGACTAGCTCAATTAGCTTTGGTTTGTAGTATTTCGTTGAGTAAATCGTTGAATATGTCTAGTAGTTAAACCATTTATGTTTCTAACAAGTTATGAGTTTGGCTGCTGTATTTGTTAAACGCTGAGAATGAAATTTTACAATGGAGTACAAAAAAAAGTTCCCCTTTTAGACCTTGCGATCTATAGGGCAGATGATGTGAAGGTCATCTGTTTCTGTGGTCTACGGCTAACGAGGGTGTCATGTGGCCAACACAACTACCCACCGCCTTTTACTTTCCCCCATTAGAGCTGGGGGGACTCAGAGGCGCCATAAAGATCGAGAAATGGCCGAGTGGTAAAGCGCTTGACTTTCGAACCGGAGGGTCCCGGGTTCGAAACTTGGCGAAGACTGTGATTTTTTTTTTCGGGGATCATGCCATATTATTAATTTATGTGTAGATAAAGTTGCTCAATAACTTTTTGTTATGGTAATATTTAACATTAGTCAACTAGTACCAAGAAGAGCTAGGTGGACTCAGAGGTGTCACGAGTCGAGTCTGTGACCTATTTCGACTAGTTTCTAGAAGCTCGAGGTCAAACCAGTGCAAGTGTCCAGCGTAAACAAGTTAATTTTAGGTATCCAATCAAAGAAAGAGGTTAAGGGAAAAAAATAGCACACGTCAGCTTCTAAAAGGTCAAAGCTACTAAATTAATTATCGGAGAAGTTTCCATGATTCTGGAAAGTACGAGTTAAAAAAAGTATAAATTGGGGGAAAGTCAGTTAGACGGCATAGTAGTGGCTCTTGTAGAGCGTTGGTCCTCGCTCAGTCCTCGATTAGTAATGGTTATAAGTTTGTTTGTTTTGTTTTACAAGTTTCGGATGTTCCTTCAGAGTTGAAGATAGTTTACTTTCCTAGTCCAAACCTCCCGCAGGACGACGGGGGATGGGAGCGGGCAGGGTTTGAACCCGGGACCATCGATAAATCCGATCGACAGTCCAGCGCGCAAACCGCACGACCAGGCATCCATCCTGCGAGAGGTTTGGACTAGGAAGTAAACTATCTTCAACTCTGAAGCCACATCCGAAACATGTCAAACATTTTTTTACAGCCTTCATTGAGATAAGCCGACCGCTTCTTCCAGATCTGATGTAACGGGGGCATATTGTCTTGAAGCCTTATAAGCAAACGGATGTTGTTATATATATTTTATTTTTAAAACCTTTGACCCTTCTAGGTGTCAAAGGGCAACTTGAGGCGTGTCTACAGTAAGTAAAGAAGCTTCACGCCATTAACAGATTCTTATTTGAAATATCTCCAGTGTACATCTTAGTTATCGAACCTTTTTTCGCTCTTAATTATATTCTTTATTGATCTTTGTCAATTCTGATAAAAGGGAATAAATAAATCTTCTACACTTTAGTATGTTTAAATCATCTAATGATTTGCCTTACAGTCTAGACTTAAAAGACGATGTGTAATAAGTTCCTGAAGATTAATTTATTAAACTAAGCATTACACTGGAGAGTCTGAAAAAAAAAAAGAGACTTACCGGCCCAACTGAGTATCGGCCCACCTGGCCCGAATACCCCCAGTCCGCTTCTGAATAGAGGTATTGTAAAAATACTTTTTGTCGTTATAAGCATCAGTGGCAGAATATCTGTACTTCATGTAGGTTCGATGCTTTGACTGTAATAGGTTTTTCAAAAGAAATACCGGACTTCACTGCCACCTTGGAGTTTATTGAAGATAGGGTTTACGCTGCTCTTCTAATACGAGGGCTGAGCTTATAATAATATTATGCAAATTTAAAATGCATTTGAATATAATGACCCTTATAAGAAAATCCAAATTAAACGTATTCTAATTTTGAATCCAGTTCTAGATTTCTAATTATTTCTCCACATATAATGTATTCTTATAGATCTAGAAGTGGCAGTGGCTGAGTGGTAAATCTCTTTGCTTCCTAACTGGGGGTCGTGGGTTCGAATCCCGGTGAAGACTGATTTTTTTACTTTCTGTATTCCATCAGGTCGCCTCTTGAGTCCAGCCAGCTCTAATGGGTACTTGACATTAGTTGGGGAAAACCAAAAGCAGTTGATCGTTGTGCTGGCCGCATGATACTGTTGTAAACCGTGGGCCATAAAAACAGATAACCTTTACATCATCTGCCCAATAGATCACAAAAGGTAACTCAACTTTGCATATAGATCTAAGTATTTTGCTTTTAATTTACCTGCTTTGAAACATATTAAGAACACAGAACCTCTGATGAAAGAAACACCGTTCAGAGTCGCACTAACCTACCAAAATTAAATTTACTGACAAGCGAGTTCAAAGTAAAACCGCTTTGATTAGATAGCGAATATGTTCTACACGTGAAACTGTCCATAATAAATGTGTTCAGTTGTTCCTACCCATTCGTTAACATTGTTATGGTAAAGCTATTTATAGCGCTGGATGACACACAACATAATCTACGGGTGTTTTTTGGGATGTTATATTATGACTTTTATTGACTTAAATTGACATGTTTACAGAAAGCTAGTATGTTTCTGAAGTGATTATCGAAAACAGGATTCTATCAACTTAATATTGAGCAAAGTGGTGACTAAGCACGACAAAAAAAAAAAGGTGTTACTATCCAAGGAAGTTGTTTCCCCTGACAAAACAAAATTTATGGAAACGTGGATGTCTATAAATAGCTTTCTCCTTCACTCTGTCTTTCAAAAGTGAACATTTCATTGTTATTGGTCTAAAATTTTATTTGTGTATATTTTGATGAAATTTTCAATAAGGGAATACTTAAAAAGAACACAAAAACATAGATTATCCAAGGGAAAGATGGCATCGTTTAGCCCTCAGTGATTCAATAAATAGTTACTATTATTTGATCAACCAATTGATTAATTTATGACTGATTCGTGTATTGCCATCGACTCTGACGAATTATGCAAATCTCATTGGATGACAGAATAGGAAGTGAGAGAAAAAAAAATGTGACAACAAGTATTAAGGGGAATAAATCCGTATATACATCCACATGTCTCATTAAGTAGCAAGTATTTCCTTTATTTTGAAATCAAATGAGATATTTAATGACCAATATTTAATTAACTATTTTTTTTTATAAATATTTTGATTGATTCATGGTTTGTCAGACACAATACAAAATTGTGCAAAGTTTCATTTTGATCTGAGAATGGTAAATGGCAGAAATAACATGTTTCAACTTTTTACCTGACAGACAAACAAAGTGAGTTGATAAAATCTTTTTGAAAACGCAAAGAATATCTTATTAAAAAAAAAATGTAAAGTACCCCTTTCAGACCTTGCTATCAGGCAGATGATTTAAAGGTCTTTGGGTTCGTTTAGCGACGGTTAGCGAGGGTGACATGTGGCCAGCACAACGCTCAACCGCAATCACTTTCCTAAACTAATGCCAGGTATACATTGGAATTGAGTGGACTCATGTGCATCTTAAATTTCCAAAGTTCGAAATACCAGCCTTCACAGAGGTTTGAACCCGAGACTCCACGGTTCGAAATCCAAGCGTTCTACCACTCCCCCCCCCCCCCTGAATATCCAAGTTCAACAAAAATGATTATGAGATAGTTCGTAGCTAAAAAAAACAAGTCCAACTAGTCAAAGGACTCAATGTTACAGCTTTCTATTGTATCTCTATATTTCAATACCTCTCTAATAAGTACCTTAGTTTCTATCGAGGTCTAGGTGTCCCTGAGTTCAGCTGTAATTACATCAAAACAATTAAACAACTCGATCTAAGCACAGCAAACTTAAACTTCATGGTACATATCACACGCTGGACTCTCTCTTCTCTCTGACAACTAACACACTTCCGGTCATTCGAACATACGTTCCAACTAACATGTATCTGTAAAAATAGATTATACACATTCATCCCGTGACACTCAATGTGTACAGAAAGTCTCCAATAATATCAAAATACTTCAATTATAAACGTCACTTATATTGACAGATACACACAGCTCTCTAGTTCAAAGTAGATTTACGTGGAAAGACAGTAGAACGAAGATGGGGGACGATACAGAAATTGCACTTGAACTCACTTTGAGATTCCACTTTCGAGATTTCTGACCCCTCCCACTTCCCGTCCCCCATTGAAACTTTGCACACGTATTTTATTGTTCCTGACAAAACACGAAAAAAACAACCACAAAAAATAACAACTTCGCCAATTAGTTCAATAGTAATATTAGATCATTCATTGTTCTGGTGAAACTACGTTTTTCTATTTCTGAAAGCGAAAAATTTAATTTTTAAAATCAACTAAGTTTTTTTTTTTTTTCTTGAGGCTTTGAATAAGAAAGTGACCCATTACAAAACTATTAGATAATCACTGTATGACATCAGTTAGGCCAGGTTCACATCTAACTTCACTTTCACCTATCCCTTGGTCAGCTGGACTGTTGGGGCACCACACAAGATCTGTCAACCTTCTTTCTCCATTCTTCTCTTTCATTTGCCTTTGATAGAATTTTATTCTGATGTTCTTTCTGAAAATATTAAAACCTGCTTTTTTAACTAGGTGGACCACTTCGGGGGCCTATTTTGAGTTTGTGTTTCCACAAAAACTGTCTTTGTTTTAATAAGAATATGGATCTGAATTGTGTTGAAAGTGGATAAGAAATCAATGAACAACATACTTGCATAACTGTTGTGCGAGTCTAGCTGTTTGTAAATAGAATTTAACATGTATAGCATCTCTGCACCTTTTCCCTTTTGGTATGTGAATTGAAATGGGTCTAACTTATTAGAAAGAGCATTGATTAAAAACATTTAAACTAGTTTTTCTAAACATTTAGAAACAATTGATGTCAGTGATACAGGTCCGTAGTCGTTCACTTCCATGGGTTTAACAACCTTTGGGACTTCCGCATTGATGGTTGTTCGGCGAAGTTCTAGAGAATAATAAAGGTTCATCCGGTTAGTCTGATGATCATTGCGGTGGCTTCTCGCGAGATATGCACGCCCACTTTAATGTTGCACTTAATACCAGCTTTGTTTTTTTTTTTTTAAAGTATTTATGTTTCTCTTGTTTTAAAAAAAATTAGGGTAGCGATGGTGAGCGATTGGATGGTTGAGAATAAGCTCAAGATGAACGAAGACATGACAGAAATAATGGCTGCCTGGTCGTGCGGTTTGCGCGCTGGACTGTCGTTCGGATTTATCGACGGTCGAGGGTTCAAATCCTGCCCACTCCCATCCCCCGTCGTCCTGCAGGAGGTTTGGACTAGGAAGTAAACTATCTTCAACTCTGAAGGAACATCCGAAACATGTAAAACATTTTACAAACAATTAAGATTGGCACTCGGATCAACGTCTCAAAAGTCGAGAGCACAGATTATCTTTTTATCACGAACTGCCAGGTTCCTTATGTCCATGTAGTGCGAAAACTTGGAGTTTTCTTCGACTCAACATGATCTTTCGGCCCACACATAAGTCAGCTCTGCAAGTGTCTTTATCTGCAATAAAAAGATGCGCAGATTAGGCCAGATCCGACCATATTTAACAACGGAGTCAACAAAAAAGCTAGCTATTACATTCATACTCTTCCGCCTTGACTACTGCAACGCCGTGCTAGCAGGTATACCCATGACAAAATCGCCAAGCTGCAACATATTCAGAACAAAGTCGCATGAATAGTCCTAAGAAAAATAATATGAGATTCTGCTACTACGCTCCATTGGCTCCATCGGCTCCATCGAGAATTGACTACAAGGTGGCTATACTTTGTCATCAGTGTATATATAATGAGATGCCCTTGTACCTTAGCGAACTGATCACTCCCCCAGAGGGCCCTGCGCTCAATGGACTCAACGCTTCTAGTGGTGCCACGTTTCTCCTTCAAAAGCTACGGTCTGCGGGCTTTTTCAGTGCACGGTTCAAAGGGTTTGGAACTCACTCCCCATTGATCTCAGACAGAAAACATGCTATACTACTTTCAAGAAGAACATTAAAACCTACCTTTTTAAAACTTTTTAGATTAGTTTGTCATTTTAGCTCTCGTGTTTGTGTTTGTAGTGTTATTACAGCGCCTTGATCCTACATTTTGTTTGTTAACAGCGCTTTATAAATACAATTATTACTATGAAGTTGTAATGTGTTGGTTGTTGAAGTTTGTAACTGCTTGAGTTCATGCTGAAAATATCGAAGTCTGCCGTTTTACATTTATTTCTTTACAAATAGTGGAGGTGGATTGATTCTCCAGATTAGTGCAGAAACACATACTCTCTTTGTTTTCTTGTGATGCCCATCTTTAAAAGGGTTACAGCAAAAATGGCATTGTTTTCCTGTATAATTCTGTGTTATTTTTTTGGTGCTTAAAGAGAGTAATCATATGACTTTCTTACAGGAATGGTGAAAACTCTATTTCTGCAGTTATTTTGTATAAAGTTACGGTCTAGTAACATAAAATAAATCTTTTAAAAGTTTCCCGTTCAGACCTTGCGATCTTTGGGACGAATGATGTTAAGGTCATTTGTTTCTTGGGCCAACGGTTAACGAGCAGGGTGTCATTTGGCCAGCACAACGACCAACCATTACTTTCCCCAGCTTAAGTCGGGTACCCATTAGATCTGGGGGAGCTCAGGAGCGCCCTAAAAAGCCCAGTCTTCACAGAGGTTCAAGCCAGGACCCCATGTTCGGAAGCCGAGCGCTTAACCACTCGGCCACAGCTCTCCCTCTTAAAGGAATAATGAAAATCTTATTTCTGCAAGAGTTTTTTTTTTGTTTAAAGTTACGGTCTAGTAATATAAAAGAAATCTTTAACTATCACTATACTAGATAACTTGTACACACTAAGAAGGACTTAATAACTATTAACAAGTAACTTTAAATAGCTTGGCATTCCATTTCATTTAGGACATGATACCATTCACCCATCCATCCCATTCCATGGAGTGCTCTGGCCCAGCTTCAGCACATCTCTCGATTCTGATCTATCCTGGGCTTTACGTCTCCAGGCCAGGACTTTGAGCTGCTGTAGACCTGTCTCTACGTCATCAAGCCAGTACATGACAGCAAGTAACTTTATTATCTTGACACGCCATTTCATTTAGTACACGATGTCTCCTTCAGTACTCTGATGTTCACTGACACCCCCCCCCCTTTCTACTCTGTCATACCCTACACATTTTATTAGCTGTTCACTCAACCATTGGTTAATATGCATGACTAAATGCATGACGCGTGGGACGTAATCATCTTCTTTTTTGAAGTAACGTCTGTATTATCTAAGATAAGATAAGACGAACTAATAGTAAAGGGCAACTAGCTTGACCATACAAAGTCACACAGAACACAGTCACATAGAATAGTCACTCACAATGCAGTCACACACAATACAGTCACTCAAAATACAGTCACACACGATACAGTCACTCAGAATACAGTCACTCAGAAACAGTCACACACAATACAGTCACTCACAATAAAATCACTCACAATACAGTCACTCACAATGCAGTCTCACAGAATAGTCACACACAATACAGTCACACACAATACAGTCACACACAATGCTGTCACTCGCAATACACTACTTGTCTCTCAAAACAAACACACTCTCACGTCGATAAAAATGCAGCTTTTATGCCTTTTTTTAAAATTCAGAAGTATTTAAATTATTAGCATTTTGTTCCTGCATTAGGAGAAAACATGAGGAAGACATTGAGGGACAGGAGAAATGCCAGAAAGAAAAAGGGTCACAATATAGGCCAAGATAAGGACTTCTTTTTGTATTTTTTTTTTGGGTGCGAAATTGTATATCGGAAAATGCCAGTACTTATGCTTAAAATCTCATAGATTTCTTAGCAATGTATTTCTCAAATAGGTGTTCGAGTGCGGTTTGTTGCCTATGATCTAACTAGCAGCATTTACATTTTTATGAAGTTTTATATATATATATATTTTATGTTTGAATTGGACAAATAAAACATTGGAAAGGAATTTACATCTATGGTAGATTATATTAAATCCTAAAAATACACAGATCTTAGCTAAAAGACTTGTAAAATACTGTAAAGGTATAGTTTTAAATGCCATATTTGGGGTCTTTTTTTAAAAGCATTTATCGGGTTTGATCCGAACTCTCCGTATTTTTGTGCATTTTTTGTTTTCAATCAGTTAAACTAAGAGTCATAGCCTAATAATGACAATTTAAATCTGTGTCATTTTTACATCTCGAGAGACGATCTTTTCCCTTTGCAACTTCTTGTGTGACTAAAGAGGCCAATCCTTGATACACAGCTGCGATCGCAGGTTGGGCATATGTATTATCACCAGGCGCCGTTGCATTTTCACCCTTCTTTCTGCTTCTGTAGTGTATGACATCTGCAGTCCGAGACCCTTTCTTTGTGCTCTCTCTCCGTGTGGATCTGTCCAGTGCCACCTCTTCCCAGCTGCTAGTGTCGATTTTGAAGAGCTTCATGTCGCGTTTGCATACATCCGTATAACGCGTAAAAGTAGGCGACCAGCGGCTCTCCTGTCTTCTATTAGATCGCATTAGGAGGATCTTTAAAATAAGGTAGCAAGATAAGATAACCAATGAGGAAGTGCTACAAAGAGCAGGATGCCAGGACGTCGCTCTGTTATCAGCAGCAGACGCCTTGGCTGGCTTGGCCACGTTCGTAGAATGCCAGTTGGTCGACTTCCACAGGACATCCTGTATGACAGGGGCTCTCAACCTGTGGGTCTCGACCCCCTTGGGGGTCGATTGAGGATTTGCCAGGGGTCACCTAAGACCATCGAAATTATGGATTGTTATTGTCTACTTTTCTATATGTGTTTGTGTTGGGGGGAGGTGGGGGTCACGGCAGAGTTGGGAATTGTAAAAATGGGTCGTCGAGCTTTAAAGGTTGAGAACCGCTGCTGTATGACAATTTAAATAGAGAACTGAAAAATACAAAAGAAATATAAAAGTGAAAAAGTACTTTGAACAAAGAGAAGACAAAGGTGTAGCACGATCGATCACTGCAGACGTTTATTTAATCCATTTTGATGGTAGACAAAAAGGCCAATAATGTATTAGTCTTACTTACATACGGACAAGGGCGACAACTTTATCACATCATTCCTTGATTTCTCTCTTTTTTTTCTCTCTCTCTCTCGCTCTCGTTCTTTCTCTCCCCCTCTCTTTATCTCTCTGTCTCCTCTTTCTCTCCCGCTCTCTTTCTATTGTCTCTTTCCCTTTCTCTCTCTTTCTTTCTTTTCTCTCTCTACTCTTTCTCTTTCTCTCTCTCTCTCTCTCCCTCCTTCTCTCTCGCTCTCTTTCTCACAAAATAAGAAATAGACTCTAAGATCTTTTTGATGTTATTAGATTATTTTGTTTAATATTTCTACTAAAAAAAAAAAGCGGAAATGACATTACGAACTAGTGCTAATTGTGAGTGAAATAGGTAGCTTGAATCAACCAGGAAAATGTGCTACTTGCATGATTGGTTACAACAGTGCTATTTATATACGACGATATTAATTGAAAAGTAATGTACAACAAAATAACAAAGTATACATAAAACATCCATTGTTCTTATTTTTAACTTAAGATTGCGAAAGATCCCTGGCCAGTTTGTCCCAGAACACATCAGTTATTTCCCCTTGTGGATATACGATGTACGTATTTTTGTTGAGGTGATATAACAGGTCAGAGGTCAGCTCTGTGGTAGGTATGGATTCTTTGATGAGAAACACAAGTACTGGACGCCCTGTGTGGACAGACTCCATGTTGGCCATCTGTGGGAGAGCAGAAAAGAATGTTCGAATTTTGAATACAAAAACAGAAATAAATAAATGCAAATAAATATTTTGAACAAAAAAAAAAGGTTAATGTTACAGACAAGATGAAACTTTGATTTTAGTATCGCGTAAAAATCAGTCCTACATCTTATAGAAACTTCTAGAATTTAGATCCTCCCTCGCTGTTCGGTTCATTGGGTTGCGAGCATTCTCCGTAGAAATTGGTCACCTGAGATGAGCTCCTATTGAAAAAACAGAGCACTAGTCCTCCCGTAGTGCTCTGGCAAGAAACTTAGCCGTTCGGCTTAATGCCTCGTAGCTACAAGTCGAGTGACTGCTCAGACAGGTCCCCCCCCCCCTTTAGCTCGCGGAGCTGGGGACACTCGTACAAGGCGTGCGACACTGTTTCGACGCTCTCTCCACAGTGACGGCATCGGGAGTCAAAGTTCGGGCGGAACCGCGCAAAATATGCCCAAATAGGACAGTGTTCCGTCTTGCACTGCGCAATAATTGGTCACCAGCAAAGTCTGGCGCTTCTTCTTAACAGGTGTTAAATGCTCTGAAGTCCACCATGAAAGTATGCGGACAATCATATGACAAGGTCCTGTTTGCGCTTTTCTCGTATCGACCTCCGTGTTTTTCCCACCCTTGAGATGCGCGATTTGTTTTGTCGGAGGACACGCCCCGTAAAAATCATGCGACACTCGGCCACAAAAACATGAAGTGGTCGAGTGTCAAATTGACCACAGTCTCGATGTTCCCGGGTTCGAAACCTGCCCCTGCCGCCCCTCGGTTTTCGCGGTCTACGTCCGTCATCTGCAGTGGATTTTCTTTTGGTCTCAAATGTGTATCCCGTGAACTTTGTAAGTAATCGCCACCTGTCTCGTTCTGAGGCTGCCTGCTAAAGAACTCTCCATCCCAAACTATCCGGCGATTAACGTCTCCATGGCCGGACTCTGAGCTGTTGTAAATTGGCCTCTACGTCATCAAGGCACCGTACTCGAGGTCTGCCTTTGGGGTGCCTGCGTTTTTGGTTTTTGCTCTCTTTTATGTTAGTCAAAACAATTCAATCATAAAGTTGAAAAGAAAAGTTTATTTTTAAAACCTGCCTTAATAAATGTCTCATCGCTAGCTGAAGGAGCGCGAGATTGGTTTTAGTTTTATGAAGAAAAAAAAGAATTTTAATAGCCCTATTTATCGAGACCTCAAAAGATCGAAAATGAAAAAAAAAAGCTGTATCAGAGAACTGTGTGGGCGCCATGATTTTGACCATAGCTAATGTCCAGGCTTTCAATTCGTTTCTATAACATGAGCCATAGCCGCTCCGCGACTGAAGGAGGCCATAGACAAGTAGATCTAATCAGCAGTTAATATTTACCTGCATTTCAAAGTTACACCAGGTGCTGTTGAGAAGATTTCGTGTGAGAACCACTAACGTTTTCCGGCTCTCTTTGACGGCAGTCACAATGTTGGAAGCGATGAATTCCCCCACAGCAAAGTCTCGCCCGTGGACCAGGACTGACAACTTCCGTTCAGTCAACTCTAAATAATGTTATGGTGTATTCTTAACCTCTTGGAAATATGAAGAATACCTACATCAACATAGCATTGTACACTTATTTGTTTTATAGTTCTACTTTAAAAATTCTAAAGCAATGTAATTGTGAAATTGTGATACAAAGGTATATATTTAGAGAGAGAGTGTTTTTTTTTTTTTTTAAAAAGGTGCCGGTACTCAGTAATTGATTGCCTAACTTTTAACTACTAATAAATTACTAATATACGTTAAAATACAAGAAAAGTAACAATTTCTTCCCCACATTGAAAAAGGTGCCGGTACGCACAGGTACGCCGTACCGGTGCGTAGCGTCACAAAAAAGCCCTGTATATATATTCATATTGTCACGAGTCTCTTCTTGTTGATGTAGTGCTGAAGGTGCTAATTCGTTGAAGGTGCTGAGGAGTGCTAAAATGTAGTCTCTTTCTTGATATGTCAGATGTTGCAACCCACCCACAGACACATTGTTTGTTCGATGCCTGTGGTTCTCACATGTCGCTTGCAGACGTCTCTGTAGATTAGTCTTGGGCGGCCCTTGGGTCTGACTGCCTTCGCAAGCTCAGCGTATAGGATGTCTTTAGGGATTCTTCCATCTGGCATGCGAGTGACATGACCGAGCCAGCGTAGTCTTCTCTGTGTAAGAAGAACATAGATACTGTGCATATTGGACTCTTTTCAAAACGTCTTGGTTGGAGACATGATCCCTCCAGAAAATGCACATTATGCGTCGCCCGCAGCGTAAGTGGAAGCTATTTAATCTGTTTCTTGACGCATGTAAGTTGCCCAGCTCTCACTGCCATAAAGAAGAGTGCTCACTATACAGGCAACATAGTATAATTACGATAATTGTGGTGTAGGTTCGTATATTTGATCAACATTTACAATTTTCTAACCATTACATAATATTTTATCTGCCATAAAATTATGAGACGCAGATTGTGTAGATGCTCTCTCGACAGATAATTATGAGATCTTCACAACAATATGATGTGATCCTAAGCCCAAAGTCCATAAATAACAATTAAGAGATCTTCACAATAACATGATGTGATCCTAAGTCCATAGTCCATAAATAACAATTACGAGATCTTCACAACAATATGATGTGATCCTAAGTCCATATTCCATAAATAACAATTACGAGATCTTCAAAACAATATGATGTGATCCTAAGTCCATGGTCCATAAATAACAATTACGAGATCTTCAAAACAATATGATGTGATCCTAAGTCCATGGTCCATAAATAACAATTACGAGATCTTCAAAACAATATGATGTGATCCTAAGTCCATGGTCCATAAATAACAATTACGAGATCTTCAAAACAATATGATGTGATCCTAAGTCCATAAATAACAATTTGTGATCCTATTTTCTTATCTTATCTTATATAATACAGACGTTACTTCAAAAAAGAAGATGATTACGTCCTACGCGTCATGCATTCAGTCATGTATATTAACCAATGACTTAAATTCTGCTAAGTCACTGGTTTTCCTGGCTAGCTCAGGCAACCCATTCCATGCTCTAATAGCACTAGGGAAGAAGGAGCATTTGTACAAATTTGTCCTAGCATATGGGACGAGGAATGTGCCTTTATCTTTGTGCCTTTCTGAGTATTTTATTAAATTTTGTTTTTGTATTTGAAGATTATGGTTCAGTGTTTTATGTATAATTGCTACTTTACTTTTGCGTCTTCTGTCCTGAAGGCTTTCTAAATTTAGTGATTTTACTAAAGGTGTTACTCTAGTCCAATGTGAAATTTTCGTTTGTTATGAATCTCACTGCTCTTTTTTGTGTCTGTTCCAGTTTCTTGATGTTTTCTTGAGTCCTAGGTCCAAAGTCCATAACTAGCTATTTGTAATCTTACACCCAAAAATGTTTGTAAAATGTAAAATGTAAACTTCCTAGTCCAAACCTCCCGCAGGACGACGGGGTTGGGAGCGTGCAGGGTTTGAACCCTGGACCACCGATAAATCTAAACGACAATCCAGCGCGCAAACCGCACGACCAGGCAGCCATCTGACTTTAATCCAGTGTCCATACCTAACAATTTGCGATCTTACGTTCAGTGTCTATTCCTAAAAATTCGTAATCTAAGGTTCAGTGTTTATACCAAAAAAACTTACGATCTTAAAGGCACATTCCTCGTCCCATATGCTAGGACAAATTTGTACAAATACTCCTTCTTCCCTAGTGCTATTAGAGCATGGAATGGGTTGCCTGAGCTAGCCAGGAAAACCAGTGACTTGGCAGAATTTATGTCATTGGTAAATATGCATGACTAAATGCATGACGCGTACGACGTAATCATCTTTTTTGAAGTAACGTCTGTATTATATAAGATAAGATAGTTCCGGTTCAGATAAACCGTTAAGTATTCGTCTTAGTTTTAATAATACTTTACAAAAAACGCCAATATGCATACTAAGTAAAGAAGGGTTAACTTGATCTTGCTATAAATTCATATAAATTCACGATAGCGTTAAAATATAGACATATATTCAACAAACAATGATTGTTTTATCACCTGGTACAAGGCTCTTCAAAATAAAGTCATCATCCTGGTAAGCATAGGAAACAAACACGTCATAGTGAAACTGTTCAGATTTAGCAGCGTTTTTTGCTTGACCTTTCATCATTAAATAGGCCGCGTAATATACATATCTCAGTCTCCAGCGAAACCTAAACAAATATAATGAGATGATAGATGTAGTCCCATGTTTAGGAAGGTGTGCAAAATGTATTATTTTAAAATAGTTTGAGGTAGTTCCTCTTCTAATGTTCTAATAATTTAAATAATACTCTTTTTATTTTATTTTCCAACTTTGAAAAAAAATCAAAACGTTTTATACTTAAACTTATACTTATTACTATGACATACTAAAAAAACATATCTCACACAGCAAAGTCAGCAGAGACAAGGTCCATATACAATTAAGATTGTAAAAATAGTTAAAATTTATTAATTTCATAAAAATCTGTTGTAAATATTATATATTCACATTTTTTCCTCGACATCACAAATCAAACCCCCGCAGACAACCCCACCTCCCGGACAAAGGCCAGTATCTTGCCAGGGTCGACATGATCAGTGTTTTTGAGTTGTGTGCTCTAAACTATTTTCCCCTAAATATCCTGGTATCTGGGGGCAATCAATGAGGATATGTTTTACGGTGAGGCGAGAGTCACAGTACCCACAACTAAACAAACACATGCCTCTTATTGATCATGAGATCTCGTATACTAACTGTTATAGGTTTAGAACAGGGGTTCTCAAACTGTGGGTCGCGACGATTGACGATTTGCCAGGGGTCGCCAAAGACCATCGAAAAAATGGATTGTTTTTGCCTATTGTTCTATTGCTGTATGTGTTTGCGGGGGGGGGGGGGGGTCGCGGCAGAGTGGGGATTGTAAAAAGGGGTCGCCGAGCATAAAAGGTTGAGAGCCGATGGTTTAAAATAAGGGTTAAGGTGATCGGGAATTTCATTTGAGTGACGAGACTATAAATAGACTATTTTAGACGGAACTAGGGAATGATGGGATATTAACAAAATAAGGAATTATGGGAGGATGACAGTAAGTTAACGGACTCACTCTTTTAGCAAATCCAAATAGCATTAATATGATATATCTAGAGATCTAGTCTTTTCTCTGCAAGTTTTCTAGAGAGAGAGAGAAAGAGAGAGAGAAAGAAAAAAGTAAGAGAAAGACACACATATATATATATATATATATATAGAGAGAGAGAGAGAGAGAGAGAGAGAAGAGAGAAAAAAGAGAGAATTAGAAGAGAGAAGAGAGAGAGAGAGAGAGAGAAAGTAATGATATTTTTAACACTGTTTAAAAAAAAACATTATTGTGATACCATTGAAAAGATAAATCTAGATCTATTGTCGAATCGCTAAATTCAAATGAGGTCAAAAAACCAAAACGATTAGACTTAATAAAACCAAATTTAGATGGATTTTTATTTACAGAACAAAATACTAAGATGTAGAAATGGAATCGGAAATGCGTACGGAGGACGAACGTTTTTGTTGTTGGCGGTATTTAAATACACATCTTTACCAAGGCCAGTGCTACTCACCTGTACAGCAGTGCTACTGTCACACAGGTGACCATGAAAAATGTTGCAGCGATGACCACAAGGAAGAGGATGGAGTGGTCAGCACACTTTCTGTCAAGATACTGGAACGTCTGCAAGTAAGCATCCTTAATCGGCACCGCACTAGACGAGTTCTCGTACAGACACATATAGTTGGTGAAGTTGGCATCAAAAGCTCCGGAACTGGTCATCCACTTCAAGAAGTCAATGTTGGTACAGTCACAATGGATCGGCGTGGAAGACAGGTCGACAAAAAGAGAATGATTTGTCAACACTAGGTTTATATGCTGGAGAGTCTCTAGGGGAAGAGAACTCAGCCGGGTGTGACTCAGATTCAAGATTCTCAAATTGAACATATTCCGAATACTCACGTTAAATGCCCACATTTCGTTATAACTCATATCGATCTCTTCCAAAAGATTCAAGCCGTCAAAGATATTCTTCTGAATTAGGGTCAGCCCATTTTTGGAAAGATCGATAATTCTCAGGTTTTTTAAATATATAAACACTTTCTGGGCGAAGTTGTGTTGAAAAAATAATTGCAGATGTTCGTTTCTGAGTCTAAGTTCTTGCAAGGATTGAAGATGTTCAAACATTTGTGGCTTTATGTCCTTGACATTGCTGTCACTTATATATAGCTTCAGAAGTTTTGGTAACCCTATAATAGGACCATTAAGTAAAGGGAAAAAATTGTCACAAATGATCAAAGATTCTAGAGAGTTACTCGCATTGACGGTTATTTCCGTGAGAACGTACCTTAGGCCCGTGAATCTCAAATCAAGACAAAGTAAATTTGGCGGGAGAGTGATTATAAGTGGCCTTGAACTTGTGAATGTCTTCTGTGGTGAGGAGCACTGAGTGTAGCCTGCTGGCTGTGTGACGTATTTTGGTATCTTTGGTATAATAACGACCCCGTTTAAGTTAAGTACTTTCACACTCCTAAGTGTATAAATCTCATTAAAATACTCTCCATAGAGAAATCTGTTGGCCCCAACGATAATGTAGGTCAAATTAGGGGGAAGCAACTCAAGAGCTCCAGTTTCAATAGACTCGAAGTTATTGCCCTGTGCTTCTAAATAAATTAAAGATGACGGCAGACTTTCTACTAAATCTTTATTGATAAGTACTGAAGGCGAGTATAAAGACTCTATGAAGTTCATTATTAATGTAGTTATGTTGTAATTACGAATTTCTTTCAAAGCAGACATGAAAGATTTGACGCCCAGATCTGTGTTAAAACTAATGTCCAAAAGTTTCAAGTTAACTAACGGCTTGAATACATCGTTGCTTAAATTATCACCTTGAAGATTGCAACTACTTAAATTCAGTTTACTTATCTGATAGATGTTAGACAATGAACTTTTACTAAGAGACATAATGTTACAATAACCTTGAGATAAGTCTAAAATTTTCAATTTGGTTAAATTTTTAAAATGTTCACCAAAAACTAACGAATCAAAACCATCTAAATAAAAACTCTCCAAATTGGTCAGATTAGACAAAACTTCATCGGGAAACTGAAAGTCAGTTTGATGATGGTTGTGTTGATTTCTGTGAAGCTTCAAACATCTAAGCGAAACTAAATCAGAAAACACGCCATTCGGGAATGTCTCCTTAAGGTACCTGAGGTTATTGTTCCCCAGATTAAGCCAAATCAAATATTCAAGTCCCCAGAACGAGCCAACTTCAAGATGAGTCAACTTATTGAAAGACAAGTCTAAATAATTCAACTGAGAGTAGTTACAGAATGTACAGTTTGGCAACACTGCAATAGAGTTGTGGTCGAGTCTCAGTTTCTGAATGCTGCGAGGAAGATTGTTAGGAACCAGTTTTAAATTGAGTTTTGAACAATTACAAGACCTATAGTCACATGTACACTGGCCATGTGCATTGTTAAATGTATCATGGTCTTCGTGTGAAACACTACCAACATATTTGAAAGAGCTTTTTATAGATTTGAGATTCAAACCTTCTGCTTGATCTGGTGTGAATGCCTCTACCACAAAGTCATCGCAAGCATCATCTTTGTCCTGGGATTCAGGCATATATTCTTTACAATCAATGTCATAAACTCTTAATGGCAAAGTCACCTGTATCCATGATGTTATGCATATAAGCAATAATATCCTCATGTCTAATCCAACTTGACATATCTAGAACTTATTGTGCCAACGAAAACATTAGATTTAGGTAAAATTCTGGCATGAATATAAAGGCACATTCCTCGTCCCATATGCTAGGACAAATTTGTACAAATGCTCCTTCTTCCCTAGTGCTATTAGAGCATGGAATGGGTTGCCTGAGCTAGCCAGGAAAACCAGTGACTTGACAGAATTTAAGTCATTGGTTAATATGCATGACTAAATGCAAGACACGTAGGACGTAATCATCTTCTTTTTTGAAGTAACGTCTGTATTACATAAGGATAGATAATGCAGATGTGAAGAGAAGTATGACCTCGGGTTGGCTTCTATCTCAACGTAAAAGTGTATTCACTTTTTCTCAACATACATTTCAATGACCAGCCTGAAAAAAAAATGTTTACAAAAAGGGTCTGGTGAAAGTAATATATATTTTAACTGACGTTTTCTCTTAAAAAAAAAAGAAACAAACAATGTTATCTTGTTTGTAAAATGTTTTAAATGTTTTGAATGTTCCTTCAGAGTTGAAGATAGTTTGCTTCCTAGTCCAAACCTCCCGCAGGACGAAGGTGGATGGGAGCGGGAAGGGTTTGAACCTTAGACCGTCGATAAATCCGAACGACAGTCCAGCGTGCAAACCGCACGACCAGGCAGCCATCTGAGGGGAAAAAGTTCACATTTAGATCTATATCTCCTTGTAATGTAGAATTTATTTCCCTTTTTCGATTTCAAACAAAATAATTATTAAATAATTGTGAAAAGTTTTAACTCGATTCCAGATTGGGTGTTGGAAAAAATAACGTAATCAATTATCTAAGGGGACAAAACCTCAAATATTTAGCCATAGCGCTAAATACTGAACGATTTATTTCCCTTGTTGGTATCAAACAAAATAATTAATAACCAGTGATTAATTGGTTAATTTTTCAATTGGTTCATGTTTTATTTGTGCAATAAATAATTGTGCTAAGTTTCAACTGGTTATGGTAGAAATAAATCTGATCCAGGAAACCACACACTCACCAGCATCACATGTATAATAATATAACACATAAAACCAGATCGCGAGGGATTACAAACCAGTAAGGTAAATATATTGTCCTTACTGAAAACTGTAATTATAGAGAAAGTTGAGTCATAGACTTGTGAAACTCTAAACTCTTGGAAAAAAAATAAGTTCCCTTCTGACAGAAGAATGTTCCGTTTGAAAGAGGTCCTGACACATGTCTGTATATTTTCCGTGCTGCCTTTAGGCGTTCAGTAAACACAACTCTGCTCGAGTCGGGTGTCAAACCTCGAGCCCCTTTCATAGGTAGCCAAGCCTAAATTCAAGCGTGCTTAACATCTCGACCACGCTGCCCACGCTTTCTACTACTAGCTATAACGTCAATCAGTAGAGAATCGAAAAAAAAAAGAAGACGGGATGACGTCAGTATCTATGACCAATGCATTTTTTTTTTCGCCTCTGAACCGGACACAACGGAATGAGTCACGTGGTTGACACAGTATGAGCCAGGGTATAGCATTGTGGGCTTCAAGCTGCCTGAGGATCGCCGGCTCCTGATTTTTCCTCAGGGTTGACTCCCGAAGCGTTAAATATAAAGTTATCTTTTCCTAAGTCACAATGGATCGGCGTGAAAGACAGGTCGACAAAAACAGAATGATTTGTCAACACTAGGTTTATATGTTGGAGAGTCTCTAGGGGAAGAGAACTCAGCTGGGTGTGACTCAGATTCAAGATTCTCAAATTGAACATATTCCGAATACTCACGTTAAATGCCCACATTTCGTTATGACTCATATCGATCTAAATGTCAGGATTAGCTAAATCTGCCTTTGTGGGGCATCACCAGAGAATGATGATCATGTCCTTCAAAGCTGCATACTTTATCAAGAAGCCCTAATAAGACTCTTGTCCCAAAACCCTTCTATAGAGAAAAACTATACGTGGAACTGCCTGGTCTGCAAACCACTGCACGGTTCATCTCACATATAGGATTACTCATCTGAACCCTCCGACATGTGACTCAATGGACTCAACACTTTTAGTAGTGCCAGGTTTCTCCCTCAAAAGCTACGGCCTGAAGGCTTTTTTTTAGTGCACGGACCAAAGGTTTGGAACTCACTCCCCATTGATCTCAGACAGACAACATGCTACACTACTTTCAAGAAGAACATTAAGACCTAGATATCTATCTGTTTTAAACTGTTCTAGATTAGTTTGTTATTTTAGCTCTCCTGTTTATGTTTGTAGTGTTATCACAGCGCATTGAGCCTACATTTTATTTGTTAACAGCGCTTTATAAATACAATTTTTATTATTATTATTATTATTGCGACGAAGAAGAGAAAGTATCTTTGTTTCAAACGACGTGGCAAGCAGGATAGCCGACGGCACCGAAGAAAAGCAAGCACAAAAAATCTGAACACATTATTATTATAGCTTTTATATAGCGCTACTTTCATGCTTATAGCATGCTCAGAGCGCTTTGGTCCAATCTCATTTGTGGACCAGTGGCGAGGGGGGGGGTATCTAGGAGTTGGTTTTACGTGCTGCCTTTAGGAAATAGAGCTACATGTCTTATCCCTAAGAAATGGCTGCCTGGTCGTGCGGTCTGCGCGCTGGACTGTCGTTCGGTTGTCTCGATGGTCCCGGGTTCCTACCCTGCCCGCTGCCATCCCTCGTCACCCTGCGGGAGGCTTGGATTACGAATTATGCCTAAATTATCTTCAACTCTGAAGGAATATCTAAAACATGTAAAACAAACAAACAATATATATACAGACAATGCAGCAATAGACCTTATTCCTACCCATTATCCTGGATAGGAAAAGAAATTGTGTGCATTGCACCAAGAGCTCGATGAGAGCTTAACACCAACGATAAGGCTTGTCTTCGAGTCCGAAGATCAGTGAGGAATGCAGTATTTCCCGTGGCTGCGCAGTCCCAGCTGTGACCTACATATTTTGCCACATCCAGTGCAAGCACCAACGATAATGAGTCTTTATATCACCATTTTATATAAATCGTAATTACACTGTTCCTAATTTTAATTTCATCTCTGGACTACTATAGATTTCTTTACCTATATACATAAAGATGTAAATTATCTTTACCAGTTTTAGAATTCACAATTAAAACATATAAAATATCGATGTAAGACATGCAGTCTTGAGTATACGCTAACAGTAATAATTAGGGTACTTACGTACATGCTTGACGATCTAAAAAATAGCACTGACTTGCATAGTAGGTGAACAATGAATATTCTCTACTTTGGAACGCTTGGAAAAAAAGAAAGATATTCCATTTTATGCTACCTCTTTTATTAATATAATTAATTGCAAGACGAATATCGCAACGAATATATCCATGTAAGTGATAATAAAGTTAGCTCATTTTGGCTTTATTTAAGTCTTAACAGTTGGCAAGTGTCCAGACTTTTCAGTCTCTTTGTCTTGTCAAGTGAAAAGTAAAATAAGTATCTGTCATCAATTGATGTTGAAAGAAATATTCGTAGTCCTCAATGACAATACTCAGGAGGTAATTTAACCCCTAAGAAGCTGTTTCCTCTGACTAAACCAAATGTATGGAAACATATAAAAATAGATTCCCTCCCCTCCCCCCACACACACACTTTTAGTGCAACAGCGCGAAGTTCATTGAGACTTTTTGTCGTTTTTTTTTTTTTTTTACGTTGTCATTATAAATCACCAAAATAAGACATTTCTTGTTCCATAGGCTAGGACAAATTCGTACCAATGCTCCTTCTTCCCTAGCGCTATTAGAGCATGGGAGGCTAAGTGCGCTTGAACTTGGCTTGTCTTGGCTACCTAGAAGGGGGCTCGAGGTTCGACACAGAGATGGGCAGAGTTGTGTTTACTGAGCGCCTAAAGGCAGCACGGAAAACCAACTCCTACATACCCCCTCCCCCCCCCCCACTGGTCCACAAATGAGATTGGACCAAAGCGCTCTGAGCATGCTATAAGCATGAAAGTAGCGCTATATAAAAGCTATAATAATAATAATGGGTTGCCTGATTCAGCCAGGACAACCAACGACTTAAAAGAGTTTAAACATTGATTAACTTGCATGACTAGATAGACCCAGGGACACGCGTAGGACGTATTCATCTTCTTATCTGAACTAACGTCTTTATTTTATAAGATAAGATTAGATATATGCTTAGATTGCAGTGGATATCCATGGTCAGCAAATTATACTAGAACATCAGTGAAGGTTCAACAAAGCTCTAAATAGAAACTCGACAGCAACCTCAGAAAATAAACAATTTATAGTGGTGCAGCGTGAAAGTGAAGCGTAGATTTAAGTAACTGGAGGCCCTGTCAAAGAATTGTGTGGAGGGCCCCATCCTCCTTCAATGTTTCAATAGCCTATAAATGTACTTAACAGCGTACGGCCTACTTCAGTCCATGATCATGTCGTAAAACCGAGATGAAAGCCTGGGCATTAGCTGTGGTCGAAACGATGTCGCCAACACAGCAGTTCCCCCCCTCTCCACGTCGCTGATAGTCTCCAACGAACAAGTGTTGATACAGTTTATCATCAGCGGCGTCGCTCTGCTAGGGTGTAGCTCTGCTAGGGTGTAGCTCTGCTAGGGTGTAGCACTGCTAGGGTGTAGCTCTGCTAGGGTGTAGGACTGCTAGGGTGTAGCTCTGCTAGGGTGTAGCACTGCTTCCAGTTGCCTGAGGATCACCGGCTCCTGATTTTCCCTCTGGGTTTAATCCACAAGCTTTAGGTATGGAGTTTTCATTCTCCTAGGTGCTATCTACAGGTTGGTTGTCAGCCAACGTCAACGAGACCCTCCTGCCCGGAGCTTAGTTTAGGTGCCAGATACTCGCCTTTGCCCCTTCTCCGTGATAACAATATTTGTAAAGGCTAGAAGTCAAACTTGTTTTCAGAGGATATTTGAGATGCATTCTATTAATAATTAATAGTAATATATATAAAAGTATGAGATTGTTCCAAAAAAAGATACAACGATTAAAGATCTTGTCAGTATAATCTCATTTAGAAATGTTGTTTTATTTAACTTGAAAAAACATTAGTTGTGATTACAATGATTCCCTTTCAATAACCAAAATTACATAAGCAAGCAAAATAAAAAAAATCATTTAAAAAAAAACAAAAAATAATAATAAAACAACAATAAATGTACAGTTGTTCCACCTTATTCGATATCAAACTAAATAATTCATTACTAATAAGTAATTGACTAATTGAGTATTTTTTGCGCTAAGGACAAGCAATAATTCCTCATGCTAGATATTTCTTGTAATCCTTCAATGTTACAAGAAGTCTTTCCAGTGAGCTTTGCACAATCAAGTCCTTCAAATTACAGTCTAGCCAATTTCTCGAACAGTCGGTTGTCATATCATCCATATACCTCTAGTTATTCAACTCTTTAAAGAATGCAAAGAAACATTTGAGCTGAGTGCGGAAATACCCGCTGAAACAGTGTTCAAAAAAATTCTTAATTTTATATTTTGTGAAAATAAATTATAATGCTCAAACCATAGTTTTGACAGTGTAGCCACTTCGTTAACAATTGTTTTCCTAAAGTTACTCATAAACTGTCACATTTTTTAGGAAAATCGTTCGTATTTAGTATTCATATTTTTTTAAAGATATTTTTTTAGTTTGTGGAAAATCTACTGGGTAGATCAAACATTTATACAAAGCATTTTTGTAAATTTACTTATTTGTAAATAGAGCAACGATAGCAGTAACACCTTAAACAGAGATAGCAACATTATAGCAACATGGTAGCAACATAATCAGCAGTAACAAAGACAACCAGGACAAGAACATCAACAGAAACAGTAACACAAATTCTTTTTCCTAAAAAAATTACATCTAACACACAACAACCACATGTGCTGTAGCAACAACCACAACTAACACACAACAACCTCATGTGCTGTAGCAACAACCACAACTAACACAACAACCACATCTGCTGTAGCAACAACCACAACTAACACAACAACCACATCTGCTGTAGCAAACAACCACATCTAACACACAACAACCACTTGTGCTGTATCAACAACCACAACTAACACACAACAACCACATCTGCTGTAGCGAACAACCACAACGAACACACAACAACCACATCTGCTGTAGCAACAACCACAACTAACACAACAACGTAGCAATTGTATTAGTCCCAGTCTCCAGAAACGAATACAGGCCCTTGACATTATTTTTCTTTTCACAAAAAAAATTATTGGGGTTATGTTATATCTATTGGGAACCACTAAATAATTGTCTGTACAAGTGTAACCAGACTCAAGTACACGTTACTTCAGGTCAATACTGATATTTTAGCTCTTGTAATATTCCATGGAAAAAAAAAGGTTCATAAAAGGGACAAGGTGGTAACAGTATTTCAAGTTCAAGGTTGAATTAGGAATTCTGGGAGATATTGTTCACTCAAAGGAGTTCGGAATGAGTCAGTTGTAACACAGTCTGTAGTCAGACCATTCAGAGTATTCGGCTACAACTGAATTTGAAAGAGTTATGATGCGGTCTATATTTAGTTAATTGACTTGAAAGACAGTCAGCATGTGAGGTTGTTTATATATATATACATATATATATGTATGTATATGTTTATGTATGTATGTATGTATGTATGTATATGTGTGTGTGTGTGGGTGGGTGTGAGTGTGTGTGTGTGTATGTGTGTGTTTTTTTTTAAAGACAGTTAATCAGTTGCTATATTCATTTTTCATATACATGTATTAGTTCATTATCAGTTCAGATTTTACATACATGTTTTTTTTTTGCTGTACGAAGTAGGTATTCTATTACACGCCTATAAATAATACACTAAATTTAAAGTCCAGAAATGATCAATCATGGTCTATAATGGTGTTTGATCTTATGTCCCTATTGTTCGTAAAACAAGTGCCCTACCTAACATTAAGCCTCAACGCCTTGTAAGATTCATCATCTTTATCTGTCCATGACGTGTAACACAGGGGTGCTGTAACTGTTCGTGTAACTAAACCCCACAAATCTTCCCCATAGGCAGCTGTCATTAGCATAATATCAACAGAGACGCATTTTGATGATGTTTTAAGTCCAATCTTAAGTATAACCAACGCGAGTCCAATCTTAAGTATAACCAACGCAGGTAAGCTTTCGTCTCTTCACGGTTCTGACGAGATCCTTCTTTTTACAAAGCTTATATCAACTCATTTTATATGTCTGTCTGTCTGTCTGTCCGGTAAAAAGTTTGCACACGTTATTTCTTCCACGCCCATAATCGGATGAAGCTGAAGTTTTTGCATTATTATTTCTTTTCAGTTAATTAACTATTGGTAATAAATTTTCTTTTTGGTATCTCGAACAAGGGAAAGAAATTGTACTTGACTGAAATGGTGGTATAAGCTGAATTTGACCCCTTTATATCCTATAGGTCGCCGCTCAAAATTGAAACGGACAATATTTAACTATAGGTATGGGAAGCGTGGTCGAGAGGTCAAGTACGCTTGTACTTGGGTGGGTTGGCTACTTATGAAGGGGGCTCGAGGTTCGACACCCGCCTCGATTAGAGTTGTGTTTACTGAGCGCCTAAAGGCATCACGGAAAACCTACTCCCAGATACCCCCTCCCCCACTAGTCCACAAATGAGATTGGACCATACATAACAATATTAATGGTTAACACGCCTAAGTTATGTGCAAATCTACAACATAGTTAATATGTCACAGTGCAAACTCAGGGCTCACTATACCCACAACCCAATGGATAATGGCCAAGTACAAACACAGATAAGGTTTGATTTCTGCGCATTCCCAAGCCTGTGTCCCTAAACAAGAAAAATGTGCATTACTTCTTACCGCATGATTGTAATGACAACGACTTTAGAGCTACGAAATAATGAAGAAATTATAATTACCTAACTTATACCCAATACTGGGGGAAAACAGAAAGCTCCAGCCTAAAATCTGCTATCAAAGCAAAAAGCAATGACGCCAACATAGCGCGTCCTTAGAAAGCAGCGCATAAACTGTTATGGTGCACACACAAAAAAAATCTAGCAAGAATTGGTTCAAGAATAATAGAACCATAGCCACAACACTAACGACTGCTAGATCCAGTTTTTTTTAGAACTGTCTACAGACGTCTACTTGTGAGACAAAAAATTTTTTCTATAAAAAATAATTTACAACTAATCTCAAAAACTGAACAATGATTACATTGTGCGTTATGATATTTAACTTAAAATTGCAAAAGATCCCTGGCCAGTTTGTCCCAAAACACATCAGTAATCTCCCCTTGTTGGTAGACGATGTATGTGTTTTTATTAAGGTAATACAAGAGGTCAGAGGTCAGCTCTGCTGTAGGTATGGATTCTTTGATGAGAAACACAAGTACTGGACGCCCTGTGTGGACAGACTCCATGTTGGCCATCTGTGGTTCAGCAGAAAAAAATTCATAGCTTTAACATAATAAAAAAAAACAACAAGCAAAGTATAAAAAAATCACATTTGATTCACTACTTTCTCTCATTTAAAAACTTGGTCCCCACATTTACGTTTACAGCTGTAGTATTACATTATGAACAATAGTGGTAAAATAGAACATTTTACAGAATCGATTGAAGACCACACCAAGTGAAAACCACTTAAATCGAGCGAAAATTCTTTCATCTCATCTCTGCCTGTGGTCCCTTCTGGGGCATAGGCCACCAACCAGCTTCCTCCAGGCATCTCGGTTCTGGGCGAGTCTCTTCAACCGTCCCCACGTCTTGCCCACCTGCTTGGCATCTGCGTCCAAATCGCTGCGCCATGTATTCCTGGGCCGTCCCCTCTTCCTCTTTTCTTGGGGGGGGGGTCCAGGTTAGGGCTTGCCTTGTTATGTTTGTTGCAAGCTTGCAAAGGGTGTGACCTATCCATCTCCAGCGTCTCTGAAGGATATCTACTTCAATGGGCTGCTGCTGCCATAGTTCCTCATTGGAGATCTTGTCTGGTCAGCGGGTCATCAGAAAATGACCATGTTAAATTTCATGTAGCACTTTTCTTGCAGCGATATTTTTTTTTTACATTACATCAACGGTGCGGTAAATTCTTACCTGCATTTCAAAGTTACACCAGGTGCTGTTGAGAAAATTTCGTGTGACAACCACTAACGTTTTCCGGCTCTCTTTGACGGCAGTCACGATGTTGGAAGCGATGAATTCCCCCACAGCAAAGTCTCGTCCGTGGACCAGGACTGACAACTTCCGTTCAGTCAACTCTAGGAAATAATGTTAGAGAGCATTCTTTACCCCTCGGGAATACGAACAGAAAGCGTATTGTGTATGACAATATATGTAACCTATGGAGGCAGATGATATTAAGGTGTAAACTGAAGTTAAATAACAGCCTTTGCTTCCATAGCGTATGTCGGGTAGCCATTTAAGTTTGGTGAACTTAGGGAAAAAGCCGAAAAAAACAGAAGTTCAAAATTGTAGTCTTCACTGAGATTCGAACTCGGAAGCGAAGCACTCTACCACTTAACCACCACTCATAAATGTATTTGAGTCTATGAAAAAAAAAAGAATGTTTATATATTGTAATAAATTAAAGAGAGGCAACTCAACGAGGACATATGCTTATTTCTCGGACATCATAAACACATTATAACGTCTGCCTTAAGCACAGTCTCTTCATAAGCCTCTAGACTTGGGCGGAACTCCACTGACAATCCTTGAGCTAAATATTTCAAGCCTGTTGATGTTAACCCTTTCATGAGTTGAGATTGCACCGTATCTAGATTCTTGATCTAAACATTGAACGACATTTTAGTTTGAACATAACTTTGGTCAATATCATGCACATTACATTGTAGACGTGTGTCCCCTTGCTAACCATTTTGTCCACGTCCGAACTGGCGTCAATGACCTCGGTCAGTATGTTTTTTAAGGGACAAAAGTTTTATATCACGATTGAGGGTTGTTTTCTTTGTGTGTTTGTGGTTTAGTGTACGCGAATTCGATTTGGAGAATTGTAAAAGTGATTTTTTTACATGGAGAATTGACTCTGGATAGTGTTTCAGCGAGAAGTCTGCAATCAAAGTGACAGCGGCGTCCTGGGAATCGGTGAGTTCTTTGTCTACTTGTTTTAATCCCACGTCTTAATAATATTTTAATCTGTTGGTGAAATACAAGACGCCAGTAGAATGAAGAAAACTTGATCTCCAAATTTTTTTTTGGCCGAAACCGAGGTCCAGGGTTCGAATCCCTGATGATAATTTTGATTTTTACTTTCGGGATCATTAGGACGCCCCTGAATCCAGCCAACTCTAATTTGTACCTGACAATAGTTTGGGAAAAGTAAAGGCGCTTGGTCGTTGTGCTGGCCACATGACAACCTCGTTAACCGTAGACCACATAAATAGATGACCTTTACATCATTAGAAATATAAATTGCAAGGTATTAGGTATTACTAAAAATTCACAATGTCTTGAAATTATCACCTGGTACAAGACTCCCCAAAATGAAGTCCTCATCCTTATAAGCATAGGAAACAAACACGTCATAGTGAAACTGTTCAGATTTAGCAGCGTTTTTTGTTTGACCTTTCACCATCAAGTAGGCGGCGTAATATAAATATCTCAGTCTCCAGCGAAACCTATAAGATAAAAATAGAACAGAGGCGTTGAGGTTAGTAGAGTTTTATCAGCGGTAGAGTTGATACAGCGTTACAGAGTTGATACGCGGTACAGAGTTGATACGCGGTACAGAGTTGATACGCGATACAGAGCTGATACAGCGGTACAGAGTTGATACAGCGGTACAGAGTTGATACGCGGTACAGAGCTGATACAGCGGTACAGAGTTGATACAGCGTTACAGAGTTGATACAGCGTTACAGAGTTGATACAGCGTTACAGAGTTGATACAGCAGTACAGAGTTGATACAGCAGTACAGAGTTGATACAGCAGTACAGAGTGTTTACAGTGCTATAAGGTTGATACAGCCTTACAGAACTGATACAAACAAAAAAAAAATCAAGGATGATAAAGTAAAAGATAACTGTTGCCAACTAAACAATAAAGAAACTTGGTTTTACTTTGATAACAAGTGAACAGCTAGCTATTTGTAGTTACCCACCATTGATGAAAATCCCCAATAAATCGTAAAGTCAGAACTATTTATAAAATAGACAAAGATTAGTCAACGATAGAAAATTTCACTCACCTGTACAGCAATGCTGCTGTCACGCAGCAGACCATACAAAAAGTAGCAGAGGTGACCACCAGGAAAAGGATGGAGTGTTCAGCACACTTTCCATCAAGTTCTTGAAACGTCTCCTGGTAGGCGTCAGTTACATACACCGCCATAGAGGAGTTGTCGTACCGACACATATAGTTGGTGAATCTGGAATTAAAAGCTCTGGAACTGGTCATCCATTTCAAGAAGTCCATGTTAGTACAGTCACACTGGATCGGCGTGTTAGACAAGTCCACAAGAACAGAATGATTCGTCAACAATCGGTCTATACATTGGCGTGTCTCCAGGGGGAGCGTAGTCATCTGGGTGTGACTCAGATTCAGCTTCCTTAAGTTGAACATATTCTGGATACTCACGTTAAACGTCCACATGCTGTTTTCATGCAAGCCAATTTCCTCCAATAGGTCTAGACCTTCAAAGATATTTTTCTGAATATAGGTCAGCGCATTTTTGGACAGGTCAATAAATCGAAGGTTTTTTAAGTGTTTAAACACTTTCTGGTTGATGTTGTGTTCAAAAAAGTTTTGCAGCTGGTCGTTTCGGAGTCTAAGTTCCTGTAAGGTACTAAGATTTTGAAACATTTGTGTCTCTATGTCATTGACACCACTGCCACTTATTGAAAGCGTCAAAAGTTTTGGTAACCCTTTAATAGGACCTTCGAGTGAAGGGAAAAAATTATCACAAAAAATCAAACATTCGAGCGAGTTACTTGAATTGAAAGTTAGTTCAGACATAAGGTACCGTAAACCCATGAATCTCAAATCAAGACAAAGTAAATTTGGCGGGAGAGTAATTATAAGTGGCATTGAACTTGTTAATGTCTGCTGTTGCAAGGGGCACTGAGTTAAGCCTGCTGAATGTTGTAATGTCTTAGGAATATTTAGCAAATAAGCGCCCCCATTTAGATTGAGAACCTTCACACTCTTTAGTGTATAAAGCTCATTAAAATACTCTCCGTAGAAAAATCTGTTGGCCCCAACTATAATGTAGGTCAAATTAGGGGGAAGCAACTGAAGAGCTCCAGTTTCAATAGACTCGAAGTTATTGCCCTGTGCTTCTAAATAAATTAAAGATGACGGCAGACTTTCTACTAAATCTTTATTGATTGATTTCGCTGGCGAAAAAAACGATTCTATAAAGTTCATTATTAATGTAGTGATGTTGTAATTACGGATTTCTCTCAAAGCAGACATGAACATTGTTACACCCAGATCTGAGTTCAAACTAACATCTAGAAGTTGCAAGTTTGTTAATGGCTTGAATGCGTTCGTGCTGAACTTATCACCTTGAAGATAGCATCCACTTAGATTCAGTTTACTTATCTGATAGATGTTAGACAAAGAACTGTTACTTAGAGACGTCATTCTACAGTAGCCTTGAGCTAAGTCTAAAGTTTTCAATTTGGTTAAAATTTTAAAATGCTCACCGAAAACCAACGAATCAAATCCATCTAAATAAAGACTCTCGAGGTTGGTCAGATTATCCAAAACTTCATCCGGAAATTGAAGGCCAGTTGGAAGAATGCTGTGTAAGTTACTGTGAAGCTTCAAACATCTAAGCGAAACTAAATCAGAAAACACGCCATTCGGGAATGTCTCCTTAAAGTACACCAGGCTATTGTTCCGCAGATTAAGAACAATCAAATGTTTGAGTCTCTGAAACGAGCCAACTTGAAGATGAGTCAAATTATTGTAAGACAAGTCTAAATAATTCAACTGAGAGTAGTTACAGAATGCACAGTTTGGCAGCACTGCTATGACGTTGTCGTCGAGTCTCAGTCTTTGAATGCTTTGTGGAAGATTGTCAGGAACATTTTTCAAACCGAGTCTGGCACAGTTACACCACGAGTTATAATGACACTGGCACTTAGATTGGCTATCCGTTTTATCTGTATAGTCAAGTTTATCTAGTTCGTCATGGGAATCGCTTCCATCAGTTTCGAAAGGGTGTTGTAGAGATTGTATCTCCAGACTTTCCCCTTCATCCGACATGCGCGTCTCTTCAGCGTAGTCAGCAACCCATTTGCAGGCATCGTCTTGGCCTTGAGGCTTAGGCAAATATTTTTTACAATCGCCATCGGAAATTTTTATTGGCGATGATGTCACCTTGATCCATGCGATAATTATTAAAAGCAATAATATCTTTATATCCATAGCAATGCTGTGTACATAAAGTTGTTTACGTATAACTGATTTTTCTCACTGAAATGGAATGTACTGCTAACCCTTTAATAATTAAAGGGCAGGTGATAAATGTGTCAAGCGTAACCTCAAAATAGCTTTTTCATATATTGCAGATTCTCGTTTCCTTCATATAATAGATAATAGCCTGAAAAAAAAATGTTCTTTATAAAAATGATATTGTCTATTTACTGGGTCATGTTTTTTCAAAAGTCAGAAAAAGATTCGAAAAAGAAAATAAATAAAAATAAATAAATAAAGAGATTGGATGGGGGGGGGGGGGGGAGAGAGAAGGTGTTATCTGTGTGAATATTACCGTGATCGCTTTTTTAATGCATTTATTTTTTAAAAAGTTGAATGACCTGGATTCGAACTCGAGACCCTTAGCCTCCTCAAACCAATAGAAGCGCTTATGAAAATATCAGATTTCATAGTTTTATCTTTTGTTAGTTTCAAATTTTAAAGCAAAATACAAAGGGGACTAATTCAGTTTAAACCATCACAACAGTCAATTACCATTCTTCTCCCTTGCTTGAGATATCAAACAAAGAAATCAATTAGAAATAATAAACTAATTGTTGTTTTTAGCGGCCACTATAAGGGCAAAAAGCCGCTATTAGGTTTGTGCAAAATGTCCGTCTGTCCGTCTGTCACACTCAGATCTCGAAAACTAGAAAAGATATGAAAAATATTATTTCACCATTAAATGCGGCTTGAAAAGTTTAGGTGCAACGGCTACTTTTGGTTTTCTAAAAGCGAACCGTTTAATTTATAACATTAATTATGCAAGCTATTTTTTGATAAAAATACACCAATTCTAAAACAATAACGTATTTGTAAGGGAGGCAATGTTACAATATGCTAAGAAAGATGGACAAGTTTTGCGTATTTTCGGTATCACCAAGTCCAATATTTTTATAAAATGTACTAGAAATGTTTACAACAAATATAAATATTAATTAAAAGTGTTTTTTTCTGGTCAACTAGCTGCTAAAATTAAAAGAAAACATTTATGTTTGTTTATAAAGACTAAGAATGCACTTTGTATGTAAATATCACGCACATTTTTAAAAATGGACTTTTTATGCAGCGACTTTCGTGTAGTAGCGTAAAGCCCGGCCTTGACATGGGGCTAAACTAATTTCTTAAACTTTTTTAAAAAATCAGATTTTATTTATTTTTTGTTTAGTGCCCTCATCAGAATAAAAAAAGGTTTATTTTTGTGCGTTTTGTCTGTCGGTAGGTCTCTCCGTCACGATTAGATAAAAAAAACAACAACTCTAAAAGCTATTGAAAATCTGATTTACCCTTTAATGTTCCTCCCGTAACATCTCAATAGTTTTAAGTATCTAAAATTGATTGTTCCGGATTTTTTTTTTGCAATACTAATCAACGCCAACAAATGTGTGTTTGCTCTTCTAACTTATATTACATTTAATTTCCATGTTTAAACGTTGCAAAAACACATTATCAATAATATGTTGTTTCGTTTTTTATGTAAATTGCATATTAATGCTAAATCAAAATCTCTATACTGACTTATATTTCATTAAGTGTTCCGGATATTGTTTTATAAAAATGAATTATGTCAAATGATTGTTTGAAATCGCATAATTGAATAATATTACACGTAAATTATTTGACAATGCGTCACTATAATTTGATTATCGATATCAAATTTTTCCGTATTTTCATCTTTAAACAAATTTTTAAAACATCGACAATAGGTTGTTCAGAGCTTTAAAAAAGTAATTTACTAGAGTTGATTACTGACAATCACTTTTTAGACATTTAATTTTCTTGCTGAAACATAACATAAAAGTTTAGTAATCGATAAAGAATGTTCCGGATTTTGTTTTGCAAAGAAATCCATTTACATTACTTACATTTTCTTACATATTGTCGCCAGAAATTTCCGAATTTTTAAAAAAATCTACTAACGCCAAATAACTGTTTGAACTCCCTCTTCTAATTAATAAACAAATAATCTTCTCATTCACGAAATAATGTTATTCCGGATTGTTTTGAAAAATATTTTAACTCACTTCTCTCTTACAGTACAATTAATTTTCTACCTAAACCATAAAAAAATCTAATTATCGTTAATAAAAAGTAAGGTATGAATATCTCTCCACAAGGCTGTAGTTCTTCTAATTTTTACACGAGACCATCCAACAATTAACGGTATTGCATTTATCTGGAATTCTCTTTTTCTTATACTTTTTATACAAACATCCGGAACAATCTATTATATAAACTTAAATCAATTGTGTTCATACCTAAAATTATTGCGATGTTTTGAAAAGTAAAATAAAGGTTAATCAATTTTTAATAGCTTTTAGTTGTTTTTTTTTTTATATTAAGATGACGGACAGACCAACTGACAGACAAAACGCGAAAACAATGCGGCTTTGATCCTCTTTAAATAAATTCTATTAGAACTCAGTGCACCAATGTCTATGAACCCTCTTTAAATATCTCGTGTAAATAAAGACATTTTTTTATGGTACCGCTACTAGCCTATTGTGAGGTAATGGATTTTTATTTCTTTGACGTCATATGAATGGACTCTTTAAATGAAATGCTAAGAGAACGCACTCGGTGCACCAACGTCTATGAACACTCGATAAATGGCTCGTATTGATGAAGGCGATTTTTAGTCTAGCTAAGCCGTGTGACGTAGTGGTTTTTTCCCTTTGACGTCTTATAGAATTAATTCTTCAAATGAAAAGCTAAAAGAACTCGGTATAGTAATGTTTATTGAGCCTCGTTATGTGACTCACATTTTAAAAAGAAATGATATCTTGATTTAGATCTAATCTAGATTTTTAGCGGCCCCCGTAAGTTTAAACTAGATCTAGATTTTTATTACAGTATATCTAGTTCTGGATTTATTAAAATTATTTTAGAGTCTAGATCTAGGATCTAGTTTAGACTAAAATAGACTAGATTAAGATGTAGAATTTCAATTTCTAAACTTAAAGTGTAGATTTTGATTTCCAAACGTTTTGATAATATTGCAATGTTATAATAGGGCCTATACTAAAAACTAATATTCTATTTATAAGTTTAATCTTGCATTCAGTCTATTGATAGATTATCTAGGATATTTTTTTACACAAATCTTATCTAAATTACAGCTACATTATTCCAAGTTCATATTCTAGATCTAGTAGATATAGATCTTAAGAGTGCTAAATCAGAAGTTTAATTTAGGTAGATCTACATCCTCATTCTAGTTCCATTTAAATAAAAATGCCGATATCTCTGTTGATAGGCCTAACTGTGCTAAGACATACCCTCCTATTGCCATCCTCCATCGTCCAGCGCGAAGTTAATTATTTTAAACTTAGAAACATGTAAAACAAAAAAAAACATTTTTTTAGAACGGCAAATGAAACATTATTACTTTTGACCATCAAAATTAAATAACCTCTTGAATATTCTTTGCGAATAGGCAGATCCGACAGGGATCCGAATTCGACGGGGGCCGCCTCTGAGTTTGTGTAACACAAACTCTCTTTGTAATTTTGTTTTCATTCATTCTTGCTTTATCAGATGGAATAAATAAGTGTTCAAAATTTCAGCTTGATCCAATAATGGATGTGGAAGGAACATCGTGTACGAACTTTTTACCCGACAGTCAATGTGAGTTGATATAAGCGTTGATTTTTTTTAAAAAGAAATAAAGGTTAGGGTTAAAAAAAAAAGTCAATCCTGTGGACCTCCCTTGCTTTTTGGGTTGGCGGACTATCTACAGGATAGACCCTCCGGTACTAGTTACTAGTTTCGATGAATATGAGTTATTGTATACATTGTCATTCTTCAGTCAACAACTGTTCATAACTCATCCATTAGAATGTGTTTAAATTCTAGAGATGTATGTTGTGTTAGCTCATTTAGATAGTAAAAGACATACAAGATGAACAGTATTTAAATTTCATGTATTTTGTCCATCTGACAATAGGGTATGGTATAGAGTATAGCTGACATCTCTGTCTTGTAGGGTATAGTATAGGTTATAGCTGACATCTCTGTCTTGTAGGGTATAGTATAGGTTATAGCTGACATCTCAGTCTAGTAGGGTATAGTATAGGGTATAGCTGACATCTTAGTCTAGTAGGGTATAGTATAGAGTATAGCTGACATCTCAGTCTAGTAGGGTATGGTATATTGTATAGCTGACATCTCAGTCTAGTAGGGTATATTATAGGGTATAGTATAAGGTATAGCTGACATCTTAGTCTAGTAGGGTATAGTATAAGGTGTAGCTGACATCTCAGTCTAGTAGGGTATAGTATAGGGTAAGGTGACATCTCAGTATCTATCATTGGCGTCACTAGGAGTGGAGTGCGAATGTATGGGCCGAACTGAATCAAGTGAAGCCACTAGCATCTATTTCTTTTCATACATGTTTAAATGTTTTGTTTTAATTATTTTTGTTTTATTCTTAACTTACAAATGTATCTTCTAACTTGATATCGATCGTAGCATCTGATAATCAAAATGAAAATAATGAACTAATGCTATCTAAGGAATTTGTTTCCCCTGAGTAAACGCTACCCTTTTAATTTTTTTATTTCATGAGCGAACATTTCATTTAGTGGTTTCTCTAAATAAACTTTAAAAAAAAAAACAAAGTTACAAAGACAGTTTGTGTGGAAACACAAACTCAAAATCGGCCCTCAAAGTGGTCCGCCCAGGCAGGGAAAAGGCAGGGAAAATATATTTACAAAAATTATGTCTTCAGTAAAAAGAATGTTAACATTGGAGGCACAACAGAAATATGGCTGCACTTAAATGTTTCAGTAAAATTTCACGAGATTGCAAACAGCAATCATCTAGCTAAAAGTGACGTCACATTCCACGAGATTGCAAGCAGCAATCATCTAGCTAAAAGTGAGGTCACATTCCACGAGATTGCAAGCAGCAATCAGCTAGCTAAAAGTGACGTCACATTCCACGAGATTGCAAACAGCAATCAGCTAGCTAAAAGTGACGTCACATTGCACGAGGATAAATTCCAATCACTGGTGTGACGGAAGACTTTTAGAAATTACTTCAATTTTCCAAACTTAATATGTCATGCTCAGAGAATTCGTGCAATGTTTGCATCTTAAGACATTTTAAAGCAGCTTTTTTTTTCAGTAATGATACCCAGGAACAGCTGTGATACATTAACATAGTTACTTATCTTTAATTTTTAACCAAATTATGACGAACTGTTATCAAAACAATGGCATCGCATAATAATTGATTTATGTATCTTCCTAAATAAAACAAATATGGCCCGCCAAGGTTTTTCCTTTGACGTTTTTGGTCCGCTTCTTAAAACGTTTGCCTATCACTGCCCTAGCATGTCATGGGAAAGCGGAAGAAGAAATCACAAATTTTGACAATTTAATACAAATAAAAAATATGAATGTGTCTTTATCGCGTTATATACTTTATACAAATTTAAATTGAATTCATCCTGGTTTTTTTTTTAACTCTAGGTTGCTATTTATTTCTCCACCCAGATTACATCTTCTAATCTTATCTTAAAAAATGCAGACGTTACATAAAGGCAAAAAGATAAAAACACATTTCTTATTCAACATGCTAGGACTAATTCGTACAAGGGCTCTTCTTTCCCTAGTTTCATTAGAGCGCGTAGTGGGTTGCTTGAATCAGCCAGAAAAACTAATGACTTAGCAGAGATGAGATTAATACACTGATACTAGTAGGGCGTAATTATCTTCTCTTTTGAAATAACATCTGTACTTAATAAGATAAGATAAGATAAGATGCATAAGTTTAGCTCTAAATATTTGTGCTTACCTGCTTTGACACCTAACATGACCACAGACACGAACACAGACACGAACATAGACCTGAACACAGACACGAACACAGACATGAACACAGACATGAACACAGACACGAACACAGACATGAACACAGACACGAACACAGACACGAACACAGACCTGAACACAGACACGAACACAGACATGAACACAGACATCAACACAGACACGAACACAGACATGAACACAAACACAGACACGAACACAGGCACGAACTCAGACACGAACACAGACACGAACACAGACACGAACACAGACACAAACACAGACATGAACACAGATCTTCTGATAAAAGAAAGTACTTCTAAAAGTTGTAGAGAGATGTGCAAATTAAATTTTCTTACTTGAACGACGAGCCGAACATTGCACAGGTTTGATTGGTTGGTGAATCTGTTCTACACAGGAAACTAAAATCGTGTTTCAATATCGTCTAAAATTCTGTAAAGATTGTTTTGACACACCAAAATCATATCGCTGGGTGACGTATGACTGAATCTTTGAATAGTTTTTTGGTGTCAAAGTTTGGCCTCATTGACCTCAATCGGAATGTCGACGGAAGGCTTGTGTTTTTCTTTTCAAGTTTTAATTTGTGAAAATATGAATCAGTCTTCTTAGCATTGAACGAGGAATTTCGCTATTCACAAAGAAACTAATTAGTTAATACTGTCCTAGGAAGTTGATTCCACCGACAAAATAAAAGAAATATTAAAAAAAAAAAAAAACCATTAATTCATAAAAATAGCCTCCGTTTTTTAGCGACCTCCGAAAGACACTGTTTTGTCTGGTCTGTCTGTCCGTCCGTCCGGTTTAGATCTCGTAAGGATAATGAAAATCCGACATCATAATATCTTAGACCATTCAAAGTTCTGATGCAGCTGCTACTTTTTTTTTTTTCTGAAAGCGAAAAAAAATATTTTTTTAAATCAATTATGCAAGCAGTTTTTTTCATAAAAAATACACCATATTTACAACTATTCACTATTAATGGTAACAAACACGGGATGCTCTTTAGTAAGGGAGGTAGCAATTTACTATTTTATTTACACATATATACAAACGGTTTTATATTTTTTGTCAAATTTTTTTTTTACATTTGTATTGCTAAGTTATATAAGTTCAGTCATACTAAGTACTACATTAACAAAAAAGAGAGAAAATCTATTTAGTATGCATATAAGTAGAACATGATGTAAAACAACTATTAATAAGTCGTTTTTCATATTATCGCTTGAACTGCAAAGCCATAAAACACCAAACTAAAGGAATTTTTATTTTCTGACTTTTTTTTTTTCGTAAAGCTTTGAATAGGAGATTGACCCTTTACAAAACAATTATATTAATTAGATACTAATTATAAGACATCAATTAGGCCAGATTCACATCTAACTTCACATTCACTTTCACCTATCCTTTTTCTGCTGGACCGTTGGGGTAGCACACAAGATCGGTCGACCTTCTTTCTCCGTTTTTCTCTGTCATTTGCCTTTGATAGAATTTCATTCTGATGTTCTTTCTGAAAATATTGAAACCTGCCTGGGTGGACCACTTCTGGGGCCGATTTTGAGTTTGTGTTTTTACACAGACTGTCTTTGTAACCTTGTTGTTTCAAAGGTGAGAATTTCGTTTATTAAATTGTTGACATAGTCTGCAGACTCTAAAACTAAGGGACGCGCCCTCCATGGCCTAACATACGCAAGTTATGGTCATCCCAAAGAAACATATGTATATAAGAAATAAATGTGCTATTACTTTTGCATATTCTCTAGTAACAGTATTTTACATATTAACCAAATGAACACCAATAACCAAGTTTTCATGGTTTAAATAGTGACTATGTTTTTGTTAAGATTCCGTACCCCATAATTTTACCAACTAGTAAAAAAAAACAAAAAACTAAAATATCTAGATTAGATTTCTAGTTTTTGAAGCATCTACTCAACAACATAACCGTATCTGTGACCGGCAACCTAGTTGGGGATGAGAAGGTATTCAGTTGTGTCCCTTGAAATTGACCAAGGTAAAAATAATCTAAAGATAGCATGCAACCACGTGTGCGACACCTTGTGACTGTGAAGCGACTAAACCCTAAGATTGACAAAAAAAATAGTTAACTTTTTTTTTAAAACAACGTCTTATAAAAAGCTATTACCCTAGAAACTAGACCATACAATTCAGTTATCATTTAAGACACACAAAAAAAGGCGCCAAAGATTCACTAACAGAAAATCAAAGTATAGTTTACTTTGGATTTTCAACATAAAGAACTGAAGTAAATCACCATACAACAACTTTTGAAAATCAATCTCCATAAGTCGGACCAAGATCTAGTTATTCAATATCTAAAGTTACTATAATCTACTATTTGTGTATAACTTCAAGTCATTTTGTACTATTGTTTAATTCCTTTCATACTCAACATGTAGGTAAAATGTGAAAATTAAGAAAAAAACGCCCACCAAAGAGGCAGAAAGGCCCACAAAAGAGGTAGAAAGGCCCACAAAAGAGGCAGAAAGGCCCACAAAAAGAGGCAGAAAGGCACACAAAAAGAGGTAGAAAGGCCCACAAAAGAGGCAGAAAGGCCCACAAAAGAGGTAGAAAGGCCCACCAAAGAGACAGAAAGGCCCACAAAAGAGGTAGAAAGGCCCACAAAAGAGGCAGAAAGGCCCACAAAAAGAGGCAGAAAGGCACACAAAAAGAGGCAGAAAGGCCCATAAAAAGAGGCAGAAAGGCCCACAAAAAGAGGCAGAAAGGCACACAAAAAGAGGCAGAAAGGCCCACAAAAAGAGGCAGAAAGGCCCACTAAAAGAGGCCAAGAAAAGCTTAGTGAAAAGAAGGAAGAAGAGAAATTTTTTTAAAAAGTTGTAGGGTCCTATGACCTAGCTCATTGAGGAAGGGACCAGACCTGGTCAGATCGTTGGCCCCTTACATGGCAGTTGACCCTCTCAACCCAACTTTCAAGTTTTCAAAAAGGAAAATTACCTGATACAGTTTGGGATCAGCAGCGTAGCAGGTTGTGTTCTAGAAGCTGTCTAAGTGTCACCTCCTCCTGGTTTTGTTTTCACAGGGTTGACTTTCCAGTGTTTGTGTTGAGCTGAAAGGCAGTAGAGGTTCGGTTTCACCGTTTTTCTTTTTCCTGAATGCGCATGCAGCCCAGTGAACCAGTTGAAAACCAAGTGACTTGGCTGAATTTAAGTCATTGGTTAATATGCATGACTGAATGCATGACGCGTAGGAAGTAATCATCTTCTTTTTTGAAGTAACGTCTATATATCTTTATATATAATTCTACTCTTCCATCAACAGTTTAAACGAGAAGTAAAGGAAAGATCACTCTCTTAATTCTGCGGATAGTCACCCCACGAAAAAAAACAAGTGGGGGGGGCGATAACACGTTTTCACAGCTCGCTACGGATGGCTGCGCGCTGGACTGTCAAACCCTGCCCGCTCCCACCCCCCTTCGTTTGCGGGAGGTTTGGACAAGGAAGTAAACTATCGTCAACTCTGAAGGAACATCCGAAACATGTAAAACATTTTTACAAACAAACATTTTACAAACACTAAACAGCAGGGCCGGACTTAAGCATTGTGGGGCCCTATTTGAAACTGATTTCGCGGGGCCAAGTTTGGGTAGGGAAGCGGACGATAAGTGAAATTTAAGAGTTTGTATTAGAAAATAAATTCGTCTGTGCATTTTATTCATTTTTTACTACGTACAGAATTACTTTACGAGCCTTGCGTGTAGCAAAGTCATACAGTATATCATAATAATTCTGTTTCTACATAGATCACACTCAATAGCAAGAATTACCAAAAGTTTCAATCTATCTTTGAGAATTGTTGACATCAAGTAATTCTTCATTAGTTTGAGGCGCGAGAAGCTTCTTTCACCTGATTACACAATTACGGCTAATGCATAATGCCGTTTTTATTAATAACACGTAGGATTGGCGTTTTCCATATTGAATGACACCCCAAAATGACAATTTTTTTTTCTATATATTTCCGTATATTTTAAGGACTTTTTCGTATATTTTGCAATTTCGGGAGATTTCCAGGAGCTCCTGGTAAATCGACATGAGTGCGCGGGAAATCTGTTTTAAGTTATAAAATGGTTTTATTTAATAATTTATACACCTTGAATTAGCGCGTGTTCCATGAAAGTGCGGATCCTTCGGTCGCATAGGTTGCAGTGGCCTAAGACCGGCCTGCAAAATAGCGGCGTATGCTACGCCGCTGGTCGACTAGTATAAGATAAGATAACATTAGTAGGTCAGAAAAGATTTTAAAAATATTACGTTTTAGATGACTTCGGGTCGATACCTTGACCAGTGGTGTAAACAAACAAAAATAAATATTCCAAACAATTTTGGGAGAAAAGGTCAAGAGCTTTTGGTGTTGTTGTTGTTTTTTTTAGATGATTGTAAATTCACTATAAGCTCATTGTATACTTACACATTGTACTACAGTCTGGCAGCGCCTGCAAAGCTACTGATCTAGAACTGTATCGGATATTCCGTTCCTTTTTGCTCACATCAGCTGCGTAGAGAGAGGGAGGAGGGGGAACTGCTGTGTGGGCGACATCGTTCCGACCATAAACAATGCCCAGGCTATCATTTCGTTGTTCGAGATAAACCATAGTCGTTCTATGACTCAAAGTGACCAACTAATAAAAATGAATTATACGACAATATAACCATCTGTACTTCCTGTTTGGTCACGCAACATCGTTCTAACGTGTCACTCTGACATTCATTTTGGTCACGGTTCAATAATCAAGTTCCTGGGTTCCTATTCAAGTGTGACTTATAAACATGTTTTATGAACCCGGTAACTTTTAAGTCATGAGTCTTGTGCTGGACAGTATGGTTGGTTAAGGATGATTGAATATTCTATCATATATGATGTAGGCGATTCTTCTGCTTGATTGGCTAGATCTATTATGAGAAAAAAAAAACTGGCATACTTTTGAATTGAACATGGTTCCAAGTTCTATTTGTTCAGGGGTATTGGATTGTTACAGACAAAGAACTAAGACCTATACACATCTCGATCTTTATTTTCCATCGGAGACTCGGACCACACAATGATCCATCCTACACCCTCGTACAAACCGGTTTTAAAAACAGCAAAACCCGTAGCACAGTCCATCCAGTCATGGTCCGACGACGCTGTTTTACAGCTACAAAGTTGTCTGGAGCAAACAGATTGGGGCATGTTTGTAAACAACTGCCCAGACAGATGAACTTACCCCAACTGTTAATTCGTTCATCCAGTTCTGTGAAGACACGATTGTTCCAAAGAAGGAAATTAAAACATTCAGTAATAATAGACCCTGGATGACCAACATTAAAAATTAACATTATGTCGTCATCGAGAAGTACATAGAAGTCTATGTATAAAGCGCTGGTTATGAGTGTGTATGTGTTTTTCGTGTGTGAATGTCGTTCGTATGTGCATCTATATTGTTATTTTACAGTAGTTTCGCTGAGGTTGTCAATTGTAGTCAAACCGAATTTCCATTTGATTGGATCAATAAAAGTTATCTTATCTTATCTTATATAGCTAGGTAAAGAATATTTAAATGTCCATTAAGGTTTGTCGGTGACTAGGTCAAAGGTCATGCTTAGACAAGGCTATAAATAGCCGTCGCATATTACTTGGAGCGCGATGACCAGCTAGGTAATATCTCAATAACTCTTTTTGTTTTGGAGGTATGAAAGTAGAACAATGTGGAATTCGCATCTTGGAATCTCAGACTCTTGTTCAGAGCTTAGAGGCATGTTGATAAGGAAGTTGGGGGGGGGGGGGTAGCTCCAGACAGCTAGTCCAACTAAACTCTGTGGGCAATTTAAAAAAAAAAAATCTTCAATAAAGCTCGAAAACATGAAACAAAAAATACTTTTATTGATAAATATTTACAAGTTTGTGTTTTAATGTAAATTTATGTAGAATTTCAATGAAATGAGGAGATATTGAACGATTTTAAAAACACATTTCAACTCACCCCAGACATAATACATTTACATAACATAAGACACGTGGATGTGTCTCTAGTCTCTAGCTTAATATTTCATCAGCCTTCCAAACCTTTATATCAAATCATCTGCTGCAATACTACTAAAAATTACATCACATTACATCAGCCAGTCTCTGTGGCATTTTACATCTCAAGAGAAGATTATTTCCATTTGCAACTTCACATGTGGGGCCATTCCTTGATGCTGCGGTCACAGGTTGGGCATCTGTAATCACCAGGATTTCACTATTCTTTCTTCTATTACTGTGTAAGCCATTTACAATCCAGAACCCTTCCACAACTAACACAACAAGAGTATCTGCAGTAGCCACAGCCACAACTAGCACAACAACCTTATTTGCAGCAGCAACAATCACAACTAACACAACAACCACATCTGCAGCAGCTACAACCAAAACTAAAACAACGAAATGCAACAACAACTACGACACCAAATATACTTTTGTTTTGGCTGTAATTTTCAGATCATATTGTCTACAAAGATATTTGATCTTAATGTCTTAATGCTTCTAAACTAAGCGCCCTACTTATCATTCGGCCTAAACGCCTTTCAAGATTTTTCATCTTTATCAGTCCATGACTTGTAACGAAGGGGTGCTGTTACTGTTCGCGTAACTAACAACTGACCCCGATATGCAGCTGCCATTACCAGAATATCAAAAGAGACTCCTTTTGATGATGTTGCACAGTAAGTCTAATCTTACAGTATAACCGACACAGGTAAGGTTTCGTCTCCTAACGGTACTGAGGAGTTCCTCTTTTTTACAAAGCTTAATACCAACTCACTCTGTCTGTCTGGTTAAAAGCTTGTACACGCTATTTCTCCGACTTTCAATCTCGGATCAAACTGAAATTTTGCATAATTATTTTTTTTACCTGACAACACAAGAATCAATTTAAAAAATTTGAACAATTAGTTAATTAACTATTGGTAATTTACTTATTTTGTTTGGTATCTCGAACAACGGAAAAAAATTGTACTTGACTGAAGTGGCGGAATAAACTGAATTAGTCCCCTTTAAAGGTCGCCGCTCTAAATTGAAACAAACAATATATAACTATACAACTAACAGAGTGGTAAGCACGTCGGCTCGAATAGACGTGAACCATGAGTTCAAATTCAGGTCGTTTCCACCTTTTTTAATGCTTCTAAAAACCAATTACGGTAAAAACAACCCAGATATCATTTTCTTTCTCCCCCCCCTCTCCTATTTTCCCCCCTTGACCAGATAAGTGTTAAGATCATAGAATATGGAGAAAGCTATAAGCATAAAATAGCGCTAATCAAAAACAATTAGAAAAAAATATTTATAATCGCACAGATTTATAGTTGACTGGACCAGTTGGGAAATAAAGCTTACGTTGAGTTTAATAATATTTTACTTAAAATTGCAAAAGATCCCTGGCCAGTTTGTCCCAAAACACATCAGTGACCTCCCCTTGTTGGTACACAATGTATGTGTTTTTATTGAGGTGACACAGGAGGTCAGAGGTCAGCTCTGTTGTAGGTATGGATTCTTTGATGAGAAACACAAGTACTGGACGCCCTGTGTGGACTGACTCCATGTTGGCCATCTGTGGGTCAGCAAAGTAAAAAAAGTTCATAGCTTAATATAAAGAAACAAGTAAAATATCCAAAATAATTTTTAATAAAACAAAGCTTTTATATGGTAAGAAACTGCTAATTTCTAGCCATATCTGTCATTCCAGTAAGATGTATTTTCAATTTTTTATATCCAACAGGATTAGTTAATTATTATTTATTATTTAGTTCGTTGGTTCATTTTTTGATTCATGTTTTGTGAGGGACAATAAATAATTGTGCAAAGTTTCAACATGATCCGAGAACCGGAAGTTGTGGAAATAACGTGTACAAACTTTGTACCAGACAGACAGACTGACGTAGTGAGTTGATATTAGTTTTGTAAAAAAATTAGGTTAATTCTTACGTGCATTTCAAAGTTACACCAGGTGCTGTTGAGAAGATTTCGTGTGAGAACCACTAAAGTTTTCCGGCTCTCTTTGACGGCAGTCACGATGTTGGAAGCGATGAATTCCCCCACTGCAAAGTCTCGCCCATGGACCAGGACTGACAACTTCCGTTCAGTCAACTCTAGGAAATAAAGCATTCTTTACCTCTCGGAAATACGAACAGAAAGCGTATCATGTATGCCAATCTATGGGGGGCAGATAATGTAATGGTAATGTTTGACCAGACGTAAGCTCAAAGGGTCTAAGTGTTTATAGCTGTTTATGTGCTCACAACAGTCTATGTGGCCATTGTGGTCGATGGGGTTTTTAAGCAGTCCAATTTATTACATGAACTGTGGCATACGTCTATTCTAGACTTTTAACAAATATTACACCAGTTCATGTCGACTGTTCATGTATGTTAATATGTGTATATCAAACAATTAAGACTCCGTGATATAAAGATTATTTCCTTTTAGCTTCCATTGAGATGAACAAAACATGCCGAGTTTCGACAATCCTAGAGCTAAGTATTTCAAGCCAGTTGATTTTAATCATCTGATGAGTTTAGATTGCACCGTATCTAGATTATGAATTAAAAGTTGAACGGCATTGAGGTCTGTATAAAAGTTGTATCCTGGCTTCCTGTGCTCAAATCTATCAACTTGTGGTCTTTACGAAGTGTCTATATGGGGGCATGATGGCTGAAGGGTTAAGCGCTTAGTGATGACTAAAATTTGAATTTGAGGATTTTAGGGCGTCCTTAAATCCACTCAGCTCTAATGGGTACCTGGCTAATGTCTGGCGAGAGTGAATATGTTACTTTGATATTTTGGTATGATAATATATCCCCTTGTTTAAGTACTCCCAGGTTATGAATGTGGATAATCTTGCACGTGTTATGAAATGAATGGTTTAGTCATCGTTGAATATGCGAGAGAGTGTGTTAGTCAGTGAGGTCTTGTCCCGGTCCAGGAAGGTTGGTCGGTCGCTTCCTGGTCTGGCGTTTTTTGCATTTATATTTCATGGATTATTATTATTGGATATTAAAATATTATTTGTATTCAGGGATAACTCAAATGGGAGTTAGAATTTTATTAAGTAGTAAGTGTTCTTATTTAAGTAACTCCTAATGAGCCAAAACAAGCAAGAATAGATCCCTGACAGCTAATAGTTATGGAAAAGTAAAAGCGGTTTGATCGTTGTGGTGGCTACATGACACCCTCGTTTACAGTGGGCCACGGAAACAGATGACCTTTACATCGATCGCAAGATGTGAAATGGAACTTGAATTTTTTCTTAAGTGTCTATGGCTAACACCATAGGTCAATGATGCCCAAAAAACGACCCGCGGGCCGAATCCGGCTCGCGACTTGGTCCCATCCGGCCCGCCGAAACGTCGGCACAAAGTAAAGAAAATCCCCCCTCCAAAAGAAAAAAAAAATAAGGTTGAAAAATCGATCTTCACCTACTTTAGGGCTCTCATATTTTTTCTGAATGGATTTGTACCTTGAACTTTAACATTGTGCATTTATGAACAGGGACTCTGAATGTAGAATCTACCAGGAAATGTTGGCGGATCTTTACTTTTTCTGAACTTGACAATAAGCCAACATCTTTGTTTTATAAAGAAAGTGTGACTGTTTAAAAAAAAACCAACAACATATGCATCGACATTATAAAATAAATATGGGGCATCCTTGGTTTGAACTACGATTAAAAGATTGATTTACTACAAATAGAGATTTGAGGATTGATGGGAATATTCCCCCAAAAGAAACAAGAAAATGTGTCGGTTTTAAAGGCACCCACACTGTTGCTAACATTTGAAGTAGAGAAATGAAGCTATTTTCTGACGCTTAACAAATTTATAATCGTCAAATATCACATGAATGTATTACTAAATCTATGGGGGTCCTGGTAAAATATTTTTAGAACAGTTCATTTCATTTTGTAACTTTTCGGTTATGTGGCCCGCGAGACGAGTGTTGGAAAATTAAATGGCCCGCAGGTCGAATTAGGTTGGGCATCACTGCCATAGGTGATAGAGGTCTCAGTGTAAGTGTCCATGGCTAAAGTCTTCAGATAACGCAAACCTGCAACCCTATTAGATTCATAAATATTGCTAATTATGCACAATATCATTAAAAAAAATATGTGTATGATTGTATTATCACCTGGTACAAGACTCTCCAGAATGAAGTCCTCATCATTATAAGCATAGGAAATAAACACATCATAGTGAAACTGTTCAGATTTAGCAGTGTTTTTTGTTTGACCTTTCACCATCAAGTAGGCGGCGTAATATAAATATCTCAGTCTCCAGCGAAACCTATAAAAATATATATAAAAAAACAGAGGCGTAACCATTTTTTAAAGGCCTAATGTGTATTATTTCTACAAATCAACCCTTTCCAGCAAACCACTGATTTGACAAGAGGCAAGGACGCACTGACATTATGGAACTTGCTTGGCTTGGCCAGATAAAGAAGACCTGTAAAACTTTTAAAATGTGGCATAATTAACATTCAGAGAGCTCGCAAACGTAGTTTCCAAGAATTTCCAAAAGCGCATTTCAAACACTGTGATAATAATACCAAAAAAAAATACAACTCTATTAAGTGTAAGAGGCCAAAAAACATAATGTTTTGTTTTAATGACATGCAGCAGGCAAGGGGCGACAATTCTGTAAGTCGTGTATTGTTATAAGTAAGACAATATTTATATACATCAAAGATTTAATACAAAATTTCAAGTAGACCTGACAGTTAATGCATATATTGTTACGTTCTCCTACTATCCAGACTGGTACAAATATCTCTCCGTATCAACCGTACCGCCGTATCAACTCTTGCACTGGCCTCTCCGTCTAGTTTCGGGCTTGTAATGGGTTCAAGGGTTTCTGTCCAAGGCTATTTGAAACCTCTCCATTCCCATCTTTTTGAAGTTGATGATGATGCATAGATCAATATTTCTTTTATTTACGTGAATATGTGGAATCAGAGACAAAGCTTTATTGTGGTTTTTTAAAAATAATTTGTCGTTTCTAAACAATGTCAATAGTGGCGTAGCTGGGGGGGGGGGGGTCCGAATTCGAAAGACCCCCCACTCCCGAAACCTAACTTGTGGGTCCCCCCCACCCCCCAAAAAAATGGCCTATTTTTTTTTTACATTGAATAATTTCGAATGTCAAAATGCATGGTCCACTAAAATGGTCACCCCTCCTTCCGGGTCTCCAAATCTCTATCTACGCTACTTAATGTCAAGAATGTTTTATTAGAAACTCACTTTTACCAACCAAATAATTGAAACTAGTTGTATCTACAAGTGGAATAAAAAACTTAACAATTTTATTAGTGGCCCCTGAAAGGGGAATAGCCGTTATAAGTTTTGTGTGGTCTGTCTGTCTGTCCGTCCGTCCTTCCTGATCTCGTAAACTACAAATATTTTGAAAATCCGACATCATGATATTTTGGAACATTTAAGGTTTCACACGGCTACTTTTTCTTTTCTGAAAGCGAAGAATTTAATTTTTTAAATCAACTATGCCAAAAAATTTATTTTCATAAAAATACACCATTTTTACAATTATTCACTATTAATAGTAGATGGGACAGTAGTAACTATTAAGTAGGGGAACAAACATCGTACCATATTTATAACACATTTATGTAAATGGTTTTAGATTTTTGAATATTATTTCTTTCTTTCTGTTAACTCCTACGTATCTTTAGTGTCCAAATGTGCACAGATTTTATTGTATACCTTCTAATTACATAAGTTAATTAACACGTTTTATTTTCTGTACACCGGATACAACGCTAAAATAGCGATTTATAGTTATCTGCTAGCAGATGACCTTTGCATCATCTGACACATTGATCGCTAGGTCTGAAATGGGAATGTTAGTGACTTGCTGCTATAGATGGACATTGCTGATAAATCTCGACATCTGAAATACTTGAACATAAATAAGGTATAGATATTTATCTCACCTGTACAGCAATGCAGCTATCACGCAGAAAACCATACAAAAAGTAGCAGAGGTGACCACCAGGAAGAGGATGGAGTGGTCAGCACACTTTCTATCAAGTTCTTGCAACGTCACCTGGTAGGCGTCAGTTACATACACCGCCATTGACGTGTTCTCGTACTGACACATATAGTTGGTGAAGCTGGCATCAAAAGCTCTGGAACTGGTCATCCACTTCAAGAAGTGAATGTTAGTACAGACACACTGGATCGGCGTGGAAGACATGTCAATAACGACAGAATGATTGGTCAACAATTGGTCAATATGTTGGCGTGTTTCAAGGGGGAGAGTACTCAGCTGGGTGTGACTCAAATTCAGCAAACTAAGGTTGAACATATTCAAAATACTCACGTTAAATGTCCACATGTTGTTCTTACGCATATCAATGTGTTCCAAAAGATCCAGGCCTTCAAAGATATTCTTCTGAATACGAGTCAGCGAATTTTCGGACAGGTCAATTAATCGAAGGTTTTTTAAGTGTTTAAAGACCTTTGGGTTGATGTTGTGTTCAAAAAAGTCTTGCAGTTGATCGTTTCGAAGACTAAGTTCCTGTAAGGTACCAAGATGTTGAAACATTTGTGTCTCTATGTCCTTGACACCGCTGCCACTTATAAATAGCTTCAGAAGTTTTTGTAACCCTTGAATGGGGCCTCGAAGAAAAGGTAAATAATTATCACAAAAGTTCAAAGATTCGAGCGAGTTACTCGCATTGAAGGTCAGTTCTGTCAGACGGTACCTTATGCCAGAGAATCTCAAATCAAGACATAGTAAATTTGGCGGGAGAGTGATTATAAGTGGCCTTGAACTTGTGAATGTCTTCTGTGGTGAGGGGCATTGAGTGTAGTCTGCCGATTGTGGTTCTTTTTCGGGAATATCTAGCAAATAAGCGCCCCCATTCAGTTTGAGAACTTTAACATTCCTTAGTGTATAAAGCTCATTAAAATACTCTCCGTAGACAAATCTATTTGCCCCGACGAAAATATAGGTTAAATTAGGGGGAAGCAACTGAAGAGCTCCAGTTTCAATAGAATCGAAGCAATTGCCCTGGGCCTCTAGATAAATTAAAGATGACGGTAGACTTTTTACTATATCTTGAGAGATATATAATGACTGCGAGTATAAAGACTCTATAAAGTTCATTGCTAATGTAGTTATGTTGTAATTACGAATTTCTTTTAAAGCAGAAATGAAAGATTTGACACCCAGATCTGTGTTGAAACTTATATCTAGATGTTTCAAGTTAACTAACGGCTTGAAAACATTGCTATTCAGAATATCTCCTTGGAGATTACAACCACTTAGATTCAGTTTACTTATCTGATAGATGTTAGATAAGGCACTTTTACTCAGAGACTTAATGTTACAGTAACCTCGAGATAAGACTAAAGTTTTCAGTTTGGTTAAATTTTTAAAATGTTCTCCGAAAACCAACGAATCAAATCCATCTAAATAAAGACTTTCCAAGTTGGTCAGATTAGCCAAAACTTCATCTGGAAAATGAAAGTCAATATATTGATTGCTGTGTAGGTTACTTTGTAGCTTCAAACATCTAAGCGAAACTAAATTAGAAAACACGCCATTCGGGAATGTCTCCTTAAAGTACATCAGACTATTGTTCCCCAGATTAAGCCAATTCAAATGTTCAAGTCCCCAAAAGGAACCAACTTGAAGTTGAGTTAGATTATTGTAAGACAAGTCTAAATAATTCAACTGAGAGTAGTTACAAAATATACAGTTTGGCAGCACTGCAATGGCGTTGTAATCGAGTCTCAGTTTTTGAATGTTTTGAGGAAGATTGCCAGGAACATTTTTCAATCCGAGTCCAGTACAGTTACACCATATATAGTTACACGTACATGGGTCATACATTCTATGTGTATTGTCATAAGTATCTTGCTCTTGTCTTATATGCTTCATATATACATCTTCTTCTCGATCCTCTCTGAATTGTTCTTCAACATAGCTGGCATCCAAATTGCAGGCATCGTCATTGTCCAGAGACAGGGGCAAATACTCAATGCAATCCATTACGTCAAATTTTATTGGCGACGACATCACCTTGCGCCTTGTGATAATTATTAAAATCAACAATATCTTCATCTCTGTACCAATGCTGTGTGGATGAAAATGTTTAAAGATAAATCATGCCAGACACTGAAACGTGATACATTTCTGACGCGTCAGACCTGAAGGGATAGTCTCTAGCAATGTCTTTGCAACTATAGCCTCAGGTTGGCTTCTGCTGTCAATTGACTGTACGCGCCATATTTCACCTTACATTCTACTGCTGCCTGAAAAAAAAATCCAGTAGATTTTGTGCATAAGTAATGATGTTTCTTTTATTTATATATGTTATTCAATAAAAGTCTAGAAAGATCGATATGATTTACTGTATAGGTTACTTTTCTTCTGTTTATGTGTGTTTATAACTCGTAAGTTACGTGTAAGTGTTTATAACTCATGTGTTACATGTATGTGTTTATAACTCGTGTGTTACGTGTATGTGTTCATAACTCGCAAGTTACGTGTATGTGTTTATAACTCGTAAGTTACGTGTATGTGTGAATATGAATTGCGTGCTACGTCACTACTACGTGTGTGCGTTTAAAAAAATCCTCCTTGAGAATACTAGAGATGTAGAGGATGTTATCTAATGTGTTTAAGCTATACGAGACATACAAGACGGACCGGGTTTTAGACTCAAGTGTTTTAATTTGTCTAAAACAATGGTATAGTAGAGCATAGCTGATCATCTTAACATCTATCATTGGCGTCACTAGTGCGCGTGTGTGCACACCCGAATCTTGTGATACCACTGACATATATTTCTTTTTCATTTACGATTTGATTATTTTATTTTTAAGTTTCCGACAACACATGCACACCGACACACGAGCATAGCAACACAAACACATATTTGTACACTGACAACTTTTATAGTTCCTGTTCGTTCGATGTCAGAGGTATAACGTCAGAGGTATAACATGAGAGGTATAACGTCAGCGGTATAACGTCAGAGGTATAACGTCGAGGCTCTCTTCCCGACAGTCCCTTAGAGCTTCAACAGCTTTCATGCCTCCTATATTAAAGAGCTCAATAGCAACATCAAGGAACCTGTTCCTCGTTAGATCCCAGCAAACATTGAAATAGAATGCAACGAAAAAGCAGACATACTGACTCATTCTGGGAGAACGAATAAGGAATCGAAAATTCCTCTCGATCTAGAAAAATGATGAAAATAATAGAGAAGACAATAATGAAACAAGAAAATAAAAAAAGAATACTTTTAAAAAAAAATTAGAGCTTATATATGGGAAAGAACTGCACATATATAGCCATATGTCTCAATAAGAGGCCAAGCTCCCAGGGCCCACCCCCAAAATCCCTAGCTACGCCACTGCCAACATGTTCATGAAATGACTTCACAAACTAAGACAATTTAAACAAATGAAAAATAATTAGTATATCTTTATCGCCGTATTTTATAAATCTGAATTTAACTAATCCATAAATTTTATTTTAACCCAAGGTTGCTATTTATTTATCTATTTATTTGTCCACCCAGATTGCATATATACCTTTAGCCAGAAAGACACAAAGATAAAAGAACATATCTTAGTCAAAACGCTTGGACAAATTCGTACAAAGGTTCCTTCTTCCTTTAATCCATCGGATCATAGAACGGGTTGCCTAAATCAGCCAGGAAAATCAATGACTTAACAAAGCTTATGTCTCACATATGCAAGATTAGATTAACACACGTACACGGGTAGGGCGTAATTATCTTCTCTTTTGAAGTAACATCTGTACTTTATAATATAAGATACAAATAGCTCTAAATATCTGTATTTACCTGCTTTGGAACCTACTGTGAGCACAGATCTTCTGGTGAAAGAAATACAGCTAAAAGTTGTACAGAAATATGTTCATCAAATTTAATGACATGCTAGACGAACTAAAATAGCACAGGTTCGATTAGTTATGCGAACATTTTCTACACAGGGAACCAAAAAAATGTTCAATCGCGTCAAAAATTTGTAAAGAGTTTTTGATAGAACTAATGATAACACTGGCTGACACGCAACGTAACCATTGGGTCGTTTTGTGATGTTTCGCCTCTTGACTTTATTCAAAACATCGACAGATGGCTGGTGTTTTTTTTTTTTCTTGTATAGTTTGTTTTGCAAAGACAATTAGGGAAAATATGAATCTGTCTTGCATTGAACGAGGCATCTTATCTTATCTTATATAATACAGAAGTTACTTCAAAAAAGAAGATGATTACGTCCTACGCGTCATGCATTTAGTCATGCATATTAACCAATGACTTAAACTCTGCCAAGTCACTGGTTTTTCTGGCTAGCTCAGGCAACCCATTCCATGCTCTAATAGCACTAGGGAAGAAGGAGTATTTGTACAAATTTGTCCTAGCATATGGGACGAGGAATGTGCCTTTATTTTTGTGTCTTTCAGAGTATTTTATTAAATTTTGTTTTTTGTATTTGAAGGCATCCGCGAATCACAAAGATCTTATGAGTTAATGCTATCCCAGGAAGTTGATTCCGCCAACAAAAGAAAAAAAAATTATAGGAACCCCAAGTCCTGAAAAAAAAAGGCCACCTCCCTCATTTGTCGCTTTTTACTTCAAAGGCGAGAGTTTCATTCATTTGTCGGTCTAAACCAGCGTTTCTCAAACTGTGGGGCTCCCCCCCCCCCCGAAGCCTTCTTTTGTCTTAAGACGATTATAACCTATCTCATGGCCTGGTCATCGGCTATGCTCGGAATGTTGGCACTCACAAAGCAGTTGACCCTCTACATGAGACATCCAAATTTTTAAAAGGGACACCAATTATTCGAGACACTTTGGGATTAGCGGCGTTGCACGTTGTGTGTTACAAGCTGCCTAAGTGTAGCCGCCTCCTGATTTTGTTTTTTTCAAAGGGTTGACTTTCAAGACCTTTCCAGTGTTTGCGTTTAGGTGTAAGGCAGTAGAGGTTTGGTTTCAGAGCTTTCTTTTACCTGAATGCGCATGCAGTTGAAGTAGGTCAGAAAAGATAAAAAAAATATTACGTTTTAGATGTCCAGCGAAACTTCAAGTCGAGACCTTGACCAGTGGTGTAAACAAACAAACTGCAGAGGTTGGGCATTTGTAATCACCAGGCATTCACCCTTCTTTATTCTTCTAGTGTGTGAGCCATTTGCAATCCAGTTCTTTTTTCTTCATGCTTGCTCTCCGTGTGGATCTATCCAGTGCTTCTTTTTCCCAATTGTTGGTGTCGAATTGAAGCGCTTCATGCCGTGATGTATACGCCAGATATTTGAAATGAAATGACAACACTTTAAGAATATAAATAAATAAGTAGCTTCTTTAATCAGCCATTTGACTCACAGAATACTGTCCCCTATGCACGGGCATAACTCTTCCTACTATGTACAATATACCTGATGGGGGGGGGGTAATTTCAAATATTATGTGAGTTACTAAAATGGGGTGTAACATTCCATCAACACATCACTTTACCTTAAAAATGGGTGTGAGAGCCACTGGTCAGCCAATACCAATTCTCAAACATACTCATAACAATAGAACTATGATCAAATAGGCCTTTAATAATTAATTACTCCAGAGATGTTCTCAATGCTACGAACTGCTCACTACCTGCAGGTTCGATGCCGGGACCGTCAAGGCATTGTCCCGAGACAAGACGTTAAACTGCGCTCCTCTTTCCTTAGCACTTTTGGAGCTCAAAAGTGCTCTACTTCTTTTCTATCATTGTGTCTGCTCCTCCTTTCCTCAATCTGCCTTCATTGATCATCACTCTGTCTCCTTATCTCTAAATATCTCACTACGTCCTAGACCAGTCCGTTTGCCGTGGACTGCGACGGGTAAGGGGGGATAAAGAGATCCTGGTGTTTGAGTGATGGCTATCTGAGGATAAGCTACCACAACACAATACTTTGGCTCCAAGTTCCCCTAGACCTGAGGCCCAGATGGCCCGCTCTGGGTCAACCGGCTGGTCATGCCGAGCTACCAGCATAGGTCTTCGACCTATGCTGGAGGGCGGTGGCTAGAGGGTCAATCAGGGAGCTGCTGTATCGGGCACATGTCCGATGCAGTAGCTGACTGAGTATAGCACCTGTGTAGCCCTGGCGGGCTCATTCTGGACTTCCGAATGGCCCGTCCCCTTGTTGGACTCGATGGCGGGTGGGGAGCACAGGTGCCGAACTAATATATAACACCCATGGAAAAAAAAAAACTTCAAAAAAACTACTTGCCCCAGACCTATGTCTGGGCAAGAGACGCCGCATGGAAGACAGAAAGGAGGAGGCCACAAAAAGCTGTGCTACCTGGCCATCATTTCTGGTGGTTAGGTGCACAGAGGAGGGGAAAAGTCTGACAAAGATGAGCCCTTTTGTCATCTACAAGGGACTTAAGTCAGTAGTGGGAGAGCCCAAGAGTGTGTCTAAGCTACACAAGTCTTTGGAACTTCTAGTAGAAGTTGATAGCAAGATACACTCTGATGGGCTTTTAAGATGCAGAAGACTCTGTGATCTCCAAGTGGAAGTCATGCCACACAAGAGTCTGAACACCAGCAGAGGTGTAATCAGCTCTAGGGACCTACTGGAATGTTCCGAGAAGGAAATAGTGGAGGGCATTGAAGGAGTCACCCATGCCCGGCGCATTACCAGGCGCAGGGATGGTGAGGAGGTCAAAACCGCCACTATTATCCTCACATTTGGAACTAGGACACCGCCAGAGTATGTGAAGGCAGGATACCTACGAGTTCCAGTGAGGCCCTACATACCTAACCCCATGAGGTGCTTCAAGTGCCAGGGTTATGGACACGGCGCGGCAGTCTGCAAGAGGAACACTGTGTGTGCCAGATGTGCTGGAGAAGGTCATGAGGACAAGGGCTGCACAGCCCAGTTCAAATGCCCAAACTGTCACGCTGGCCACTCAGCCTACTCCAAGGACTGCCCTGTGTGGAAACAGGAGGTTGCCGTGCAGGAGTACAAGGCAAGAAATGGATGTACCTTCAGCCAGGCGAAATCGGCTGTATTGGCCCAAGCCAAAGGCCAATTCGGCTTGACAAAGACCTATGCCCAGGCTGTTGCTAAGATAGGAAGATCCATAGCCACACAGACGGACACATTGACCCCACCACCCCCTCCTCCTCCTCCAACTCAGAAGAAAACACCGCCAAAGAACACACCTCTGAAGAAACAAGAAAGCCCTGTTGTCATGCTAAAGAACAGGTTCTCTGTGCTCGCTGATGAGAGCATGGAGACTGAGCAGCTAGTCAAAACCAATACTCCGGGAGAACCCGGAGACATCATGTCTGACACAGGTTCTCCTCAGAGAAACCAGTCAGACACCCCAACCTCTACCGAATTAGAGGTTGACCAACTCCCTAAGGGGAGAAATCAAAGCGGAGAGGATGCCCGAGGTGAGCGAGGAGGAAATAACCTCCGCTCTAACCAGAGGGATCTCCCCTCTCCAGAGAGAAAGACTTCCCCCAAAAGGGGGTTGTCCTCCTCTCCATCCAAACCCAAGAATAAAAATACCAAGGTCACTGGAATTAAGGGAAACCCCTCCGGGGGCCTCCCAAAGCCAAATAGCTCCAAGTAGGTCATCTAGAATAAGCCATGGATTCCAGAATTGTACAGTGGAATTGCAGAGGCCTCAAGGCCAATTATGAGGAGATGCAGCTACTGATGGACTCTGAGACTCCTGTAGCTGTCTGTCTACAGGAAACATTTCTGAAAGATAGCATCAGCTTCCGAAGCTACAGTGCTTACAGCAAGAATGTTGAGGATGCAGAGAGAGCATCAGGTGGAGTCTGTATCCTTGTGAAGGATAGCATCCCCCATGAGAGGGCTGTTCTACAGACCATACTACAGGCCGTAGCAGCTAGGATAACCCTTCACAAGGTTATCACTTGCTGCAGCCTGTATTTACCACCAGGCGCTCCATTAAACCAAACAGACATAGAGGACCTATTGAAACAACTCCCCCGGCCTTACATAATCCTTGGGGATTTCAATGCCCATAACACCATGTGGGGCTCCAACAATACCGACACAAGAGGCCGTATGCTGGAGGATATCTTCCTCCAACATGATTTATGCATACTTAATGATGCATCACCGACCTACTTGCACCCAGGAACTGGATCTCTCACATGCATTGACCTCACCGTATGCGTCCCTGGACTTCTGGACGACTTTAAATGGTCAGTTAGCAATGATCTACGGGGAAGTGACCACTTCCCAATCATCATTGCTAACAATCTCCCCTCATTGGGACGACCTCAGCGGTGGAAACTGAATAAGGCCGATTGGGAAGAATTCCAAAAAAGATGCTCAGAGGATATTACAGAAAATATCCTCGATGAGCAGAACCCAGCTGATACCTTTGCTAGCAAGCTACTTAGTATAGCCAGGAAAGTTGTCCCCCTAACCTCCGCAAATCCAAAACGGCCTAGCAAACCATGGTTTGATACAGCCTGCAAGGGTGCTATTGGCGATAGGAAAAAACGACTGGCTGCATTTATAAAAAATCCATCCCAGGAAAACCTAAAGCTATTCAGAATAGCTAGAGCAAAGGCTAGACAAACCATACGGTCAGCCAAAAGGAATTCCTGGAGAAGTTTTGTCGGCAGTCTGGATGCCAAAACTTCTGCTAGAGCGGTCTGGAAGGCAGTAAGGCGAATCAAAGGGAAAGAATCAAATGCAATAGGGCATCTGAAAAACCAAGGACGAACTGTCACGTCCCCCAGAGAAATAGCTGACTGCCTTGCATCCTCAATAGCAGAAAAGTCATCCACTGCACATTACACGCCAGAGTTTCAAAAAGTCAAAACCAGGGAGGAAAGACACTCCATTGATTTCAGGTCAGAAAACAATGAAGACTACAACAAACCGTTCTCGCTTGAGGAACTGAGGGAATCGCTAGACAAGTCACATGACACAGCGCCTGGAGAAGATGAAATCCATTACCAGTTCCTCAAGCACCTTCCTGAACCCTCATTGGCAGTCCTGCTAGGGGTCTATAACTGTGTGTGGCAAACAGGCGCTTTCCCAAACAGCTGGAGGAAAGCCACAGTTATACCGATACCTAAACCGGGAAGAGACGGCTCTGACCCAGCTAACTATCGACCAATAGCACTAACAAGCTGCATCTGCAAAACCATGGAAAGAATGATTAACAGTAGGCTGGTCTGGTACCTGGAGAGGAACAAAGTGATCTCTAACTACCAGTGCGGATTCCGGCAAGGGCGGACAACAACTGACCACCTGGTAAGGCTGGAAGCTTGTATCAGAAATGCATTACTCAGAAGAGAACATCTAGTAGCTGTATTCTTCGATATAGAAAAGGCCTATGACACAACCTGGAAACATGGCATTCTACGTGATCTGGAGCTTATGGGGCTTAAGGGACATCTCCCCCGTTTTGTGGGGGAATTCCTGAAAGACCGAAAATTTCAGGTTCGAGTGGGCAACACCACTTCTGACACTCATGACCAGGAAATGGGTGTACCCCAGGGCAGCATTCTGTCAGTCACCCTGTTCAACATAAAAATAAATAGCATCATAAATGCTCTGTCCCCTGGCATAGAGTGCTCTTTGTATGTTGATGACTTTGTCATTTTTACTTATGGGAAAAACATGAACACCCTAGAAAGAAAATTACAGTTATGTTTAAACAAAATTCAAAATTGGGCAAACGATAATGGTTTTAAATTTTCGGACTCCAAAACAGTTAGTATGCATTTTTGTAATTTAAGGGGACTCCACCCAGACCCTGAACTATTTATACACAAAAAGAAGATCCCTGTCGTGAAAACTACAAAATTTTTAGGCCTCACTCTAGATTCCAAATTTAATTTTCTCCCCCACATTAAGGAACTTAAGAGAAAATGCCAAAAGTCATTAAACATACTTAGAGTGCTCAGCCATACGGACTGGGGAGCTGACAGAGATACTTTGCTGCTGCTATATCGGAGTCTAATTCGATCCAAGCTAGACTACGGATCCATAATATATGGAGCAGCAAGGAAGTCGTACCTAAAAATACTGGAACCAATACAAAATGCTGCCCTGCGTCTCTGTCTCGGCGCGTTTCGTACATCACCTATCCCAAGCCTCCATGTGGAGGCTGGAGAACTCCCCATGGATATAAGAATGAAAAAGCTTGCAATGCAGTATATAGTCAAGCTAAAATCCAACCCTACGAACCCTGCTTTCGATTCCATATTTAACCCCACAGAGGTAGAATTATACAACCGAAGGCCTAACGTCATACAGCCGTTAGGCCTTCGAATGAGAGAACCCATCCAAAATTTAACCCCACCCATTAACCAAATCTCTAAAATAGAAACCCCTCAGAATCCTCCTTGGCTAATGAATAAACCCAAATTAAATTTATCCCTCCTTAATTTCAAAAAAGAAAATACAGACCCAAGCATACTACAAGTCCACTTTAGGGAACTGCAAGAGAGCTACGGAGATTGTGGCACCATCTACACAGACGGATCCAAAATGGATGGAAAGGTCGCGTGTGCCTGCTCCTTTCGGAACAAAACAATCTTCCGTAGACTCCCCGATGGCTGCTCCATCTTTACGGCCGAATTACATGCAATATCGCTTGCACTTATGGCCGTCAAAGCATCAGAAAGGAGGAAATTTATAATCTGCTCCGACTCCAAATCTGCATTGCAAGCTTTGGGGCGGATGAAGACTGACATTCCACTGGTACATAAGAGCCTGAAGCTGTTGGACCAAATAACAGCCGACCATACGGATGTCACCTTCATCTGGGTCCCTTCCCATGTGGGCATTGAGGGAAACGAAGCCGCAGACAGAGAAGCAAAGAGAGCCCTAAATCATGCGGTATCAGGAACTCAAATTCCCTGCTCAGACCTGAGACAAAGTATTGCCACTGCCATCTACCAAGAGTGGCAGGATCGATGGGAGGCTGAGACTCACAATAAACTCAGGCAGATTGTGGCGGATGTCAGGTGGCGGTCCACATCTAAGGGTCTGACAAGGCGTGGTAGCACGACCATGTCTAGACTTAGGATTGGCCACACCTACATCACGCACTCTTTTGTGCTGAAGAAAGAAGAGCCCCCACTTTGTGACTATTGTGACTCTCGCCTCACCGTGGAACATATCCTCATTGACTGCCCCAGATACCAGGATGTCAGGGGAAAATATTTTAGAGCCACTAATTTAAAAACACTATTCAATAATGTCGACCCTGGGAAGGTACTGGGCTTTATCCGGGAAGTGGGATTGTCTACGAAGATCTGATTTCTAAACTCTGTACCTTTTACATTATATTTTTACCAAATTATTAAATTTTTACTACCTCTACTATTTTAATTGTAAATAGACCTTGATTTTAATTATTTGACGGTATAGAATTTGACCTTTGTTGTGTGGAGGGAGAGTGGCCCTTGAGGGACTGCAGGCACGACATGGCCTAAATTGTGCCGATGTGCCCAAATCACAAATCACAAATCCCCGTCAAGGCAACAGTCCAGAGCGCAAACAACACGACCAGGCCGCTCTTCTCTAATTACTTTTTTAACGAGCTAATGTTCGGTGATGTCGATGCACTCCAGTTCTAGCAGTTTGCCCGAGTTTCAATCTTCTTGCTAGACGCTGACCAGACCTCATTAAGTAAAACTGCTACTTTTACAACAAAGAAAAAGATGTCCTCATGAGCGGAGATTAAGGAGAATGGTCTCTTTGACGAGGATAGGTAATCCCAGTATTGACCAACATTTTGTAAATCATTTGAGACTATTTCAGACGCATGCCATTAGAAGTATTTTAGAGGTAGTAGAGTATTTATATCCGTACCACTTCCGGCAATGACTGTCTAACGAAGCTATATCAGTTACGAAACATTTCACAATTACTTTGGTTTGATTTATTTTCACGCTTGGATGCCTCAGTTTGATAACACTTTCAAAGTCGTGAACATGAAATATACATTGTATCTCTTTGTTTCCCCCATTTCTTTCTCTCTTTGTTTCCCCATTTCTCTCTCTCTCTCTCTTAAATATATATTCGTTTTTGCTCTGCTTCTCTCTATCTCTTTTTCTGTCTCAGGACAGGATACAGAAATGAAATCGTAACATTGAGGCCATCATGGCACCTTACGAAAGATCTGGCCAGATTTCTTCACGATTGTCAACCTTTTATCAAAGTTTTCTCATGTACGAGTGAAACATTTTTAAAACATAACTTAAAAATAATTAAAGATGAAAGTGTCCTACTTGCAAGTAGAGATCATAATACAAAAGCTGAGAATTTAATAAGTAAACTTTTGTATCAGAATATCAATCTACCATGTTATATATAATAATACTTAATAATGTACAAAAGAATACATGTGTAACAGAATATCAATCTACCATGTTATATATAATAATACTTAATAATGTACAAAAGAATCTTTAAAAAAAAATTAAGAATAGTGTTTATGGCATTTATAATAATAATAATTATTTCATTAATAGAGCTCTGTTAACACACAAAATGTAGGCTGAATGTGCTTTGATAACATTACAAACATAGACACGAGAGTTGAAATAAAAAACTAATCTAAAAAAGTTTTAAACAGGTAGGTCCTTATGTCCCTCTTGAATGTAGTGAAGTATGCTGTTTGTCTGAGATCAATGTGGGGGGGGGGGTGATATTAAATCGCAATTAATCTGTTTTTACTTTATAGTTTGTCAATAGTTTCCAACATAATCTGAAAATAATAGATACGACAACGAGGAAGACTATAACAATACCGAACAGAAGTGCCATGACATCTAGTAACAGATATTGATAGAGCGGCATTTGTTGACCAGATGACCTCATGTAACTTCCGCCATATTTCATCACGTGATCAAACCAGTAGGCAGCTTCCTTGCTGGGTACTTTGTAAAGTTCTTTAAATAACTTTGACGCTTTCTGGATGTTATTTCTATATTTAGGATCATCAGCTATTTTTTGAATCAATTCCGAAAATTTTTCCGAAGTTATTTCCCTTAAGTCTGCAATGTGTCCAAATTCTTTCACAGCTATTCGTTTAGAATTATAAAATTGGTCTCCATACATCGGGAGACAGAGAATTGGAACTCCATGGTACAGTGCCTCGTATTGACCATTTTTCCCACAATGAGAAACAAACACTTTAGTTTTAGCATGACCCAAGAGGTCATTTTGAGGAATCCAGTTCAAAGCTAAAATTTTGTCTTGTTGTTCAAATGTCCCATTTATCTTCCATATGACATTCAGATTTAGTTTTAGAAAAGCATTTGTCATTTTAGATCTAATTTGATCTGGTATATAAACATTCCCGCTTCCAAATGACACTACGACAATTCCATTGCTAGACTTGTCAACAAAATGTTTAATATCTCCAGACAATGGCTTGGCATCGCTCACTGAAGATCCACCTACAAGTTTCGTATTAGGAAGACTAGTGCGTGGGTAATCAAGTATATGATCAATTTCCGTGATAAATATTTCAGCCTTCAATGCTATATCCCTGATAGATATGTCAGGCTTCTCAGGGGCGTATCTAGAAACTACGTCACTGTCTGAAAAAATATCATACATAGTAAAAGCAGCAGACAAAATGGTGGCTTGGACTCGCTGTAGAAAACTTTTCCTATCACTTCCGTCGTCAAAAAAGAACTGGTCTGCAGCAGGATTAAACGGCGTTCTGCTTAGAAAATAGTCGTGAATTGTGCCGATAAGGCCAAAAGGCACATCCAGCTTGTAAGGAAGCACTAGAATATTTCTGGTAAACATAAAATTTTCTATGATGAAAAAATCTGGCTTCAAATCTCGTAGAGATGCTATAAAAGTCTCATCAGATAGAATTTGTTCAAGTAATTCTTTACAAAAATTCACCATAGGAATCAGACTGCCCAAAGTTTCAACTCCACCTGCCCAGAATTTTTCAATCAGTTGTGTTTTTTCGTACGCACGCGCCTCGACGTCGCCGAGGTATTCACCGTATTTTATTATGTTGATCTTTTTATGAGGAACTAGCCCTTTGTTGGCCAGGTAGTCTGGGACGCATATGGACACGTTGTGGCCAAGTTCTATCAAAGCTTGGCCAATGTTGGCGTGGTAGATTAAGTAGCTCTTACTTAGTGGTGGGATCATGACAACATTCTTGGCTCCACAGAATCCTAAAGAAACGATGGTACCCATTATCATAAGCTGAGTCAGGGATAACATCTTACTGTTCTGAAAAATAACCAAAAGAATTATCATTAGCATTGGGTTACATACATTGGGTTACATACATTTGGTTACATACATTGGGTTACATATATTGAGTTACATACATTGGGTTACATATATTGGGTTACATACTTTGGGCTACATACATTGGGTTACATACATTGGGTTACATACATTGGGTTACATATATTGAGTTACATACATTGGGTTACATACAATGGGTTACATATATTGGGTAACATACTTTGGGCTACATACATTGGGTTACATACAATGGGTTACATACATTGGGTTACATACATTGGGTTACATACAATGGGTTACATACAATGGGTTACATACATTGGGTTACATACATTGGGTTACATACATTGGGTTACATACATTGGGTTACATACATTGGGTTACATACTTTTCTTATCTCATTATAAATTACAGACGTAAAGTAAAAGAGTCCCCCTTTCAGACCTTGTGGTCAATAGGGCAGATTATGTAAAGGTCATCTGTTTATGACAGATACGAGGGTGTCATGTGACAAGCCCAACGCCCAACGCCTATACTTTTCCCCAATTATCAGGTACCCACATTAGAGCTGGATGGACTCAAGGGCGCCCGAGGATCCAGAAATTAAAGATCCCAGTCATCACCCAGGATTCGTATTATCGACAATTAACTTCAACTTGTAGATTAAATTATAAAAAGTAACAGAATGTCTACATTTGCTTTTAGAAAAAAACAACACAATAATAATTATTATGGTATTAAAAACGCCTTCATGGACCTTAAGATACCCACGTTGGTAAAGAATATATTTATAGAAAATTGCTTTGCGCGCAAAAGTCATCATGATTCAAAGGAAAAAAAAGAAACCAAAATGTGTATCGAGGGGCGCTTAGACGCTTCCCTACATCAACCCTATGAGTCTATGAGAGAGGATTAAAAAAAGAAAACAAAGCCAACGAGAAGCAGGCTAGAGCTAGCCTTCACTCAAACCAGCCAACGAATGTGGTCAACAGTGACGCTTTGGATTATGGCCCTTTTGTTGATTCCTCTGGCTTACAGGATAAGGTCCAGTAGGACATTCACAATTCAACTAGTCTAACTCTGACAGAGCTCACACTTACTTTACTATTACTACGGCGTTAAACAAAGCCGCATTGACAGTACTCAGAACCCATGGCAATTGTCATACGCATGGCCTAACCAGTGGCGTAGAATTTGCCATCACTTGGGAGTGGGGCATTGACCTCTTTGGGGGCCCCTGCATTTTGCATATTATTAAATATTTAATGAAAAAAAAAACACTCACCTTCTATTAGGGGATTTTCAAATTCTCCCCCTCCTTTTCCCCTCCCTAGCTACGCCTCTGGGCCTAATACTTAACCAAAATTTCATGCTAATATATTACGTGATCATTGCAACAGATGCCTTCACATTATTGAGCAACCGACCCTGTTTTAGGAGACGTGCAGCTTAGGACAGTGAAGTAGATTGTGTGATTTGTGTGATGGGCTAATGGTGACCAAAAGATCTTTTTATCTCGGGATCCTCATAGGCGCGAGACCTTGGTCGGTTGCCTCTCTTGGCCACCTCTAAGTTGAATTAATGTTGCATCCTAATAAGAAACGGCCTGGCCTCAGTATGCTATGTACAGTCAAAACTGTGAAAAATGTTATCAAAGATGGCTGCCTGGTCATGCGGTCTGCGCGTCAGACTGTCGTTCGGTTGTCTCGATGGTTTATGCCGTGCCCGCTGTCTTGCCCCGTCGCTCTGCGGGAGGTTTGGGCTAGGATGTAGATTATCTTCAACTCTGAAGGAACATCCTAAACATGAAAAACACTTTACAATAGTGATGCCCAAAATACGGCCCATGACGTGGTTTATTTAATTCGGCCCGCCGAAAAGTCGGCACACTACGAGAATGATTTCCCCACCGCGGAGAAAAAAAACTTCAAATATCTCCTTAATTTATGTATAAGACCCACGGAATTGTAATAAAATAATAAAAAAATAATTTAAAAAACTTCAAATATCTCATTAATAACTATAAGACCCACGGATTTGTAATAAAATAATTTCATGTCAATTTCATTTCTTTTTTTGTACCTTTTCGTTCATGTGGCCCCCTGAGATGAGTGTCGGAAATTAAAATGGCCCGCTGGACGAATTGGGTTGCACATAAGAATTGTTTTGTTAGGCTAAAGATTTAATTAGTAAGTTTCCCCTTCTAGAATTTGCGACCTATAGGGAAGATAAGGTTCTGATCATCTGTCTCTGTAGCCAACGGTTAACGAACAATGTTGCCAGGACAAGACCGAAAGTTGTTTTTTTCAAAAATTGAATTGCCTATTTGGGTTGGGACTTAGAACAGCTAAATAGATATATGAAATTTAAAATCCCAGTCTTCACCGAGATTTTTAAAAAGTCGAACCTTTGTAAAGAGGGGCGGAAAAGAAGATGTAGATTTATCTTTCAATAAGAAAATTTTGTTTTCCAATGTTTCATTTTGTAAACTCCTATCGGACGTGTGGCATGCACTTTGAATGGTGGTTTTGGGAGCCAAAGGTACTGGACGTGTGGCATGCACTTTGAATGGTGGTTTTGGGAGCCAAAGGTACTGGACGTGTGACATGCACTTTGAATGGTGGTTTTGGGAGCCAAAGGTACTGGACGTGTGGCATGCACTTTGAATGGTGGTTTTGGGAGCCAAAGGTACTGGACGTGTGGTATGCACTTTGAATGGTGGTTTTGGGAGCCAAAGGTACTGGACGTGTGGCATGCACTTTGAATGGTGGTTTTGGGAGCCAAAGGTACTGGACGTGTGGCATGCACTTTGAATGCTGGTTTTGGGAGCCAAAGGTACTGGACGTGTGGCATGCACTTTGAATGGTGGTTTTGGGAGCCAAAGGTACTGGACGTGTGGCATGCACTTTGAATGCTGGTTTTGGGAGCCAAAGGTACTGGACTTGTGGCATGCACTTTGAATGCTGGTTTTGGGAGCCAAAGGTACTGGGGTTCGGATAACGATAACACACGTAAATAATAATATTGTCTAAATATATAGAGGAAAGTGCGAAGTTCGAGCAGCCCCGATTTGTCAAGAGGTTCGAACAGTTCATTTTTTATTGCTATAACTTTTTTATTTGAATGTTTACCAAATTACTACTATATTGCTACTGCGCATGCACCTTTTTTCTTTACTTCCGACACATACTATTTCCTTTTCCTTGTAAAGGCTAAGTTCATGGTGAGGTCACAACTCAGGAGGTGTGGAGTTATTCTTTTTTACTACCCGGTAGTGAAGGAAATGGGTAATGGGCTTAAGGCTATTTTTAAGTCTGATTGCTTATCAGCGTAAAGAGACTATTTGAAGTTGTGGAGGGTGGGAAATGGTGCAATGGATGGTGTTCTTGCGCTGGAGTAAAAAGAAAATGACTTTGTAGTAAAAATTAAATATTAAAACATGTTTTTAGATATATTTCCTTTGATCTGTTCGAACCTTCCACCAACCCGAACGAGGTTACTAACTGGGGAAAAATCCGCTCGAGGAAAAGTACGCTTGGCGATACTTACCCTACACCTCTTTGACTTCGTATTTAATTTTAACTAAGCCTAGTGATACATTAAATCCAATCTATTTTCATAGAAAAAAGGACGAGGAATTTAGAGATACTATCAGTTTTTTCATAGGTCAGACCGTTACGGTGCTATAAAAATCCAAACTTGAAAATTGCTGCCAGCGGGCTTAATGCGCTCGAACTTCGCACTTTACTCTATATACATATCCTTCGAAGAAAAACAAGAGGGAGGCCGATCTATTGTTTCACATAATTAATTTAATTTTTTTTTAAATTTCGGTAGGTGTTCTAGAATATGTCTTTATTTTTTTTATTTATTTTTTTTCTTAAAAAGGAAACCTCAGAATTTGCGCTATACAATTTTAGCTTTATCATCATAGGAATCCTTGGGCCTTATGCCTCTTTTCTTTTCTTTGCCTCTTTTTTGGGCCTAATGTGCCTCTTGTATGGGCCATCTTGCCTTTTTTGTGGGCTTTTTTTTTTTTCCAATATATTTTCATTGGAAGGTTCTCATAATTCACAAATATTAGATCATAAACAATTGAAAATTGATTAACCTAAAAATACAACAATAGTAACAGAAACATTATTTAATATCAAAGACATACTACCTAACCATCTTGGCCATTGAATCCACTAAAGGACATAACAATGATACAAGTATCCTCTACCCCAGAACAATCAACACAATATCAAATATCCCTGACCCCCATCACCCCATTTCTGGAAAACTACCTGAGCATTGTACAAGTATATGAAAATCAAACTAGATAATTCTCTACCCTAAAATCCATTATTTTTCTGAATGTCAATTCTAAGTGATTAGGATGAAAAACCTTATTATTATGTAGAGCTTTGAGCCAGCTAGCCCTTTTTTTTTTTTTTTTTTTATAGGCGTGTTAACACCCCTCCAAAGAAATTTTATTAGCGTAACCAAGACAGAATTCTAGAACTTTGATGTCAGTTTCAAATATGTCAGGGGTACGTATGGAGAGATTAAATACATTGTTGTTTTTTTTGTTTTAACTTTGGTATGAGTTATATCCATATTTTTATGAACTTTGAGGTTATGAATGTGAACAGTCTGCACGTGATGTAAACTTAATGTTTTTAGTCTTTCTTGTATGTGTGTGAGAAAGAGAGAGAGAGTATGTTTGCCCTTCGATATCTCTTTGTGGAACAAAAAGATTGATCGTAATAAATACAAGTGTGACTGAGATATTGGATATTGAACTTTTCAAAAATTGAATATTTTAAGTAACATTCACGCTCCAACTTATTGCTTAAAGTATACTCTTATAAATATTCAGTCTTTGTTTTGTATTCAAATAATTCATCGCGGTCCATGTGTGTAAAACGTTAAGACTAGTGGACCTTCTAAACTATATTGTTCGCCTAGAATAAAAAGCCTACTCAAATTTAACATTACCTCATCTTATCTCATAAAATACAGACGTTACTTCAAAAAAGGTCAGTCTAGTCATGAATTGGCTTAATCAGCTTTTGGAGCATTTATTTTTTGATTTGATACCTGGATTTTGTAAACATTATAGATTTACATTGAATAGAAGAAAAAAAAATGGAAATGATGGATTTAATATTATATTATATTATCATTCCATTATATTATCATTCCGTTGTATTATCATTCCATTATATTATCATTCCATTGTATTATCATTCCATTATATTATCATTCTATTATATTATCATTCCATTATATTATCATTCCATTGTATTATCATTCCATTATATTATCATTCCTTTATATTATCATTCCATTGTATTATCATTCCATTATATTATCATTCCATTGTATTATGATTCCATTATAGTATCATTCCATTTCATTAAGATTAGTTCGTATGATGGGTTTAACCGTATATTATCATTCCATTATATTATCATTCCATTATATTATCATTCCGTTGTATTATCATTCCGTTGTATTATCATTCGTATGCAGAGATAATTCTAGAAATCCAGAAATCAGAATGAAAAGATTGTGTTACCACATTTCTCTCGCTAAATATTTGGCCCAGTGGCGGCTGTAACAAACACAGCTATTGCATCACTTTCAAATTAAAATAAATAACTACATAGTGAATTACTTACCTAGATTTTTCCTGACAGTACATAAATCGTTGCAGTGTCAATAGTATCACGCAGTCACAGAGTGGAAGATTAGATAGGCCATGGTTTGACTGTTATATAAGCATGTATACCTATGTGACATGGGGTCAACGTACAATCAGTGGTTCTCATACTTCTAGATTTAGCCTGTAAAAAAAATGGAGGCTTTATGCAAGGGGATTCTTCAACGAACGATTGGTCACGTGATTCCAAGCTGGCGCTACGAATGACTAAGTTTTCAGTGGACATCGGTCTTCATTTGATTAGTGAACCGTGACCGTAGTGAGTTAATCAACATGAACACTTATTGAGCAAATAAGTCTAGTTCTATTGTTGGTCGCCACATTTGTTTAGTCTCTTGTATACCGTTGGTCGCCACATTTTATAGTGTTTTAAACACAGTTCGGTCGGCACATTTTATAGTGTTTTAAACACAGTTCGGTCGCCACATTTTTTAGTGTTTTAAACACAGTACAGTTCGGTCGCCACATTTTTTAGTGTTTTAAACACAGTACAGTTCGGTCGCCACATTTTTTAGTGTTTTAAACACAGTTCGGTCGAAACATTTTTTTTTATTCCACTTAAACTTTCGGGGGACATATTTTTTTTTATTCTATTCAATACAGTTGGGGGGGGGGACAAATTTATGATTCTATTGTACACTGCTGGGGTGCCAAATTTATTGATATTTATTTGTATTGATATTCTTACTCACATGCTGACAGAAAGTCCGAGACGAAAAAACATGTTATAATTGAGGTCAACGACTTCTAGAATATAATTAAGTTTTGCTGATTGGAATGCATTATGAGTTTTTAATTAGGTTTCATACATTAAGTCTATCTTAGACACACATGGCATCTGTGTATATTCCGATGGCCTCTGTCCATGTTTCGATGGGATCTGTCCATGTTCCGGTGGCATCTGTCTATGTTCTGGTGAAATCTGTCATTGTTATGTTGTTTTGATGGAAGAATTCTAAAGTGGTTTGATAATTGCTTCGTGAGATAAAGATCGTTACACTTTTTAAACCGTTCCACATTTCAATCCCATCAACCATCAGGGCACCCAGTCGTCTGCTCATGACCTGCTTTAAGAATCTTTTATGTTGGCTATTGAGGTCATGCGTAAAAGGTCATACAAAACAGAATCACATACGCTTTTGACTAGACACCCGCAATTCCCCACCCCACGATTTTTTTTCTCTTTCTAACTCAAATCTTTGAAGACTTGACTCTGTAAGTACAGCAAATAACAACTCTGACACAGCAGAAACTATTCAATTATATTTTCCCATTGGTGGCCCGAAGTACGTCTAGGCTGAGTGATATGGTAGGTAGATGTCAAGGACACTGCAGAGTAACGCATAGATCTTTTTTTTAATATTATTTTGGACAGTGTATAAGAAGAAGAAGAATGGCATTATTGTAAGAGAGAGAGAGAGAGAGAGAGAGAGAGAGAAAGAGAGAGAGAGAGAGAGGGAGAGAGAGAAAGAGAGAGAGAGGGAGAGAGGGAGAGAAAGAGAGAGAAAGAAAGAGAGAGAGGGAGAAAGAGAGAGAGAGACAAAAAGAGAGAGAGAAAGAGAGAGCGAGAGAGAGAGAGAGAAAGAGAGAGAGAGAAAGAGAGAGATAAATGGAGGTAGAGAAGAGGGAGAAAGAGATAGTCAAATAGAGAGACACAAAGAGAGGCAGTGAGAGAGATACGGAGACAGAGACACACAGAGAGAAGCAGAGAGAGACACAAAGACAGAGACCCACAGAGAGAAGCAGAGAGAGAGAGACAGAGACCATAGAGAGAGAGACAGACAGAGAGAGAGAGAGAGAGAGAGAGATTGATAGGACTAGAGAGAATAAGGATAGATGTCTGTGATCTACGTGATGTAATGTACATGTATCTAGTCCAGTGGTTGACAAATTAAGCACCGCGGGCCACATGAGGCCCGCCGGAGTTTTTTATGCGGCCCGCGGACACCTACAGAAATCGGTGTTCTCTCAATGGGCCTACCCTCATCGCACCATTTAGTGCAGAAGCTGATTCAGCTCCAGAAGACATACCCCCAAGCAAATTATGACCTGTAAGAAATGTTAGGTTCAGTCAGTTCTTCCGCGGGAGTTTTATGGGTGCCAGAAGCTGTATTTCCACACTTAAATAAAAACTTAGCTGCAAAACTTTCACATTACTTGGTTCCACATATATCGTGATCAGGTATTTTTGTCTTGTTTGAAACGAAACAAGTGTATTAACAGGCCGATGCTGACTGACTTTAATTTGACAGCAGTCACGAGGATAGTAAGTAGTAAGCTAGTTCCACAGTTCTGGAACATTTTATCTTATCTTATATAATACAGACGTTACTTCAAAAAAGAAAATGATTACGTCCTACGCGTCATGCATTTAGTCATGCATATTAACCAATGACTTAAATTCTGCCAAGTCAATGGTTTTTCTGGCTAGCTCAGGCAACCCATTCCATGCTCTAATAGCACTAGGGAAGAAGGAGTATTTGTACAAATTTGTCCTAGCATATGGGACGAGGAATGTGCCTTTATTTTTGTGTCTTTCAGAGTATTTTATTAGATTTTGTTTTTGTATTTGAAGATTATGGTTCAGTGTTTTATGTATAATTGCTACTTTACTTTTGAGTCTTCTGTCCTGAAGGGTTTCTAAATTTAGTGATTTTACTAATGGTATTACTCTAGTCAAATGTGAATATTCATTTGTTATGAATCTCACTGCTCTATTTTGTGTCTGTTCCAGTTTCTTAATGTTTTCTTGAGTTGAGGGGTCCCAAACGGTGGATGCATGTTCTATTATTGGCCTAACCAAGGTTAAATAACATTTTAGTTTTATGTTCTTATTTGATTTATAGAAATTTCTTTTAATAAACCCTAATGCTTTGTTTGATTTTTTTATAGTTTCATCAATATGTGGATTCCATGACAGTTTTTCATTTATTATAACACCTAGGTATTTTGCGTTTTTAGTCTGTGTTACTGGTTTGCCATGAATAAGATAAGTGGAATTAATTTGTTTTAGTTTTTTTTGTTACTCTTAACAACTGACATTTTTCTGGATGGAAAGACATGCTCCAATTTGATTCCCACTTCTGTAATTAATCTAATTCTCTTTGTAAAATATCTGTGTCTTGTATTGTTTTTATTGTTCTATATATTATGCAATCGTCTGCAAATAATCTGACTTTTGTTCCTGAACTAATGCAATTTGGTAAATCATTTATGTAAATTAAAAATAGTAGTGGACCCAAGACTGTTCCTTGAGGTACACCTGAATTTACTGTTATTGGTGTTGATTTAGAGCCATTTATTATTACAGTTTGTTCTCTCCCTATCAGAAAATCTTTAATCCACTGATGCAGTGGACCATTTATGCCGAAATATTTTAATTTTTTAAGCAAACTATGGTGGTGAACTTTGTCAAAAGCCTTGGAAAAATCTAGTAAGATAGCATCTATTTGTTCACTATTATCTAAACCTTTTGAAAAATCATCAATTAGTCCTATTAGTTGTGTTTCACATGATCTATATTTCCTAAAGCCATGTTGGTATGGGGTGAGGACATTATGTTTGTCTAAGTGGTTTATGATGTTGCTACATATTATGTGTTCTAGGATTTTACATGTGATGCTGGTAAGTGATACTGGTCTGTAGTTTCCTGGATCAGATTTTTCTCCTTTTTTAAATAGGGGGGTGACATTAGCTTCTTTCCAGTCCTTTGGTACTCTGCCCTGGTTAAGCGATGCCTGAAAGAGTATTTTGAACACTGGGGCTAGCTCATTGCTTAGTTCTTTGAGTAATCTAGCTGGAATACCATTAGGTCCAGACGCTTTATTTGGTTTGGTGTTGGCTAATAGTTTTTGAATTCCATTTTCTTGTACTACTAAATCTTTTATGTTGTCTACTTGGTTCAAATTAAGAATTATGTCTTTGTCTCCTGGGGCTGAGAATGCTGATGCAAAGTATTTGTTTAGGATGTTTGCTTTAGTTTTATTATCATTATGTTATGTTCATCTTTTAATGGCGCTATGCCTGTTGTTTCCATTTTCTTAGACTTAATGTATGACCATAGGTTTTTGTTGTTATCTTTAGATATTACATTGTTTATGTATTCACTCTGCAGCTGTCTGCTTACTTTTTGGGTTAGGTGTTTAATTTTTATATACTTTTTGTAAACTCTTTCTGCCTTGGTTTCTTTAAATTTTCTATATAGGTTTTCCTTCTGTTTACAAAGCTTCTTTAGTCTATTATTAAACCAGCATTTATTTATTTTGTTTGATGTATATTTAGTTGGTAAATGATTTTCTATAATGCTTTTAAAATGGTTTTTAATGAAATTCCAGAGGTCATCGACTGGTTGGTTAATGTCTTTTTCTAATAAGAATGTTTGTTGAAAGTTTAGTGCAGCTTGGTGTAGTTGTGTTAGGTTACATTTATTCCAGAGTAAGATTTTTCTTTTGGGTTTTGTATTGGCTACTGCTTTTATCTGACTGTGTATTTTTATGATCTTATGGTCTGATAGACCAGGGATAATATCATAATCAACTACTAATCCAGGTCTGTTGGTTAAGAAGAGATCTAATGTGTTGTTTAATCTAGTTGGCTTTTTAATGATTTGATCTAAACTTAGGTTGTGTAAAGTTTCTATGAAAAGCTCATTTATGTCCTTAAGGTTTTGGTGTTTATCTATGGTTAGTGTTTTCCAATTTATATCAGGTAGGTTGAAATCCCCCATAATCCAAAAAACTGCATTTTTATTTGTCTCTTTAAGTGTAGAAATCTGATTACATAGTTCCTGCATGTATTCTAAACTAGAATTTGGTGGTCTGTAAATGCTGCCTATTATTAGGGATGTTGAGGTTGTATTAATTTTACAAAATGTAGATTCTATATTTTTTGAGTTAGGTAAGGTAATTTCTTCTGCTATAAGAGTGTTTTTTATTGCTAAAAGAACTCCTCAATGATTATCAGCCCTATCTTTTCGAAAAATTTCATAATCACTATTGAAAATTTCTGCATTATAAATTTCAGGATGTAGCCAAGTTTTGTTCCTGCAATTATGTCTGGTTTCTCACATTCTAATAAAATTTCTAAGTCTGCTGTTTTGTTCCTAATGCTTTGAAAATTTATTACTAAGGTTTTAAGGTATTTTGGTATTACTTCTTTAGCAGGTCTGTCTAGTGAGGCTGCTGTATTAATTTTAGTAGATTTAGGTTTAACAGGAGTGGATCTGGCTATTGGTTGGTGAGTTTGTTTTGTGATGGTGTTTAGGATGTTGTATGGGTTAGAAGTGTCCGCATCAAAGGAATCAAACAGTCCTGATGTAAACTGAGGTAACTCACACGGTACACAGTGCCATGATGCATCTTTGTTGCCTAAGGCATAATACACAGGTGTATTCATATGGAGACATGATGCATGGTACCATTCATCACAGGTGTCACATTGAATGGCTTTCTGTTTCTTGGTGCATACTTTTTTGCAGATGTTGCATCTATCTTTAGATCTAGGCCCTGGATTTGACTCTACATCTCCTGCTATTAAAATTAAAAGTGATAGGTATTTATTTCTACTGTGTCTGATTGAGAACTTCCATTTGTGATGGGTAATCTTCTTTAATGTTATGGATGTGTATGTTAGGTTATTTTTGAAGTTGCATTGATCTAAAGTGTGATGATTGATTATGACTGTTTTTTACCTTTTTAAGTTTAGTGTTGACTGAGGTAGATCTAGTTCTGTGTTCAGCTAGTGTGTATTTAGTAATTATTAGGATAAATAGCCAGAGCAATTTCATGATGACTGTTGTTGATTTTAGTTTTTAAAGGTCTAGTCTAATTCTACTTTAAGGTTAAAAATGCCTAAGATGGCCTAAGTTAAGTCTAAGTCTAAAGTGAAAGCTAATTTACAATGACAATCAAATGGTTTATTCAAAATATAGACCTAGATCAGATCTAATTCTAGATCTAGATCTAATTCTAGATTAATATATTTATGTGTTTAACTAACTATATAGAATATTACTATTAGTTATTATTAGTAGATGATTAGTAGATCTAAGGCCTTAATTAAAGTCTAAGTCTAAGACTGACTAGATCTAAAATCTAAGGATATAATAATAAATTATATATAGACTAAATAATATTAAATATAAAAAATAATTATAAGGATTAGTGAGACAAAATAGTCCTAAACTAAGAGTTGTTAATTTGAATTATTTAGTAGAAATAATGCTGAATTAAGTTAAATCTATAATTTAAAGTATTAGTTTATTTGTTGAATAGCTTTTTATGGAATTTTGTTTGGTTTTAGTACGACAAAACGAAAATTTAACTCATCTATGATAACTGTAAACAGGGAGCAGCCATCTTGTCAAGAGCGCGTAACTCTATGTGTAGGAGTGTAAGCAGTTTAATACTCCATATTAAGTACAACTGTACTTTTGTGGTGTAATGTAAAAAGGCGATAATAAAATTAAAAAAAAATAATTCCTAAAATGTGTTTTAGATAAAAGTACTCACTCTTGTTGCAAATTCCTTTATTGGGAGTGTAAAAAATGAAATTTAAATGTATGATACAGTATAAATGTGTATTAAAAGACATTATTTACACAGTTTTACACAGTTAGCTAGCGTTTTTTTTTTTAATTTGTAAGTACACACACACACACACACGCACACACATATATATATATATATATACATACATACAAACATACATACATACATACATACATATATACATAAATATATATAGAGAGAGAGTGAGAGAGAGAGAGAGAAAGAGAAAAAGAGAGAAAGAGAGAGAGAGAAAAAGAGAGAGAGAGAAAGAGAGAGAGAAAGAGAGAGAGAAAAAGAGAGAAAGAGAGAGAAAAAGAGAGAGAGAGAAAGAGAGAGAGAAAGAGAGAGAGAGAGAAAGAGAGAAAGAGAGAGAGAAAGAGAGAGAGAGAAAGAGATAGAGAGAGAAAGAGAGAGAAAGAGAGAGAGAGAAAGAGATAGAGAGAGAAAGAGAGAGAAAGAGAGAGAGAAAGAGAGAGAGAGAAAGAGAGAGAGAAAGAGAGAGAGAGAGAGAAAGAGAGAGAGAAAGAGAGAGAGAGAAAGAGAGAGAGAGAGAAAGAGAGAGAGAGAGAGAGAGAGAGAGAGAAAGGCGGTTGGTCGTTATGCTTGCCACATGACATTCTTGTTAACCGTAGGCTACAGAAACATCTGACCTTTGCATCATCTGCCCTATAGACCACACAGGTCTGAATTGGAACTTCACTTTTACTAACATATATATGGGAGACAGATTAGGAGAGAGACAAATAAGAGAGTGACACAAAGAGAGAGACAAGAGACAGAGTTTAGGGCTAGAAAGAATGACAATAGATGTCTGTGATCTAGGTGATGCAATGTACATGTATCTGGTCCAGGGGGGGGGGGCAAATTATATTTATATTTGCGCCCCCCTCCCTCCATTTTCCAAATATTTTTAAAGTTAAAAAAAAAAAGGCTGCCCACACCTGATCTAGTCAGTTTCGTATAACCAAAACCAAATTTCTTATAGTTTTTCAATTTTGAATGAAGTCACCACAGCGAACACTACAGTTTCCTAAAGGAACGCAAGGTGACCCAGATTACTGGTTTGAAGATCAGACGCCTGCTAGGTTCCGTAATTTTTTTAAAGATAAATTTTACTGATTTTTTAAAGAGAAGATAAAACAGTAACATACATATACATCTCAAATGAACTGAACAATTATTGCTTTGTTTATTTTTATTTTTTTATTTATTATATTAAGCTTAAGATTGCAAAAGATCCCTGGCCAGTTTGTCCCAAAACACATCAGTGACCTCCCCTTGTGGGTAAACAATATACGTATTTTTAGTTAAGTGATACAAGAGGTCAGAGGTCAGCTCTGTCGTAGGTATGGATTCTTTGACGAGAAACACGAGCACTAGACGCCCTGTGTGGACTGACTCCATGTTGGCCATCTGTGGATCAGTAGAGAAAAAAAGTTCATTAAGCCGCTAATGAAGCGAATAAACGAAAATCTGTAGAAATGAAAATTTCGAACAAACTTGTTATCAACAAGCTAGCCAGGAAAACCACTGACTTGGCAGAATTTAAGTCACTGGTTAATATGCATGACTGAATGCATGACGCGTAGGACGTAATCATCTTCTTTTTTGAAGTTACGTCTGTATCATATAAGATAAGAAAATACTGATATTTAAAAAAAAAAAAACACTACTTCATCATCGCAAAGAATGTTTGTAAAATGTTTGCATGTTTCGGATGTACTGTCAGAGTTGGAGATAGTTTACTTCCAAGTCCAAAACCTCCCGCAGGACGACGGGGATGTCAGCGGAACCATCAAGAAGTCCGAACGACCAGGCAGTAGCTTGTCAAAAAAATCAGTCACAAATTCTACATGCCCTGAATTTCACTAGAGTATACTATGTTCTGGTTTCAAACTGTACGTTATACTTTACGCATAGATTGAGCACAATTATTATCAGAATATATTCAAGTAGTTTACATAATGTCATGGACATAGACAGGCGTGTTTGTCCCATTTGGACCTCCCGTAGACCCCCTGTCTGGCACCAATTCCAGAAAAAAATCACAAAGAGTTTTAGCGTTCTAAAAACGTCTTCCAAAAGAATGAAGGTTCGGTATGTCATAAAGATTAATTACTTACACACACACGCACATATTTAGGGGTGGGGGCAGGGCCGGTCCATACAATTGCGGGGCCCTATGCGAAAGTGATTTGCGCGGGGCCTAGTCTGGGTGGGAATAAGGGTAATAAGTGAAAATTAAGATTTTGAATTAGAAAAAAAATTCGACTTTGAATTTTTTTTATTCTTTACTAAGAACAAAATTTCGATCTAATTAACTTTAATTTACGAACCGTGCTACCTATGGCATATTTATGTGCCAGTGGCTTTAAAAGTAAATAAAGAATTGTAACTTCCGATTAAGGTGAAAATTCGCCCGATTATTACATTTTATTACATGAAAGCTGACTACGCCTTTTTTCTTTTATTGCGCGTAGGATTGGCGTTTTCCGCAATGAATGACACCCACAAATGACAATTTTGACTATTTTTCAGGATTTTTTAAAATGAGTTTTCACTAGATTTTCATGACTTTTTCAAATATATTCTGCAATTTAATAATTACACATAGAAATAGCGCGGGGCTGAAAGCGCGGGGCCCACTGCGACCGCATAGGTTGCAGTGGCCTAAGACCGGCCCTGGGTGGGGGGGGGGGGGAGAAAAAAAGGTCCCATAAAGAAAAACCTGGCTACCCCCATGCACAATGCGCTTTGTTCGTGTTAGTTTTTCGGTTGGTGTTCAAGGGGAAAGAACTGAGACAATCTAACAAATGAACCACCTAAAACAATCTGGATTAAGTGCCCATATTTTCTTCTTAGTTCCAGATTTTTTAACGTTTTGTATTAGAGAAGTGATGCCAAAACTACGAATTGTTTTAGCCCTCATATAATTCAATAATATATTTTGGCAGTTATATCTATAACAAACAATCGGACAATAATTAAACAGTTATGTTACATATGGATATATAGAAACCTACATCAACGATGGAGAAAATGATAAAGAAAAAAAAACCTTTTAGACCTTGCGATCTATAGGGCAGATGATGTGAAGGTTATCTGTTTCTTTTACAAACGGTTGAAGTGCAGGGTCTCATGTGGTCAGTACAACGACCAACCACTTTTACTTTCCACAAATAACGCCTGGTACCCATTAAAATTAGGGTGGACTCAAGGGCGCCCTAAAAATCCCGAAATTGAAAATCCTAGCCATGCGCTTAACCCCTCAGCCACCGTGCCTCCGATGGGGATAATATTTACCTGCATTTCAAAGTTACACCAGGTGCTGTTCAGAAGATTTCGTGTGAGAACCACTAACGTTTTCCGGCTCTCTTTGACGGCAGTCACGATGTTGGAAGCGATGAATTCCCCCACAGCAAAGTCTCGTCCGTGGACCAGGACTGACAACTTCCGTTCAGTCAACTCTAGGAAATAATGTTAGAGAGCATTCTTTACCCCTCGGAAATACGAACAGAAAGCGTATTGTGTATGACAAAAAAAGGCAATCTATGTTGGCCAATGATGTAATGCTAATCTATTATTATGACCGGCATGTCATGTGGCCTGCACGAAGACCAACAAACACTGCTTCATAAATGTATGTCAGGTACCTATTAACATAACCTATTTCCTAGTGCTATTAGAGCATGGAATGGGTTGCCTGAGCTAGCCAGGAAAACCAGTGACTTGGCAGAATTTAAGTCATTGGTTAATATGCATGACTAAATGCATGACGCGTAGGACGTAATCATCTTCTTTTTTGAAGTAACGTCTGTATTATATAAGATAAGATAAGTTGTGTACTTAGCGGCGTCCTACAAATGAGGTCTTTGCTGTCAATATGTCTATGTTGTCCGTGTGTCTATGTTGTCAACGTGGTCAATGTTGTCCATGTGTCTATGTTGTCCATGTGTCTATGTTTTCAACGTGGTCTATGTTTTCAATGAGGTCTATGTTGTCAATATGTCTCTGCTGTCAATGTGGTCTATGTTGTCCATGTGTCTATGTTGTCAACGTGGTCTATGTTGTCCATGTGTCTATGTTGTCAATATGTCTATGTTGTCAATATGTCTCTGTTGTCAACGTGGTCTATGTTGTCCATGTGTCTATGTTGTCCATGTGTCTATGTTGTCCATGTGTCTATGTTGTCAACGTGGTCTATGTTGTCAACGTGGTCTATGTTGTCAATGTGTCTGTGTTGTCCATGTGTCTGTGTTGTCAATATGTCTATGTTGTCCATGTGTCTATGTTGTCCATGTGTCTATGTTGTCCATGTGTCTATGTTGTCCATGTGTCTATGTTTTCAACGTGGTCTATGTTTTCAATGAGGTCTATGTTGTCAATATGTCTCTGCTGTCAATGTGGTCTATGTTGTCCATGTGTCTATGTTGTCAACGTGGTCTATGTTGTCCATGTGTCTATGTTGTCAATATGTCTATGTTGTCAATATGTCTATGTTGTCAACGTTGTCTATGTTGTCCATGTGTCTATGTTGTCCATGTGTCTATGTTGTCCATGTGTCTATGTTGTCAACGTGGTCTATGTTGTCAACGTGGTCTATGTTGTCCATGTGTCTATGTTGTCAATATGTCTATGTTGTCCATGTGTCTATGTTGTCCATGTGTCTATGTTGTCCATGTGTCTATGTTGTCAATATGTCTATGTTGTCAATGTGGTCTATGTTGTCCATGTGTCTATGTTGTCCATGTGTCTATGTTGTCCATGTGTCTGTGTTGTCCATGTGTCTATGTTGTCCATGTGTCTATGTTGTCCATGTGACTATGTTGTCCATGTGTCTATGTTGTCCATGTGTCTATGTTGTCCATGTGTCTATGTTGTCACCGTGGTCTATGTTTTTAACGTGGTCTATGTTTTCAATGACGTCTATGTGTTTATTTATGTTGTTTATGTGGTCACTTTTGTCTCTTCTGACTTGCCCCTTTACCCCAAAACGGGAAAAGCTTTGGGAGTCAACCCTAAGGAAAAATCAGGAGCCGGCTTCCCTTGGGCAGATTCCTCAAGACATAAGTCATACGAATTCAGTCTTCAGATCACGACTACATGTAGCCAAAGTAGATCCAAAGTTATTACTTAGAATACCTAATGACGTTAAAGTAAAAGATATATCTATATAATTGTAGTATCACCTGGTACAAGGCTCCCCAAAATGAAGTCCTCATCCTTATAAGCATAGGAAATAAACACGTCATAGTGAAACTGTTCAGATTTAGCAGCGTTTTTTGTTTGACCTTTCACCGTCAAGTAGGCGGCGTAATATAAATATCTCAGTCTCCAGCGAAACCTATAAAAATATAAATGGAACAGAGGCGTTGAGGTTAGTAGAGTTTTATACAGCGTTACAGAGTGGATGCAGTGGTACAGAGTTGATACAGCGTTACTAAGTTGATACAGCCTTGCAGAATTGATCCAGCGCACAGAGTTGTACAGTGGTACAGAGTCGATACTTTAATACGATTATCTACAGTGAAGCATTTGTACAGGTGTTACGTGTTGCCGATTGTACAGTATTGGCTGTGAATTTATTAGTCATTTAAGAATTTACGACAAAAAGAAAATCCTAATCGACCACCGGAGGACAGCCTTCGTTAGATGTGGCAAAATATGTAGGTCACAGCTGGGGTTGCGGAGCCACGTGAAATACTGCATTCTTCATTCATCTTCGGACTCGAAAACTAGCCTTATTATTAATATTATTATTAATAGTATTTTGAGCCCGAGATGTAAAGTTCTTTGATTTGGTGCTGTCTTGATGTGCAGTGCTTCATGAGAGTCTGATAGTGAGAGAGTCGTTGCAACTAGTGTCAGATGTGGGCTTTCCTTTGCCTTATGTGAAAATGCTACTTGATATTGATAGAGATAAATTTGGCTTACGATTTTTCATTTTGAACACGGCTTCATCGGAAATTCCTCACTTGACTTCAAAATATTTCTTTGCATTCAGTAAGGAGTTGAAAAAAGTAATATACATGAACATTATATATCACAATATACGCGAACATTATATATCACAATATACATGAACATTATATATCACAATATACGTGAACATTATATATCACAATATACATGAACATTATATATCACAATATACGTGAACATTATATATCACAATATACGTGAACATGATATATCACAATATACATGAACATTATATATCACAATATACGTGAACATTATATATCACAATATACATGAACATTATATATCACAGACGCTACCTTAAGATAAGATAATTTCGTGCTACGTATTTCATTTGCCAATCTAGTCATGTATGTTACCCAATGAATTAAAATCTGCTAAGTCTTTGGTTTTCCTGGCTGATTCAGGCAACCCATTCCATTCTCTAATGGCACTAGGGGAAGAAGGAGCACTTTCATGAATTTGTTCTAGAGTGTGGAATACGAAAGAGGAGCTGGAGAAGAGGTGACCAGCTTGTCGTGCTACATTTAAACAATAAAGAAATGTTGGTTGTACTTTGCCGACCATTGTACAAATACTCCTTCTTCCCTAGTGCTATTAGAGCATAGAATGGGTTGCCTGAATCAGCCAGGAAAAACAGGGACTTGGCAGAATTTAGGTCATTGGTTAATATGCATGACTGAATGCATGACGCGTAGGACGTAATCATCTTCTTTTTTGAAGTAACGTCTGTATTATATAAGATAAAATAAGATAAGGATTGAGCAACTTTATCCTATACCTTTTAAATTGCATGACTAATCAACAATTCCAATTTTCTATACACCGGATCCACCAACTAGCTGGCTATTTCAAAGTCAGAACTATATAAGACCTACTTAGGGTATTGACATTTAACTCACCTGTACAGCAATGCAGCTATCACGCAGGAGACCATACAGAAAGTAGCATAGGTGACCACCAGGAAGAGGATGGAGTGGTCAGCACAATTTCTATCAAGTTCTTGCAACGTCTCCTGGTAAGCGTCAGTTACATACACCGCCATTGACGTGTTCTCGTACTGACACATATAGTAGGTGAAGCTGGCATCAAAAGCTCTGGAACTGGTCATCCACTTCAAGAAGTCAATGTTAGTACAGACACACTGGATTGGCGCGAAAGACAAGTCGACAAAGACAGAATGATTTGTCAACAATTGGTCAATATGTTGGCGTGTTTCAAGGGGGATAGTACTCAGCTGGGTGTGACTCAAATTCAGCAAGCTAAGGTTGAACATATTCAGAATACTCACGTTAAATGCCCACATGTTGTTTTCACTCATATCAATGTGTTCCAAAAGATCCAGGCCTTCAAAAATATTCTTCTGAACCAAGGTCAGTGAGTTTTTGGACAAGTCGATAATTGTAAGGTTTTTTAAGTGTTTAAACACTTTCTGGTTGATGTTGTGTTTAAAAAAAATGTGCAGCTGGTCGTTTCGGAGCCTAAGTTCCTGTAACGATTGAAGATGTTCAAACATTTGTGGCTCTATGTCATTGACATTGCTGTCACTTATAAATAGCTTCAGAAGTTTTGATAACCCTATAATGGGACCTTGAAGTAAAGGGAAATAATTATTACAAATTATCAAAGATTCGAGAGAGTTACTCGTATTGAAGGTGAGTTTCGTCAGATGGTACCGTAGACCAGTGAATCTCAAATCAAGACATAGTAAATTTGGAGGGAGAGTGATTATAAGTGGCCTTGAACTTGTAAATGTCTTCTGTGTTGAGGAGCACTGAGTGTCGTCTGCTGGCTGTGTTACGTACACTGGAATGTTTGGCAAATAAGCGCCCCCATTAAGTTTAAGAACCTTCACACTCTTTAGTGTATGAAGATCATTAAAATACTCTCCATAGAGAAATCTATTTGCCCCAACGAAAATGTAGGTCAAATTAGGGGGAAGCAACTCAAGAGCTCCAGTTTCAATAGACTCGAAGTTATTGCCCTGTGCCTCAAGATAAATTAAAGATGGCGGTAGACTTTCTACTATATCTTTAGTGATGCATATCGCTGGCGAAAACGAAGATACTATATAGTTCATTATTAATGTAGTTATGTTATAATTACGAATTTCTTTCAAAGCAGACATTGCAGCTTTGACACCAAGATCTGTGTTGAAACTAATATCCAGAAGTTTCAAGTTAACCAACGGCTTGAATACTTCATCACTAAAAATATGTCCTTGAAGCTCGCATTTACTTAGATTCAGTTTACTTATCTGATAGATGTTAGACAAGGCACTTTTACTAAGAGACTTAATTCTACAATAGCCTCGAGATAAATCTAAAGTTTTCAATTGGGTTAATTTTCTAAAATGTTCACCAAAAACCAATGAATCAAATCCATCTAAATAAAGACTCTTCAAGTTGGTCAGATTAGCCAAAATTTCATCGGGAAAATAAAAGCCTCTTAGATGATGTCTGTGTAGATTTCTGTGTAGCTTCAAACATCTGAGTTTAACTAAATCAGAAAACACGCCATTTGGGAATGTGTCTTTAAAGTAAAGCAGGCTATTGTTCTTCAGATTTAGCCAAATCAAATTTGCAAGACCCCAAAACGAGCCAACTTGAAGTTGAGTCAAATTATTGATAGACAAGTCTAAATAACTCAACTGAGAGTAGCTACAGAATGTACAGTTTGGCAACCCAGCAATGACGTTGTAATCGAGTCTCAGTTTCTGAATAGTTTGTGGAAGATTGTTAGGAACCTTTTTCAAACCGATTCCAGTACAGTTACAAGATGTATTGACACACGTACATTGATCGTGCGTTACAGTATGGCCCGTCCTAAAAACCATATCCTGGTCTTCATATAAAACACTACCAACATTTTCAAACGAGTGTTTCAGTGATGGTGTATTCAAGCCTTCCACCTGATCCGCTGTGAATGTTTCTTCAACATAGCGGTCATCCCATTTGCAGGCATCGTCATGGTCCGGAGCTGGGGGCAAATATTCCGTACAATCTTTATCGTTAAATTTAATTGGCGACGACGTCACAATGTTCCATGTCATATATATGAAAAGTAAAAATATATTCATCTCAATACCAATAGTAGTGGGCGCGGTGGCTCAGCGGTAAAGCGCTTGACTTCCGAATCTGGTCCGGGTTCGAATCCTGGTTAAAACTGAGATTTTTAATTTCGGGATCTTCGGGCGCCTCTGAGTCCACCCAGCTCTGCCACAAGGTCTGAAAGTGAAGCTTTTACTTTTACTATACCAATAGTGTGTGGTTAAGGATGTATACATATAATTAAAACTGTAAGGATATAGCACAAAAACCTCAAAGACCTTCCTTCAAGGAACAGGGCCAGGTTGAGGAAGAACGATAGAATGTCAACATTTGTTCTGATTTTCATTCACCGGCAGTCTGTGGAAAGATATTTAGATGAATGGTTGTGTGAAAGAAATATTCTTTATTTATTTACTGGTTCAATGGTTTTGATAGATATGATTCAGTGTTTTATGTTTGATTACTGATTTACTTTTCTGCAATGAAGTGTTTCTATATTTAGTTGTTGTTTTTTTTACTAATTGTATTACCCTTAAAAATTTAAATTTTTGGTTGAACTCCAATTTGATTTCGTTTTCTGTACTTTTTCTAATGGACCTATTTCACCAATCGTAAACAAACAACATTTAGCCACTTGATAAAACAATGAAAAAAACGTATCACGTGACAGTCTTTATGGATTACGTAATTTGTATAGAAGAGTTGAGAATCAGGTGGCTAAATGTTCTTTGTTTACGATTGGTGAATGAGGTCCATTCTTTTGTAAGATTACAGTATCTTGTGCTATTTTTACTGATCTATTCATTATACAATTATCTGTACACAATCAGACTTTTGTTCCTGAACTCATGCTATTAGGTCGGTGATTTATCTAAATCAGAAAGAGAAGCGGGGGTCAAGCCTATTCCTTGAGGTACAACTGAGTTTACTGTTATTGGTGTTGATTTAGAGCCATTTATTATTGCAGCTTGTTTTCTCCCTTTCAAGAAATCCTGATACCAATGGTTTAAATTGATTGTAATAGACCAGCTATACCGAAATATTTTAAATGTCAAAAAATGCTATGGTACCGAAGTTTAATACTAATTAATAATAATACTTAAACAAATGAATAAGCCTACGGCTTAAAGAATGTGATTGATATAGTAAGATGCCTAGATATAGTTCTAAATATTTTAATTTTCCTGCTTAGGAATATAGACACAGAGCTTTCGAGAAAAGAACTAAAGTTGTACAGAAATGTGTACATTAAACTTACATGCTCGAAGAGATGAACTACTGGTTTGATTAGTAGGTGAATTCAGCACACAAAACTTTGACTAAAAACATGTGTAAGTGTTCCCTCTAATTCGCAGAGTGAAGGATAGAACTGATTATAACGCTAAATGACACAACGAAATATTTGGATATTGTTTTTTTTTTTTTTATGTTTGATTTTATTTAAAATGTCGACAGACGACTAGTGTTTTTGGTTTATGGTTCCTTTTGCAAATTGATAAGCAAAAAAAAAAATGAATCAGTTATCTTGATATCTTGATAACCGATAATAACAATGAAGCTAATGACGAAATGATATCACAGGAAGTTGATTCCCTTGACAGTTTAAGGTCTAAACCAGCGTTGTGGGGCGCGCCCCCTCCTTATAAAAGCGAGGCTTGACATCTTGACGATGGTCAATTACTGTTTACAAAAATAAGTATCTTTTTGTAGCTAAAGAAGTAATATGACGTTATTCCCAATGTTTCGAAAAGTCAAATATTTTATGAAAGAGGCGTTGTTTCATCTTCTATTGAAATAGCGTTGCTTTTTTTCTTTGAGAGATGACAAAACTTTTTAAAAGACAGCCCTCTTGAAACTATCTCGGATCACAGACTCCCAGCAGGCTAACTGGAGTGCTTACACATATTTTTCTTTCAGCGCAAAGACGCCAAATGGCAAAATGTGTGAAACAATGGTTTAAACCCAGAGGCGGCCTTAGGGGGTGCTGAACGGGGAAACCTCCTCAGCCACACGCCTTGGGGGGGGGGGATCGAGATAGAGAGAATCTTTTGTCACCGTCAGCCCATCGTACAAATGGGAACTGATAGGAGGAACTAGTAGGAGGAACTGGCAGAAGTATCTGGCAGGGAGAACTGGCAGGAGGAACTGGTAGGAGAAACTGCTAGGAGGAACTGGCAGGAGGAACTGGTAGAAGGAACTGGTAGGAGGAACTGGTAGGAGGAACTGGCAGGGAAAACTGGCAGGGAGAACTGGCAGGGAGAACTGGCAGGAGGAACTACTAGGAGGAACTGGCAGGAGGAACTACTAGGAGGAACTGGCAGGAGGAACTGCCAGGGAGAACTACTTGGAGGAACGACAGTCCAGCGCACATAGCGCCGACCAGACAGACAGGAAGCGGAAATGAAAAAAGAGAATCATTAATAAAAAGTTTATTCTTTAAAAAAAAAAAAAAAACAGAAAGACCTATTTTTGTGGTACTTCTATTTATACTTTATATTTAGAATGCGGCCTTTTGGGAAAACACAAAGGTTTAATAAAAAAAATGTGCGGTTCTTCACGCAGGTTGAGAATCCAGAAACGTCGAGCATTGGCAAGCATTTAAGTGGTAAGAGGAACCTATTTTTGAAATGACATGCGATTCCCTTACCTAGTTTAAAAGATCTTTAGATACATCAGTCAATCATTCAGTCATTGGTACTTTTACAAATATAATATAGATTTCAAACATAACATTTTCAATGTTGTTAATCACTCTTGATCTTATTATGTTATAAATCACTGACATTCATTCGAAATAAGATTAATTAGATTTTGATCCACCTCTTATTTGAAACCTAATCATTTTTCACTTTTATTATTCTGAATCTGTAACAACAGAGTTTTACTACGTATAATACTATATAAATAGCAATAATAAGAATACATAAAAGAAAAGCTATTACATCTAATAAAAGAAATTGGTACAGCGGCATTTTTTGACCCGATGACCTCATGTAATCTCCGCCATATTTCATCACGTGATCTAGCCAAAAAGCAGCTTCCTTGCTGGGAATTTTGTAAAGTTCTCTAAAAATTTTTGACGCTTTCTGGATGTTAGCTCTGAATTTAGTATCGTCTGCGATTTCTTGAATCAAACGAACAAGTTCATCAGAGGTTATATCCCTTATGTCTGCATATTGTCCAAATCCTTTTACAAAGATTCGTTCAGAATTGTAAAATTGGTCATTAAACATCGGGAGACAGAGGAGTGGAACTCCATGGTACAGAGCCTCGTATTGACCGTTTTTCCCACAATGAGAAATAAAAACTGTGGTTTTAGGATGACCCAAGAGGTCATTTTGAGGAATCCAGTTCAAAGCTAAAATTTTGTCTTGTTTTTCAAATGTCCCATTTATTTTCCAGACGACATTTAGATTTAGGTTTTGGAAAGCAGTTTCCATTTTCGATCTTATATCATCTGGTAAGTTAACATCATACCCACCAAAAGACACAACAGCTACGCCCCTGGAAGATTCTTCAACAAACTTCTTTACTTCTCCTGACAATGGTTTGGCCTCACCCACTGAAGATCCCCCAATAAGTTTTGTGTTAGGAAGACTTGTGCGTGGGTAATCTAGAACATGATCTGTTTCCGCAATAAATATTTCCGCCTTCAGAGCAATATCTCTGATAGTCATGTAAGCTTTTTCAGGGGCGTATCTTGAGACAACGTCAGCGTCGGAGAAGAGGTCGTAGCTTAAAAAAATGAGGCTCATGATAACAGCTTTGACCCTTTCAAAAAATGTTTTGTTGTAACTGGCGTACTCAAGCACCAGTGGCTCAGAGGCGGGGCTAAATGGAATCCCGCCTAGAACGCTGTCAGAAAAGCTTCCTATAAGGCTAAAGGGAATTCCCAATTTGTAGGGCAATACCAGAATATTTCTAATATACATTAAATTGTCTATAATGAAGAGTTCAGGCTTGTGTTCTTGTATCGCTGCAAGAAACTTTGAGTCTGATAGAACTTCATGAACTAGTTCTTTGAACATATAAATCAAGGGAAAACGACTCAAGAATGTTTGAGGTTTACCTTGCCAGAATTGACCTCTAGGATCGATGCTTTTTAATATCTTAGCCTGGACATCGCCGAGATGCTCCCCGTATCGTATGATGTTAATACGTTTATGCGGCACCAGTTCCTTGTTGGACAGATATTCTGGGACACAGAGAGATACGTTGTGGCCAAGTTCTATCAAAGCCTGGCCAATGTTGGCGTGGTAGATGATGTAGCTCGACATTGGTGGTGGCAGCAGCACCACATTCTTGGCCAGACAAACAGCAGACAACATTGTTAAAGAGCACAGTCTCAAAATAGTTTCCGACGTCATGATTATAAAATCTCTGTATGAACTCTGGAACGATATTAGAATAATCGAAGTTAAAACCATAATGTGACTATTTTTTAATCGAAATCCCATTATATTTTCTTTTTAAATACATTTTATGATGTTTACGTGTAAAGGTATCTTATCTTATCTTATATAATAGAGACGTTACTTCAAAAACGAAGATGATTACGTCCTACGCGTCATGTGAGGTATTTCTTGTAGCGGATTACGAAGTCTGGTTCGTTAGGATGGTTGCCTGGTTTTGTGGTCCAGAAATTGAACCTTGCCCGCCTCCATTTCCCGTTTCCCTGTGGGGAGGGGCCTTAGATTGTAATAACTTTCAAATTTGAAGGAACACCCTAAACCTACAAAAGAATAGCCAACAGTTTGTTAATCTAAGATGGTTGATTAAACTCTAGTGTTATAACCCTATCATGCGCACCGCCATTCAAGATAGTGCAGAAGGTGCGCACTTTTAGACACTAGACAGAGGAAGGATATGGACATTAGGGAAGAGAAGAACGATATCCGCCCAAGTCTAGAGCCAAAGTGAAGAGACTGCGCTAAAGGAAGATGTTATTGTGTATTTGTGATGTCCTGTGAATAAACATCTATGTCTCGTTGGGTCGTCTCCCATTAGTTATTACAATATTGTCTACTGGTTAGTATATTAACACATAATACGTTTCAAGGTAGAATAAATGGACCCCTGGCGGACAACGGCTTTCTCTGCATCAGTTATGGAAAAATGTGAATGTCGTAACTGGGTTTGCGTGGCCATGTGGAACACTGCACTAATCTATAATGTACAGAATCGAAGACATTGCCTTTAATTAAAGACTAAATTTTTTTGTTGCAATATCTTAATGGTCAGTACGTTTGTGGCTTGAAACTGTTTCCTACTCGTAAAGATGAGAATATGGTAGATGACGTCTGTGATTCAAGAGCGACAAGCAGTTAGTGTCTGGCCCTTATTATCTATAGACTCTTAGGCGTTTTGGAAGATGTCGATGGAAAGCGATCAAATCTTATTCAATTAGACTTTTCTGTGATATCTTTCTTATCCTTATTCTTTAATTGCCATGTTATTTAGTACACCAAACTGAAATTTCCCACAATTATTTAATTTGCCTGACAACACAAGAATCAATTAAAAAACAAAACAATAATAATTATTTATATTGTTTGGTATCTCGAACAAGGGAAATAAATTTTACTCGACTGAAGTGGTAGTATACGGTGGGTTAGTCCCCTTTAAAGGACGCCGCCCTAAATTGTAATAAACAATATATAACTTTACAATCTTCTCTAGTTATATGTATCCCGGTAACAGAGTGGTTAGCGAGTCGGCCCGAGGAGTTCGAATTCAGGTCGTTCCCCCTTTTGTTTGTAAATGCTTTTAAACACCATTTACGATAAAATCCATCCAGATATCCCTTTCTTTTACTCCCCACCATTTTTCCAACTGGACCAGGTCAGTGATGGTATAACAGCATGAAATAGCGCTAAACAGAAATAATTAGTAAAAATAGTATTAATTGCACAGATTTATTGTTGGCCTAGATCTATAACAAATTGTGTTACATGAGCGATCCAAACTTAATGATACAGTTATACTTCGTATACGCTTTGTTATTATAAATTATTTTTTATGTTCATCTTGTTCTTATATTTGTATCATTTTAATTAAAGTTAAAAATGTAATGGTATGTACATAAAAACACTGAGGCGCGGTGGCTGATTGGTAAAGCGGTTAGCTTCTGAACCGAGGAGTCCCGTGTTCGAATCCTGGTGAAGACTGGGATTTTTAATTTCGGGATCTTTAGGGCGTCACTGAGTCCACCCAGCTCTAATGGGTACCAGATATGAGTTGGGTAAAAGGCGGTTGGTGTAGTGCTAACCACATAACGCCTTCGTTAACCGTAGGCTACAGAAACATCATCTAGCATATAGAGCACAATGTCTGAGAGGAGAACTTTACATAAAAACACCCTAAGGCGTCGGTAACAAGTCCACCCAACTCTAAAGGGTACCTGACTTTCGTTGGAGAAAGTAAAGACTGTTGGTCGTTGTGCTGGCCACGTGACACCCTGCTCTTAACCGTTGACCTTTACATCATGAATAGATCGCCATGTCTGAAAGGATAACTGCACTTTTTTACTATTCTATTATCATTATCTAGGACAGACGCAGACGGCGAAAAGAAAATCTAAATCGACCACCTACGGACAATGGTTATGCTTGCTCTAGATGTGGCAAAATATGTAGGTCACAGCTGGGGCTGCACAGCCACGGGAAATTCTGCATTCCTCACTAATCTTCGAACTCGAAGACAAGAATTATTATTATAATAAATAGGGTTTGAAGGCTGGATTCAGCTATGTCATTCATTTTTCAATGCAGTATCTACTTATCAAGAATCACTAGTCGTTTTGTATGCGTTCTAGACTGTCGTCTCGAAGGTCCCGGGTTCGAATTCTGCCTGCCGGAGGGCTGAGGGGTTAGCATGTAATAATCTGCAATTCTGAAGTAAAATACGGGAGGTGTAAAAGAAAGAAACGGTTCAAACATAGGTGACAGGACGAAAAAGATAAGTTATGTTTTTTAATTTACTTTTAATTTATTAGCGAAGTAGCACAAGGAACAGATCGCCTCGCGAGAATTATAATGCCACGGATATTGCGTTTCTGTTTGAAGAGTAATGAAAGTGTAATGTAAGTGTAATGAAAGTGTAATGAAAATTTACAGATGGGTAGGTGCTTACTTACGTTTAAAAAAGACTGTTAGGCCTGCTGTCTTACGCCCACAGGTCACACAAATTGTGATCACTGTTAACTTACAACTATTGATGATGCAGACGTATCCTTACATTCAGAAATGAATAATCCCCGTACGAGTCTGCTCAATAACCAAACATTTGCATTCATGATGTGGAGGTATTTTGATAATGGCAAGTTTTTATTTCACCATGTGAGTGTAATGTGTGCTGGCTCTTGTGTGTTCGTGCGATTGTGTGATTTTTTTCCCTCCCTAACTCTCATTCTGTCTCTCTTTCTCTGTCTTTCTATATTCTTTCTTTTTTTTCTTCAATCTTTTCTATCTCTCTCTCTCTCTACTACTACTATCTTTCTTTCTCTCTCTCTTTCCCTCTTCATTTTTTTCTTTCTCATTCACTCTTTATCTTTTTTTTTCTCTCGATTTTCTTTTTTTTTTATCAACTGCCTTACTTTCTTTTTTTTCTCTCTCTCACTTTATTTCTCTCTCTTTTTCTTTCATTCTCTTTCTCTATATTTCCTTCTCTCTCTCTTTTCTCTCACTCTTCTCTCTCTCTTTTCTCTCTCTCTTTTCTCTCTCTCTTTTCTCTCATTCTCTTTCTCTATATTTCCTTCTCTCTCTCTTTTCTCTCACTCTTCTCTCTCTTTTCTCTCTCTCTTTTCTCTCTCTCTCTTCTCTCTCTCTCTTTTCTCTCTCTCTTTTCTCTCATTCTCTTTCTCTATATTTCCTTCTCTCTCTCTTTTCTCTCATTCTCTTTCTCTATATTGTCACGTATTACGAATTGAATTCTACTTTTAAATGGCTTGCCTAGGGGAACGTGACAATAGAAAAGGAGTTGTGTCACTTATCTTAAGTCTGAATTTAATCAAAGACTTACAATGAATAACAAAAAAAATGACACAAGAAATCGGAAGGTAAACTATCAACTTAATGTTTAATCAAATATAAAGTTACAAGAAAGAAAAATAAACATTTACTCAATACACTAATACAGAATTGATGTGTTGACCAAAAACCCTTTTACAAAAATGACATGTAAAAATATTACAATACAAGAGTTTGAAAATGTAATTACAAATACAAGCAAGCAAGGCCTTAAAAAAAATATTAACTTACACGATAAATGGTATACCACGCACGGGTCGCGCAATGTCTCCGCTATTCTGTCCCACGGCTGTCTCCGTATGTCTGTCTGTCAACGTCACGCGGGCGGTCTTTATATAATATACCGCGCGTCGATTTCAAGACAAATCTAGGAATTTCTCGAAACAAATACGTCATCAATTTCCCAGATCTAGAACGCTCTTCAAAGAGACAGAAAAAAAAAACACCCTCCTTTCAACCAGAGGTACACACACAGGTCAAGGACCGGTCACTGTCTGTGTGGCTTGACGAATAAAAAAGAAAAAAAAACTTATTACACAAGGGGCAGACAACCTCCCCGTCTCTCGACCGCAACAGGTCAACGAAAGAAAAAAACAACGCCTAGATACGTAACACCTCCCCCCTAAAAATAAAAAGTTTACATTTCCACGAAATGGAAATCTTTTTAGAATTAAAAAAAAAAATATTTACATTACAGAATGTATTTATCATGATATATATATAAAAAAAATATACATCAAAATACTTTTTACAATCTAGATAAGGCATCGGCGATAACATTTTCGCTGCCTTTTATGTGTTTAAGATCTAGGTTGTACTCTTGTAAAAATAAACTCCACCTGAGAAGTCGTTGGTTCTTGCCAGACATTTTGTGGATAAATGTAAGGGGATTATGGTCAGTAAATACAACCAGTGGCCATCTGGACCCACTGATATAAAAATCAAAGTGTTGTATAGAAAGAATCAACCCAAGACATTCTTTTTCCACAGTAGAATAATTTCTTTGATGTCTAGTAAATTTCTTGGAAAAGAAACAAATAGGGTGCTCTACTTGGAAATTATCTTCTTGGTAAAGGACTGACCCAACACCTGTGTCACTGGCGTCAATAGCTAACCTAAAAGGTTTTCCGAAGTCAGGAGCCATCAAAATGGGGGAGCTAGATAATATCTGCTTGATTTGGTTAAAGGCTTTCTGACATTCATCCGTCCAAGTAAATCGGACGTTCTTTCTCAGGAGGTTTGTTAAAGGACTGGCAATGACAGAAAAATTTTCGCAAAATTTTCTATAATATCCAGACATTCCCAAAAATCTTCGGAGTTGTTTCCGATCAGCAGGGATAGGGAAAGCTTGGATAGCTTCTACTTTGGCCATTACAGGTTTCACCTGGCCTTGTCCTACAATATGGCCTAAGTATTGGATTGAAGCCTGGCAAAAATCACTCTTACTCAAGTTTACAGTAATTTTTGCATGTAACAGTTTAGTAAAAAGACAATGCAGTTGTTTACAATGGCTAGAAAAATCTTGGCTAAAAATTACTACATCGTCTATGTATGCGTGGCAATTCTCCATGTCAGCAAGCAGGGCATTTATCATTCTCTGGAAAGTGGCAGGAGCATTCTTCATGCCAAATGGCATCACTTTGTATTGGTACAGACCATCAGGGGTGACAAAGGTGGAGATTTCCTTTGCCCTATCAGTCAGGGGAACCTGCCAATAACCTGAAAGTAGGTCTATTTTGGTGATGTACTTAGCGTCACCAATACGATCTATGAGATCGTCTATCCTAGGGATAGGAAACGAATCGGTCTTTGTGACAGCATTTACCTTACGGTAGTCTGTACAAAAACGATAAGTCTTGTCCTGTTTAGGTATCAAGACACATGGGGAGCTCCAGCTACTGGAACTTGGTTCAATGAGGTCATTTTTCAAGCATATACTTGATTTTCTGACCTAAGTATGGCAAGTTTTTCAGGGTTAACCCTGTAAGGATGCCGCTTGACTGGAGTAGCCTCGCCAACATCTACATCATGCATTATAACATTAGTCTGTTTTGGTACATCAGAAAAAAATGTCATTAAATTCATTAATGAGCTTCAGGATAACTGGCCTTTCTGTCGAAGACAGATGAGACAGTTTTACATCCAAATTCTGTAATACAAAAGAATTAGGGATTTTGTATTGTCCAAATTTCTCCTTTACAATATCATCATCAATAGGAGAAACATGGCTATTTGAACAACTTTTGACTGTATTTAAAACACAATTACTCTTATCTGAGTGATCTGGCCGAGATACATAAGGCTTCAGCATGTTTATATGACATAACTGAGTCTTTTTTCCCACGGTCAGGGGTTTTGATTGTGTAATTGAGGTCACTACCTTTGGTCTCAATTTCATAGGGACCAAAATATCTGGCTTGCAAGGGTTGACCTGGTATGGGCAAAAATACAAGCACCTTATCCCCGGGAGAAAATTCTCTAACACGGGCCTTTCTATCATACCAGCGTTTCATGCTGGATTGGGTGTTTTGTAAGTTATTTTTGGCCAGAACACAAGCATCATAAAGTCTAGTTTTAAACTTACTTACATAGTCTAAAAGTCCTTCAGTGGCTGTTGGTGACAACAAAGTCTCTTTTATACATTTCAAGGGACCGCGCACCGAATGGCCAAAGACTAAGTCAAAAGGGCTGAATCCCAACGATTCCTGGACGGATTCACGGGTTGCAAACAGTAGCATGTGGATTCCTTCGTCCCAGTCTTTTTCGTGCTCAAAGCAATAGGTTCGGATCATGTTCTTGAGAGTCTGATGGAATCGCTCAAGAGCGCCTTGCGACTCGGCATGATACGCACTCGACATGCAGTGTTTGATGCCCAACTGAGTCATGACTTGCTTGAAAAGATTGGCCGTGAAATTCGTTCCTTGGTCCGATTGGATGGACTTTGGTAGACCAAATAGAGTAAAGAACTTGATTAAGGCCTTCACAATGTTTGATGCTTTTATGTTCCTTAGAGGAATAGCCTCAGGAAAACGAGTTGAAGCACACATAATGGTCAACAGGTATTGGTTGCCAGCTTTTGTCCTTGGGAGAGGACCAACACAGTCAATAAGTACTCTGCTGAAAGGTTCTTCAAAGGCTGGAATCGGCTTCAGAGGAGCAACAGGGATCTTTTGATTTGGCTTGCCAACCATCTGACAGGCATGACAGGATCGGCAGTACTGGATGACATCTTTCTTCAAACGTGGCCAGAAGAAGTGTGACATAATCTTGTGGTATGTCTTGTGGATGCCGAGATGACCTGACATTGGTGTGTCATGAGCCAGATTCATGATGTACGCTCGGTATCTTTCTGGTAACACGATTTGATGGCATATTCTCCATTCTTCTTCGTTGGATGCGTCTGGAGGTTTCCATTTCCTGAAGAGCATATCATCTTGGATGTAGTAGCACGTTGATGCTAGCTCTGCCTCTTGTGATGTCATGGCGGTTTCTCGGAGTTTGGCGAGCTCTGGATCCTTCTTTTGGTCCTCAATCAACTGTTTTCGAGTTGATGCCGGCTTTTCAGAATTTGGCGTTGGTTCTTCTTCAAGAGAAGCAAAGAATGTGGTGCTCAAGTCCACATCATCTTGGTTACTGTTGGCCTTGACGACGTTCTCTTCTTGAGATGCTTTCAACCTCATTGCCCTTGTTACTGCACACGCTGGATATAACTCTAGGTCTTCCTCGGGTGTGGCAGATAAGTCGGGTGTTTGAGTGACGATGGGTTCGGCTATCACCTTTCCACCTGCTAAGTCATTGCCTAACAGCAACGAGATGCCTTCCAATGGTAATGTTGGTCGGACACCTACAACAACCGGTCCAGTAATGAGATTTGACTTTATGTCGATTAGATGTAGAGGCACATCTATACATCCAAGCTCTACGCCTCGTAACAGGATGCTCTTCCCAGTCGATGATGATTTAGACAAGGGCAAGATACCCTCTAAAAGTAACGATTGTGAGGCACCTGTGTCTCTCAAAATGGTGATAGGTCGTAGACTTGTAGAATCACCGGGTAGTGATACGAATCCTTCCGAAATGAAAGGCTTAAAATCCTCTAATAAAACATCAATTTTGGTTGATGCAGACTGGACTTGGGTCGAACTCTCGCTGGAGTCATTGACATCTCTAGGAGACGCAGTGGAGAAACTCTTTCTTGAGTCAGTTAGAACATCTTGTGGATGTATTTGGAGAACTCTTGATGGAGTCATTGGAACATCGGGGTGATGTCTTATGGGAACTCTTGATAGAGTCATGGGAACATCGGGATGATGTATTATGGGAACTCTGGATAGAGTCATTGAAACATCGGGATGATGTATTATGGGAACTCTGGATAGAGTCATTGGAACATCGGGGTGATGTATTATTGGAACTCTGGTTAGAGTCATTGGAACATCGGGGTGATGTATTATGGGAACTCTGGATAGAGTCATTGGAACATCGGTGTGATGTATTATGGGAACTCTGGATAGAGTCATTGGAACATCGGGGTGATGTATTTGAAAAACTCTTGTTTGAGTCATTGGAACATCGGCTTGATGTATTTGAAAAACTCTTGGTTGAGTCATTGGAACATCGTAAAGATGAATTTGAAGAACTCACTGTTGAGGTCATTTGAACACCGTGGAGACATTTTCGGAGAGTCTTGTACAGTCAATACATTTGAAACAGGTGGTGTCGAGGTATTCTTGATATGGCTTGATGATGAGGGAGTAAACCTCGACGACCACTGTACTGTGCAAGCGCTGACTTTTGAAGGAGCTTTTTCGTTTCTCTTCCTCAGTTTCCAACAATCGTCAACTTTATGGCCTTCTCGTTTGCAGTAGGAACAAGTAGCTTTACTTGTAGTAGGTTTTCTGTCATTTGTACTGCTGTTCTTGATGGAGTTGCTAGCAATGGACTCAGGCTGTTTGACTTGTTTTGGCTTGACATCCGTCGTATACTTGGCAAATTGATGTGATATTATATAATCGTCTGCCAACACTGCAGCCTTGTGCACATCTTCCTCGCCACGATCAGCTATATGCGTACGGACGTCCAGCCGCACACAACTCTTGAACTCTTCCATCAGCATTAGGTTCTTGAATTTGGCAAAGTCGGTGCCGATTTCCTTGGAAGTGAGCCATTTCTCAAAGCGTCGCTCCTTTTCCCGCAGGAATTCTACATGGGTTTGGCCATCCGATTTGCGACAATCCCTGAACTGCTTTCGGTAAGCTTCCGGAACAAGTTCATATGCCTTAAGAATTAAGGCCCTAACAACATTATAATCTTTTTGTTGTTCAATGGTCAAAGAACAAAATACCTCTGCAGCTCTACCAGTCAAAACTGTTTGCAGCAAAGTGGGCCACAAAGTTTCAGGTACATTAAAATTTTTCACAGCAAGTTCAAATTGTGGAAAATAATTGTCAATTGTGGCTTCATTAAAGCGTGGAATTATTTTCAAAAATTTTGTTGCTTCAGCAGTATGACTGGCAGGGGAAGAATCTGGTCTTACATTAGCAGCTAACTCTAATTTTTTTAACTCTATTTGTAATTTCATTTCCATTTCTTTCTGCTCTAATTCTTTTTGTTAATTTCCTTCTGGGCTTCTATTTCCATTTCTTTCTGCTCTCTAGCCGCTGCAAGCTCTAATTCTTTTTGTTTAATTTCTTGCTCTCTAGCCGCTGCAAGCTCTAATTCTTTTTGTTTCCCCAAGATAATTTCCTTCTCTTTTAAAGCTAACTGGGCTTCTATTTCCATTTGTTTTAATTTTATCTGAAGTTCTACATCTGATTTACCCTCATCGGGTCTAAGGGTTTCTAAAAGGTCTTCAGAAAACACTTCCTCGTCTACATAATGGATTACAATGTTATCTCTGATTTCTTGTTTAAGGGCATTTGATTTTATTTTTAACCCTAAATGTTTAGAAATAAGGACCAGTTCCTTCCTAGTAAAAGCATCAAGCTCTTCCACAGAGGGATTTGCAAGAAAAACCTGAATATCCATGACTAACTAACAACTATTACAAGCAAAAAAAATGTATACAATGTAAATATACAGTACAAAATCAGTACAACAAAAAAAAAACCTTAAGAGAGTTTGGTCAATACTATTGATACTTTACTTCCGACTCTTTGAACAAAAAAAAATTTTGTTAAAGTCAACTTCGCCTTTACAAAATTACTCAAGTAAGACGAAAATAGGTTCAGAAAAATATCCGGGACGAAAGCCCTCAAACTTCTTTTGTCACGTATTACGAATTGAATTCTACTTTTAAATGGCTTGCCTAGGGGAACGTGACAATAGAAAAGGAGTTGTGTCACTTATCTTAAGTCTGAATTTAATCAAAGACTTACAATGAATAACAAAAAAAATGACACAAGAAATCGGAAGGTAAACTATCAACTTAATGTTTAATCAAATATAAAGTTACAAGAAAGAAAAATAAACATTTACTCAATACACTATACAGAATTGATGTGTTGACCAAAACCTTTTACAAAAATGACATGTAAAAATATTACAATACAAGAGTTTGAAAATGTAATTACAAATACAAGCAAGCAAGGCCTTAAAAAAAAATATTAACTTACACGATAAATGGTATACCACGCACGGGTCGCGCAATGTCTCCGCTATTCTGTCCCACGGCTGTCTCCGTATGTCTGTCTGTCAACGTCACGCGGGCGGTCTTTATATAATATACCGCGCGTCGATTTCAAGACAAATCTAGGAATTTCTCGAAACAAATACGTCATCAATTTCCCAGATCTAGAACGCTCTTCAAAGAGACAGAAAAAAAAAAACACCCTCCTTTCAACCAGAGGTACACACACAGGTCAAGGACCGGTCACTGTCTGTGTGGCTTGACGAATAAAAAAGAAAAAAAAACTTATTACACAAGGGGCAGACAACCTCCCCGTCTCTCGACCGCAACAGGTCAACGAAAGAAAAAAACAACGCCTAGATACGTAACAATATTTCCTTCTCTCTCTCTTTTCTCTCTCTCTCTTTTCTCTCTCTCTTTTCTCTCTCTCTCTCTTTTTTCTCTCTCTTTTCTCTCCTCTCTTTCTCTCTCTCTTTTTCTCTCTTTCTCTCTCTCTTTCTCTCTCTCTTTTTTTCTCTCTTTCTATCTCTCTTTCTCTCTCTCTTTTTTCTCTCTCTTTCTCTCTCTCTTTTCTCTCTCTCTCTTTTCTCTTTTCTCTCTCTCTTTTCTCTCTCCTCTTTTCTCTCTCTCTTTTTTCTCTTCTCTTTTCTCTCTCTCTTTCTCTCTCTCTTTTCTCTCTCTCTTTCTCTCTCTCTTTTTTCTCTCTCTTTTCTCTCTCTCTTTCTCTCTCTCTTTTTTCTCTCTCTTTTCTCTCTCTCTTTCTCTCTCTCTTTCTCTCTCTTTTTCTCTCATCTTTTCTCTCTCTCTTTCTCTCTCTCCTCTCTTTTCTCTCTCTCTTTTCTCTCTCTCTTTTCTCTCTCTCTTTTATCTCTCTCTTTTCTCTCTCTTTTTCTCTCTCTTTCTCTCTCTCCTCTTTCTCTCTCTCTTTCTCTCTCTCTTTTTTCTCTCTCTTTTCTCTCTCTCTTTTCTCTCTCTTTTTTCTCTCTCTTTTCTCTTCCTCTCTTTCTTCTCTCTCTCTCTTTTTTCTCTCTCTTTTCTCTTTCTCTTTTCTCTCTCTCTTTCCTCTCTCTCTTTTTCTCACTCTTTTCTCTCTCTCTTTTTTCTCTCTCTTTTCTCTCTCTCTCTTTTCTCTCTCTCTTTTCCTCTCTCTCTTTTTCTCTCTCTTTTCTCTCACTCTTTTTCTCTCTCTCTTTCTCTCTCTCTTTTTTTCTCTCTCTCTTTTTTCTCTCTCTTTTCTCTCTCTCATCTCTCTCTTTTTTTCTCTCTCTCTTTTCTCTCTCTCTTTTTCTCTCTTTTTTTTCTCTCTCTTCTTTTCTTTCTCTCTCTCTTTTTCTCTCTCTTTTTTTCTCTCTCTTTTCTCTCTCTCTCTCTCTCTCTCTTCTCTCTTTCTCTCTCTCTTTTCTCTCTCTCTTTTTCTCTCTCTTCTTTTCTCTCTCTCTCTTTTCTCTCTCTCTTTTTCTCTCTCTCTTTTCTCTCTCTCTTTTCTCTCTCTCTTTTTCTCTCTCTCTTTTCTCTCTCTCTCTTTTCTCTCTCTCTTTCTCTTCTCTCTCTCTCTCTTTCTCTCTCTCTCTCTTTTCTCTCTCTCTTTTCTCTCTCTTTCTCTCTCTCTCTTTTCTCTCTCGATTTCTATCATTATTGCCTTCTTTCTGTATCATTCTATCTTTGTTTCTCTGTCTATCTCTTTCTATCTATCTTCCTCTCTCTCTCTCTCTCTCTCTGGCTTACGTTGTAATAAGATTATTGAAAACAAAACTTCTATGATGATGAATGACCTAGTCCTCGTGTTCTCAAGGACCTGGCTTGCTCTACATCCCTTCTTGTATTTCTTGACCAGTTCAAAATTTGCTTCTTCTATACATTGAAACATTTTTTCTTTCTTTTAGATTTTTAGCTTTTTTTTATCGCATATATAAAATGTTGTGTGTCTTCTAAAACATAAACATTTGTTCCAAGAGCCCAAACGGCCATTGCATCTACAGCATACACTACATTGTAGTTCGTCCCAATCATGTCAGGGGACACAGACAAACAAGTCAAGGCTTAAAATACAACCCTGACATTGAAACCTTATCTAAAATACTAGATCCGTACACTTATCTAACGTAACTCCATCATAATATTGTTTTTTATTACCTAGATCTTAATACAAACACTAATAACTAAAATAACTCAAACCGAAAAATTATCACTGCTAGGGTAATGATATAATCAGATTTATAAACTATAAAGAGACCAATAATGCATTTAGAGGCTATGTACCCAGACACAAGTGTAGGTCCTTCTTAACTTAACGTTAAATGGCTACATTGTATTTCCTGTGAAATTAATGACCAGTGTTGACATGCATTAAATGTAAGTGCATTAAAAATACTTAAAGTTCAAGGTGAATGAGCTAGAACGCTTGCAGTAAGAAAGCCAGTCAGTCAGTACTATCTACAGTTAGTTGATGTGATCTCAAGTTAGTTTTTGGAAAATTAAGTTAAACAATAAAGTTCATTTACATTTTAATACTGGAACATATTTCATTGTTGATTGTGAAGTTGGATATAGATATTGTATTCTATACATTTGTGGATTATAAAATTATAAATTTGAGTTCTTATAGACTATTACGTACTGCCCTACTTGAGTATTGTATCCGGTTTGTAACAGTAAACTGTATAAATGACCTCAATGTATAGTCCAGTTTACTTTTAATTTGAGAGTTATGTATAGAAAAAAAACACAGTTCTTATTTCATATGTTAGGACAAAGTCAGACCGAGTGCTCCTTCTTCCACAGTGACATCACAGAATGGAACGGGTTGCCTGAATCAGCCAGGAAAACCAACGACGTAGCAGAGTTTACGTATGGATACGTGGAGGACGTAATTATGTTATCTTTAGAGGAAAATTCTGTAATTTATAAGATATAAGATAAGATAAGTTAAGATACAAACATTATCACAAGGTCAGGGCTAGATGGTTACAAAAAACGGTCCTGGCATTAATTTTAAATCTGACGGAAATACTGCGTGTTTATCGATAAAATCTGTAAAGTTTGATAATGAATTGGAAACCGATCACATGCATGCAAGAATATGGTGTGATTTATTGTATTGTCGTAATGCACTGCCTACATGTCAGTAGCTGTATGACGTAACTAATGCTGCGGAGGTACAGAATACTGTAAATGTGTAAATGATACTATCCTATATCTATATGGTCCCTTTGTGGATTCTTATCTTATAAATTACAAGCATCCATAAATAAAACGATTATTACATAATACGCTTATTCATCAGTTATTCCACGCTTCTTGGGAGGAAACTATATTCTTTTTTTACGGGCTTTACTGTCATTCAACGCGGTCCATTGGGCGAAAACCCCAACCGCCCCATTGATTATTGACCTCCGGGGATTAGCTCTAACGTCAAGAGAAGACTGGCTATATGGGCATTCAGGTCCGCTGTGCCTGCACCAAATGAGCTGGTGCCTAATGTGGCGTTTTAAATGGCAGTAATGCCCATAAAAAGATTTGATATTTTACTTGTAAAAGGGGTTAACAGACTAAAGAGGTTATTTACTTATTCTATTTACTAAAATATATGAGAAATGGACAAGCTCTCATCCGAATCACAAGAAAGATGATGCCTATTATAAGCTCTCCCGACGAAATCAACATCTAATCTTTCGACTGAGGACCGGACACAACAGAATGAGACAACATATGTACCGGAAGCTCAAAATTTGAACCAGTAAAATCTGCCCATGTTGAGTGTCACCAGAGAATGCTGACCATGTCCTACAAAACTGCTCTTTTTACCAAGAGGCCCGTACAAGACAATGGCCACAAAACACCCCAATAGAAAGAAACTATATGGAGAGCTCCCTGATTTGGAAACCACTTTCATCTCATTTATTGGTCTACTCATCTGAATACTTCAACATAACAATGAGAACGAAGAAGAAGAACTTAAGAGGTTACCATTCATACGCCTAATCTTTTATTTAAGGTCTTTGTATAAATTACACAGTGTAATACAAGCCTTATATATTTAAACGTAATGGTCGAGTAGCCTACACGACTGCTAGCCTATACGACTGCTAGCCTACCTGCATGTAGAATAACAAAACGTTACGAGTGGTACAGTAAGGTGCAGAACTTAGAGTTATTCAGGATAAGCATTGTACTATTACATCTCTTGAAGAGCTTTTTCATGAAAGATGCCTTTCTAAAACACTTTCGATTCTTAAGGACAACCTGCACCCATTAAACCACTGTTACACCAGATCTGAACGAAGTGGTCGTCTCCTTTCCATTAGAACTAAAACAGAAAGATTTAAAAACTCCTTTATCCCACTATCGGTCAGAGTGTTACATGTCACGAGTCGAGTCTGTGACCTATTTCGACCAGTTTCTAGAACCTCGAGGTCAACCAGTGCAGGTGTCCAGCGTAAACAAGTTAATTTTAGATGTCCAATCGAAGAAAGAGGTTAAGGGAAAAAAATAGCACACGTCAGCTTCTAGAAGGTCAAAGTTACTAAAATAATTATCAGAGAAGGTTCCAGGATTCTGGAATGTACGATCAAAGAAAGTATAAATTAAGGGAAAGTGAGTCAGACGGGGTCCTCGCATAGTAGTAGATCTTGTAGAGCGTTGGTCCTCGCATAGTAGTAGATGTTGTAGAGCGTTGGTCCTCGCATAGTAGTAGTTCTTGTAGAGCGTTGGTCCTCTCTCAGTAATGAGTTATATGTTATTAGCGGATCCATTAAGTAAAGTTTTAGCAGTTGAAGTTGAAGTTATACTAAGAGAAGTTTTATGTAACATTTAAGTTTTATTTATGAAGTATCAAGTCAAGTTGTAATTGAATTAAGAAGTTAATTTTGATGTGAAAGTTTGAAGAAGTTATTAAAGAAGTTTGAAGAAAATACAGAGAGATGTTTCTTTCTTCATTTCATTGATTTGTCAAGTATTGAGAATATAATCCCTGGCAAATGTGCTCGTCACATTACAAGATCAGCTGTCGTCATCGAGAAGTACATGGAAGTCAAATTCATAAAGCGCTGGTTGTGAATGTGTATGTGTTTCGTGTGTGAATGTTGTTCGAATTTCTCATCTATATTGTTATTGTTACAGTAGTTACGCTGATATTGTCAATTGTAGTCAAACTGAATTTCCATTTGATTGGATCAATAAGATTATCTTATCTTAACGTATATACATGTTTTTGTCATTATGTGTATATCCAGTTTCTGGAGAACTATCCAATGTGAAAAACTTCAAATGGATGGTTTGCTGTTGTAACATCCTGAATGTGTAATGCTTTCAGGCATCGCTTAACCAGGGCAGAGTACCAAAGGACTGGAAAGAAGCTAATGTCACCCCCCTATTTAAAAAAGGAGAAAAATCTGATCCTGGAAACTACAGACCAGTATCACTTACCAGCATCACATGTAAAATCCTAGAACACATAATATGTAGCAACATCATAAACCACTTAGACAAACATAATGTCCTCACCCCATACCAACATGGCTTTAGGAAATATAGATCATGTGAAACACAACTAATAGGACTAATTGATGATTTTTCAAAAGGTTTAGATAATAGTGAACAAATAGATGCTATCTTACTAGATTTTTCCAAGGCTTTTGACAAAGTTCACCACCATAGTTTGCTTAAAAAATTAAAATATTTCGGCATTAATGGTCCACTGCATCAGTGGATTAAAGATTTTCTGATAGGGAGAGTACAAACTGTAATAATAAATGGCTCTAAATCAACACCAATAACAGTAAACTCAATTGTACCTGAAGGAACAGTCTTGGGTCCACTACTATTTTTAATTTACATAAATGATTTACCAAATTGCATTAGTTCAGGAACAAAAGTCAGATTATTTGCAGACGATTGCATAATATATAGAACAATAAAAACAATACAAGACACAGATATTTTACAAAGAGAATTAGATGAATTACAGAAATGGGAATCAAATTGGAGCATGTCTCTCCACCCAGAAAAATGTCAGTTGTTAAGAGTTACAAAAAAACTAAAACAAATTAATTCCACTTATCTTATTCATGGCAAACCAGTAACACAGACTAAAAACGCAAAATACCTAGGTGTTATAATAAATGAAAAACTGTCATGGAATCCACATATTGATGAAACTATAAAAAAAAATCAAACAAAGCATTAGGGTTTATTAAAAGAAATTTCTATAAATCAAATAAGAACATAAAACTAAAATGTTATTTAACCTTGGTTAGGCCAATAATAAAATATGTATCCACCGTTTGGGATCCCTCAACTCAAGAAAACATTAAGAAACTGGAACAAACACAAAATAGATCAGTGAGATTCATAACAAACGAATATTCACATTTGACTAGAGTAACACCATTAGTAAAATCACTAAATTTAGGAAGCCTTCAGGACAGAAGACTCAAAAGTAAAGTAGCAATTATACATAAAACACTGAACCATAATCTTCAAATACAAAAACAAAATCTAATAAAATACTCTGAAAGATACAAAAATAAAGGCACATTCCTCGAAGTCCCATATGCTAGGGCCAAATTTGTACAATTACTCCTTCTTCCCTAGTGCTATTAGAGCATGGAATGGGTTGCCTGAGCTAGCCAGAAAAACCAGTGACTTGGCAGAATTTAAGTCATTGGTTAATATGCATGACTAAATGCATGACGCGTAGGACGTAATCATCTTCTTTTTTGAAGTAACGTCTGTATTATATAAGAAGATAATGCTGGGTTCGTGTGTCCCTTTAGTACGTAACAAACATGAATAGTATACAAAGCCGATCTTGAGCAGACAATATGACTTTTATTCAATAATAATAATAATGTACTGCACTTCTAGTTGTTACAGCAAAATATCCAGTTGCAATATAGCTACATCCGCATAACAGCGGTGTCAAATAAATCCAATATACTAAGTCCTCAGGAACATATATATATATATATATATAGCTTTACTTTTTAAATCACGTCCGCATCACAGCGGGTAAACAATAAACTTCAATAATACGTATCCAGCTCTAGGTACAGAAAACCACTAATAGAAATACGTGTACTGTCTCGAAAGACTTCAAGTGACTACTGTCTTCAACTGCCTACAAGATACTACTCTCTTCGAGTGACCGAAAGATACTACTGACCAAAAGTCAATTTAGTAATTCTAACGTCCTGTTTCTATATCAGGAGTTTCACATGTGTTTTCACCCTCATGACCCTAGGTGAACAAATACAGGCAATGTCAATCGAGACTGTGACAGTTGCCCGGATTGCATGGTAATGCCAAGGCCGATATGAAAACACCTTCCGCCCCTGCCCATATAGCTAGTCCGCCTTTGCATACCTATAAGAAATGAATGATTATAATGAAAGATGGACTACAATAGGCAACTAGGTCATTGATTAGAAATATTAACGGTCTATTTTGGGGCAACCAGCTCGCTACATCTACATTGGGAATAGGTAGTAGCCTATACATTATTAGAATTAAGTATTGCTTCAGTGATCAATAATGGAAATCGGTTTTTGATTACATTGATTAGAATGTCACATTTATAATAGCCAGGAAAAAAATTTATGAACTTAAGACGAAGCTTTCGTGTGTTTGGAGGTCGAGTTAGGCATTCGAGCCCGGAAAGTTGGAGGTACGAGTTCGAACCAGGCTTTAGACTGCGACTTTGACACCCTATGCTTTAGTTGGGGAAAGTAAAAATTGCTGGTCGTTGTGCTGGTCACGTGACACTCTCGTCTGCACGTGCTTATTACATCAACTGCCTTTATGGACCGCTACGTCTGAAAACACTATGGAACATTTATTTTCGTAAATCGGTTTTCTTAATCCTTAAAACGCGTGTGGTAGTTTAGCTTCTAAACATCTGAGTTATAATTCTATTTTTAATTGCACTCATTGTAAAACAGCTCAGCACTTTTAAGGGTTAAAGTCCAACTTCTTCAGAGCAGGTGTTAGAGATAAGAGATAAGATAAGATAGGATAATTTTTATATAGGTCCAATCAAATGGAAATTCGGTTTGACTATAATTTACAACCTCAGCGTACTGTTTCATACAATGATAAGGTCTTAATAAGATAATCCTGTAACCTAGGGACACAATATATGAAACATTTATAAGAGTATTCCACTATAGAACACATTTTTGGTAAAGATTTTAGGAATAGGCCTACATCACAATAGACTACAGCTGAGTAGTACAGCGTGGCAACCCAATGTGTTGTGCTATGTAATGATAATGGATGTTAAACTGTGATATTTTGAAAGAATTGTATTTAGACATAGATACCATAGAACTCCATTGGTATCTACTATATTGTCACACTGTGGGATTATACGTCTCGAGAGACGATCTTTTCCCTTTGCAACTTCTTGTGTGGCTAAAGAGGCCAATCCTTGATTCACAGCTGCGGCCACAGGTTGGGCATATGTAATCACAAGGCGCCGTTGCATGCTCACCCTTCTTTCTACCACTGTTGTGTATGGCATCTGCAATACGATACCCTTTCTTTGTTCTCGCTCTCCATGTGGATCTATCCAGTGGATATTGTCACTATATAATAACAATCAGAATCATAGCCATGGCTTACAAGGTCCTTGTGGATGTCAGTTTTGGACTGTTGGCGAAGCGAGTGTGGGCAGAGGGCTGGGCTAGTGTCAAGTGACCGCTTACCTTGTTGTGTTACAATGCAGGTCCAAGTCTAGTTAACACTACCAAATGTTTTTTTTTTTTTTTTTTTTTGGGGGGGGGGGGAATCAAACATTTGATGAATGGCTCTGTTGAAGCTACTGCAAGCGTTGGCTAATCCACAGGTTCTCAAACTTTTTTTTTAGTTCAGGGACTCCTTTACAAGCCATAAGATATGAGCGGGCCCACAATGCAGCCTGATATGACTGCTGAAATCACATATTTCTAAAGCCATTGACATATCAGACTCTCCGCAATCAGATGTGCTTTTTGGCTCTGTGTTGTTCGCAATGACATGATATATGAAGCCTTGAGAGCTTTTATTATTTACTGTTTTAAGAATTTTACGGGTATGTGTTTGAGTTCATTTTCGGGTCGTGCGGTCGGATTGAACTCTGGACTGTCGTTCGGACTTATGGATGGTTTCGGGGTTCAAACTCTGCCAGCTGCCATTCTCCATTGTCCTGCGGGAGGAGTAAGAAGCAAACGATCTTTAAGCTAGATACGACAGATTTTACAACAGCATTCTCTCCCGACTTTTCCATCTCAATAACATGCCATTGAGATTAGCCCAGTGGTTCTCAAACTGTGGTACGCGGATCCCCTGGGGTCCGTGAGATGATCATGAGGGAGGGGGGGGGGTCCGCAGAAGGGTGTTAAGTTGCAAACAATAGTTTTTTTTTTGCGATAAAAGCTAGTTTATGCGATTGTATAATTTAACTCTTTCTTTCCGTAATTATTTTCCACATTCTGACAGAATCGTTCTTTTTGAGACATTTGTACATTGTATCCTGTTGTGATCAAACTTCAATAGCATCTTTGTTTGTTATCAGAAAACGTTACTTTTGATATGGAATTAAAGGAGAACGCATGCACTTTATATAAAACACAAAAATTAAAGTTTATAAAAATCAAAAATTAATTTAAATTAATGGGGTCAAATCAACGATTGTATCGTTAATTAGGAGAGAAAGAGTTAAATAATTATTAACTCGCCCTTCTCTATTGTTTAATATGTCTATTAAGATTTTTATTAAAGCTCTTTATCAATAAAAAAAAAAATATACTCCCACAAAGATCTAGTTGGGTTAGGCCTGGAGATGCAGTGCAACAGATCAAAGCCACAGTAAAGAAGGCATACATTACTTCTGAGGCATGTTACTATTGTTCCAGCCTTTAGCTTAACACCTTTATCTTATTTTATCTTCACTATAGGCTTCTTGAACAGACAGAAAACCGGATTTAACAGATCTAGGAAACGTATATAATCCAATTTAATTTATTTCGTTGATAGCTGCTATGGAATCAAGATGCTACAGAAAGATTCCTTCTTAGGTCTCACATACAAAGACCGCATCACAAACGAAGAGATTAGAGACAGGATTAGTACAGCGACTGGACCACACGATGACCTGATAAATATTGTCAAAAATCACAAGGTCCTCAGGGCTCGCAAAGACCTTCCTTCAGAGAACAGAACCAGGAAAAAGAAGAAGAGGTAGACAGAGAAAGCGACGGGAAGATAACGTAAAGGAACGGACCGGCCTGTCATTGAGGGAGATTCTGTCCTAGACCGAACTTGTGTGGTGCCCCAACGGTCCAAAAGACTAAAGGATAGGCGAATGGTGAAAGCGGGGATTGCTCTGAGCAAACATAATGTAGACTACGAGGAAATAACAAATACAGAATATTATTATAGCTTTTATATAGCGCTACTTTTCATGCTTATAGCATGCTCAGAGCGCTTTTTGGTCCAATCTTTTTTGTGGACCAGTGGGGGGGGAGGGGGTATCTAGGAGTTGGTTTTCCGTGCAGCTCAGTAAACACAACTCTGCCCGAGTCGGGTGTCGAACGTCAAGCCCCCTAGGTAGGTAGCCAAGCCAAGCCAAGTTCAAGCGCACTTGGCCTCTCGACCACGCTTCACAGAATGTAAAATATTCTCAATAAGATTTGAACAGGCACAGCTCTCAATATCACACGATACTGCATGTAAACAATGAGAGTTTTTGTGGTCACACAAACTGAAAAGAGCTCCCGAGGGGTTCGATCCTGGGTCAGCAATGCAGTTAGACAGGTTTCAACATTTTCAGCAAGAATATCCGAAAGCTATTTATTACAAGCTGCCACAATCGTCCCTCTTCTATACAAAATATAAAAAAAAAAAAGAACTAATCACTAAAGATCGTAACAAAACAGGAAGCAGTTTGATGAATCATTTCCCCTCCCCGCCCACATTCTCTCTCTCTCTATTTCGCTCTCAGCTACAGTACCAAGGCTCTTCTTTAAGCGAAGAAAAAAAAAATTGAAAATCAATTACTAGACTAGTCTCAAACTTCCTGTGTATCAAGAACATCGTAGAAATCGCCTGATTCAGTCTAGTATTGCAGAACTAATAACAAGTGGAGGCATAAAGACAGCATGTCACAAAAATACAGAAGACCTTTGTGAAGTAATATATTTATAAAGGTAACTACAACTATTTAGTTATTAAAAGTTTATCCAACATGTATTTTAAACTAAACTTAATCCTTTTGAAGATGTTTTAGTGACCCCACAAAGGAGGATAACCACTGTTACTTTATTTTTGGTCGGTCTCTGCCTTCGTACCTCTGTCATGTTGAAAACACAAAAACATGCTGATATTGATCATCTTTCTTTATCTGTCCCTTGCATTTCGTCTTAAGAGATGCTGTGATAGTTCGAATAACCGAATCCTCCACTTTTCCCGGTCGGTAGTTGTTCTTAGCAGGATATCAAGAGAGAGGCCGGTCTATTCTTTCATGTTATTCAGCCAGCTTTTCTTTGGATGACCCTTTCTTCGTGCTCCCTCCACTGTACCTTGAAGGTTGACTCTAGACAGTGAGTCATGTCTTACAATATGACCAAACCAGCACAATTTTGTCTCTTCACAGCTTTGAGGAGTTCCTCGTTTTTACCAGGGACAAGACATGGCCTGAATTGTGTCGATGTGCAAAAATCCAAAACCGAACCAAACCAAACCTTTTTGCCAGCCAGAGTGTTGACTTGTAACAGGACAAACTCATTCGTCCTCTTTTCCTGGCATCACATCATTGCGAGCGTCTGCTACATACAGGATACCAGAAAATTAAACATCCGATTTCATGTTTTTTTTTACAGCTTCCGAAAATCTGGTTTTCAGCTACTGTGCCCTCACTTAGGCGTCTCGGTTGAAACTTGTGTTGACACAGTCTAACGACGGGAGATAACTAGCCCCCATCGGGTTACTATGGTAAGCCAATGCAACGATTCTCCGATGTGGAAATCAATGATCTGGTATCGCAGTCCAAACAAGAAAACATTGTATAATCAATTAGTAACATCAGTTGGATCAGGCTAACACATGCGCATTCAACGCATATGTATATTAGCAATGTAATAATAAAAATAACAAAATTTAATATTTCGCAAGGTTGTTAATGCCAGCTGTGATAATAACTAAAGCACATCTAATAGCCTCTGAGCACCAGTCCAACTCCTGACCTTTACGTGGGGCTCTGATATTGAGTCCAGCGGAACTGTTTTCACTGACAGACGAAGAGACAAAGGCGAGGCTAAGCCAGTACGCTTAGGGCAGAAGTGTCTCGATAGCCTTGATTGGCTACCCATCTAATAGAAAAGAAAACTTTGAATCCACAACTCCACTGCCTAAAGTCTATACCCAAACAAGGGAAAAGCTTCATGAGACAACCTTAAGGGAAAATCAGGAGCTGGTGACCCTTAGACAGATTGTGACCCTATTGTGCTACAACCTGACAGAACCTGTGGCGTTACTGATCTCAAACTGTATCGGATATATTCTTTCCTTTGGTCACATTACCTGCGTGTGTGGGTAACAACGTTTCGACCATAAGCTTTAATCTCGCTTATCTACGAGATGAGCCATACTCGTTACGACTACAGGAGGCCAGCAATGTACCCAGAGGTATCTTATCGTCAGAGGTCTAATAAACAATCATACCGATAACAATTTCGACCCACACACATCAATTTTGTGTAGACAGAGTGCTATTAGAGCATGGAATGGGTTGCCTGAGCTAGCCAGAAAAACCAGTGACTTGGCAGAATTGAAGTCATTGGTTAATATGCATGACTAAATGCATGGCGCGTAGGACGTGATCATCTTCTTATTTGAAGTAACGTCTCTATTATATAAGATAAGAAGAAGATAAGATAAGATAGTTTGTAGCTCATATTGATTATTGTGCTGAAAATATTTAATGATGCATAGATATTACATATTCAATGTGAGAAGACATTCACTCTTTGGACTCGAAAAATATGACAATGTTTTGTTTTTCCTACATAGCATAGTGATCTAATTATCCAATTATATCTATCTCTTTACAGATACAGATTAACAAAGCGCCATGTCTGTAAGCGTAAAGCGATGGAATCTACGGTGCGCCTTCTGTTGCTGTTTATCTCTGACGAGAGCTCTGGAGACGTACGATATAGATTGCAAGGAGTATCAACCAGAGCTACAGAAAGATGAGAACTCTTGTACCTTTGATGAATTTTCAGCTTTGAAAGTTGATAATTATCAAAATACGTTTCATAACAAATATCAAGGCACTCAGTATGAATCAGAAAATGATTTTAATGATTGGGACAAGAGACTTGGCAAGAAGACGTTTTATTCTTATCCTAACGAGACACTTGAGCATTGCACTTGTGTCTCTACGCGATGTGATTGCTCAAGAAGTCATCTAAAAGATGTTCCCAAAGATCTTCCTCATGACGTAACACATCTAAATCTGGCTTTAAACTTGATTTCGAGCTTGCACGACTGTACTTTTTGTAACTACTCACAACTGATCTACTTAGATTTGTCTTCCAATGAATTAACTCAACTTGTAACTGGTTCATTCTTGGGACTTGAAAACTTGACTAGTTTAAACTTGTACAATAACAGTCTTCTTTATCTCAGCCAAACATTTCCAATTGGTGTCTTTTCTGATCTGAAATCGCTCCAATGTTTGAAACTGAATAGAAACATTGACAACGAATTCCGTTCATCGTTTCGATATCCCGACGCAGCGTTGTCAGAGCTGACCAACTTGGAGACCTTATACCTCGACGGTCTTGTAAGGGCTTTCTTTGGGAGAGGTTTTAAGAACCTAAATAAACTAAGATCACTAGTCTTAGCGGGGAATAAAGAAGGCTACTGCAAGATTATAGGTTTCAGCGATAACTCTTTTCTGAATGTAAAACAAATAACTCTTTTGAATGTGAGTAACTGCAACCTAAGGGGAGATAAACAAACAGAACGCATCTTTAAGCCTCTGGTCCGTCTCCAAACACTAGACATTAACTTTAATTTAGATCTTGGTGTCGACTTTCTAATGCGTGCATTAAGAAACATGACCAACAACTCCATCACAAGTCTCAGAATGAATAATATTTATTCCAATTATCTCCCTTTAGTAACCATCACCCAGGCTATGATACAAAGTTTGCCAGTTTCGTTGCGTTATTTGGAGACACAAGGCAATAATTTTCAATCCGTGAATGAGGGCGCTCTTCAATTCATGCCTCCAAATCTCAGCTATATTGACGCAGGGGGAAACAGATTTCTATACGGTAAATACATTCATGATCTGCACTCGCTTAAAACACTCAAAGTTCTCAAGTTAAATGGCGGGAATAATCTCCACAAAATACCAACAACCGAGCCAACTTCAACATTTTCAGACAACTGCTGGCAAGGAAATTCTAACGCTCGCCCGAAACCACTTATTTTCAATCTCCCGCCGAATTTACTTTGTTTAGACCTGAGATTCTCAGGACTGGCCTACATTCTGTCAGAACTTACAATAGACAAGAATAATTCTTTAGACTCCATGATTCTCAGCACAAATTATTTTCCCGTTCTTCAAGGACCTATTCATGGTCTTTTTAAACTTAGCAAACTTTTCATAAGCGGCTGTTTTGTACAACTGATCAACGAACGTATGTTCCAGAACCTAGACTCGTTACAAGAATTAAGACTTCGAAATAATGAGTTAGATTATTTCTTTCGGGATGCATCTAGAAAACCAATTTTCCGGGATCTTAAAAACCTTAAAATTCTTGATTTATCTATAAACGCATTAACTGTTCTCGACGGTGATATTTTAAAAGACCTTGACGCTCTCGAAGAGATTAATTTAAGTCAGAATAACATGTGGCAGTTTAATATAAGTATTTCCAACATGTCCAACCTTCACATGCTGAACCTAAGCCAAGCGCAACTAGGTACCTTGCCATTAAAGACTCGCCAAGATATTGATCGCTTAGTGAAAACGCAAAACATCACAGTTGACATGTCTAGCAATCCTATACGCTGCGATTGTAACAACATAGACTTTATACAATGGATGGTCAGCTCAAGGGCTTTTGATGCCAACTTTGAAGGATACATGTGCCAATATCAAGACTCAAGTTATAAAAGAATACAAGATTCGTATGATGAAACACTGAGCCGCTTCAGCGTCCAGTGTGCTGACCATTCGACTATTTTCTTGGTGGTCCTCTCTGTCACACTTTTAATGGTCACTACCGTAGCTGGTGCTGTCATGTATAGGTAAGTCCAGGTCAAAATTAACTATACAGCCTCTCCCAGATCCCTGCCCCCAAAAAAAAAATTACCTTCGCACCTTCAGTAGCCCGTTTTCTCCAGTCTTATAGAAATATCTCCCGGCCAGATCAGATGAGCGCAGGTCAAATAAAAAAAATTACTTAATTAAGACGGGCAGGGGGCGCGGTGGCTTAGTGGTAAAGCGCTTGGCTTCCGAACTGGGGATTTTTTATTTCAAGATCTTTAGGGCGCCTCTGAGTCCACCCAGCTCTAATGGGTACCTGATATTAGTGAACCGTGGGCCACAGAAACAGATGACCTTTACATCATCTGCCATGTAGATCTCAAGGTCTAAAAGGGAAAAATTATTTTTTATTTTACTTGTACGGGCCGATTCGTAAGTTTGCGAGAAATTCTAGACAACTGAAAATGTATCTTAAAAAATGGCCTTGATGGTCACAATATCAACCTCATGTTTAAAAAGAATTCTTTGACTGTTTCGGTTGAAGAAAAAAACATTTCTAGTAACGATGGTACACCCCTTGGGGAAAATGTTTTAGTTCTGGTCTAAGAAACAAGAATAAACTAAAGAACCGCATTGGCGAAAACGAATTGAGATGTCTTCCACGAAAGAAAGATTTCAATTAATCTTCTTACAAACTTCTCACGGAAAAAAAAAATCGGATGTATCGTAATTAGAAAGACTCTTAATTTAATATTTTAAAAAAAAATATTAGATCAATATTCTGAAATGATGTTTAATTACAAATTTAATCTGACTGATATTTCGTCCAAGAGAAATAATTCTGTTTTCGAATCCCTTTTGACAACACATCAATTTCCCGCTCCACAATTTGAAAAGGCTGCAATACATTATGTCGCTTGTGTATTTCAATACATCCCTGACATATATAATGTTTCCTCAATGTTTCAGGTTTCGCTGGAGACTGAGATATTTGTACTACGTGGCCTACTTGGTGCTCAAAAAGAAAACACAAGACAAAGGGAGAGAAGAGAATTTTCTATACGATGTTTTTCTTGCGTATGCTTCTGAGGATGAGGAGTTTATTTTGGAGACTCTCTTGCCAGGTATTGTTAGCAACTGTGTACATAACATACTTATTGTTTTGATAAAAAGGCAAGATGACGTCGACTTTGGGTAATGAAAAGATTTCTACCAGCATCTTGAACATCGAGTTTTTGGGTCCCCGACATTAGTTTGGAAAGTAAAGGCGGTTGGGTCTTTATGCTGGCCTTTTGACACATCGTCACCCGTCGGTAATATGAAAACACTGATAGAGGAACTTAATTGTTGTTTTGTTACAAAGCTTATCTTATCTTATCACGCTTCGACTGTCTGGATATTTCTCCCACTTCCCATTCTCGGCGGTGGCTGAGTGGTTAAGCGCTAGGGTTCCAAACCTGGGGTCCTGGGTTCGAATCTTTGTGAAGACTGAGATTTCTGGCGCCCTTGAGTCCACCCAACTCTAAAGCCTGACTTTAGATGGGAAAGCATAGGCGTTGGTCGTTGTGCTAGCTACATGACACCCTGCTCGTTAACAGTTGGCCAAAGAAACAGATGACCCTAATATCGTCTGCCCTATAGATCATAAGGTATAAAAGGGGGAACGTTACTTTTTTGCTGCTAGTTGAACTGAAGCTCATCCATGTAGTGACAAATGTACCGCCTTCGTGTCACTCTCTGCGCCCCTACTCTCTTATGTAACGTATGTGTTTGGTAAGAAAATATCACATCAAAGTTCTCCTTTCAGACGTCATCATCTATGGACAGTCATCTATTGTTATGGCAGGTGGTTAACGAGGATATGGGGTGGCCAGCACAACGACCAACCGCCTTTAATTTCCCGAACCTCAATGTTTATTTTGTTTGTTTTTGTATATGTATTGGAAGCTAATTAAGAATTGAAGATAGTACAACCAAGCCTTACACAGGACGACGGGGATTTCAGAGGGCAGGGTTTGAACCCAGGATTACCGAGACGATACTCCTGAGCGCATACCATGTAAACCAGCCAAGCCAGGTACAGTTGGCTGTATTCAAGTCATACTAAAATCCGGAACTTCTCAATGCTAGTGTCCAGCTTTTGTCTTGATCAGCGTCCAGCTTTTGTCTTGACCAGTGTCCAGCTTTTGTCTTGACCAGTGTCCAGCTTTTGTCTTGACCAGTGTCCAGCTGAGATATGAGGGACTGAAAAAGTATATGTTAAAAATATTTGCTCTTAGAGTTTCTATTTGTATAAAAAAAATGATATGATTTCTCATTTAATATGTTGGAGCAGAATTGTTTATTTGATATTGGACAGCATTAGACCGTCGTGAGCTGAGAGTCTTGGTCCACGGGCGAGACTTTGCTGTGGGGGAATTCATCGCTTCCAACATTGTGACTGCCGTCAAAGAGAGCCGGAAAACTTTAGTGGTTCTCACACGAAATCTTCTGAACAGCACCTGGTGTAACTTTGAACTACAGGTAAATGTGTAAAGATTTAACAGATTAATATGAAGTTGAAGTCCAGGGGAAAAATTACAGCACCCAGTGTAGATTTCAGTCACATTTACATTTAAGTTACATAATGTGGGAAGCGTGGTCGTGAGGCTAAGTGCGCTTGAACTTAGCTTGGCTTGGCTACCTATGAAGGGGGCTTGAGGTTCGACTCAAGAGTTGTGTTTACTGAGCGCCTAAAGGCAGCACGGAGGGGGGGCAACTTTGAGTTAAACTACCCGTGCAGTTTGAAGTGCAATATGAGGTGCAATATGGGATTGTAGGATTTCGATTTGGGTAAAGGTCTATAATTATTACAGCATTGAGATATATGGTTGTAAATGCGAAGTTATTTTCCCTGAGAAAAAGTTTTTTATCCACATAGTTTATTAAAATATTTTCATTGTTCTTATGTTGGCATTTCAATGTATTTATGTAGGAATGCCTTAACAGGACAGTGTTCTGTCCTACACTGCGCATTGATTGCTTGGTTTGATCTCCTCATTCTCTACCATGGATCGTCGCAATCTGGGCCATTTCGAATTCCAGTGTCTAGTTAATAACTCAATAGCTTACCGTAGGCTCATTGACTACTGACTGCCATTAGCAAAGTTATTTCAGTTCACTCCACACACACACTGACACACAAAATTAACGATGAGTCTGTGGCCTCTTTAATTTGAGACAACTTTGAAGTGATAATGCCCAACCTACAGACTGCGGGCTTTATCCAGCCCCTTCATAACCTCTGCCAGCAGTAAGCCTACATTAGAGGCTAGGTTCTATTGAAATCGAAGACCTTTAGCATTAATGTGGTTCGTGACACAAGTGTCCCCCCCCCATATCAAAGAAGGTATGGCGCCACTAGTTTAACTATTTACTGTTGACATATATCATTGAAAAGATACGTTTATTTTTCCATTCATTATCTTAACAGATGGCCAACATGGAGTCTGTCCACACAGGGCGTCCAGTACTTGTGTTTCTCATCAAAGAATCCATACCTACGACAGAGCTGACCGCTGACCTCTTGTATCACCTTAATAAAAACACGTACCTGGTGTATCCGCAAGGGGAGGTCACTGATGTGTTTTGGAACAAACTGGCAAGGGATATCATGTGTGTCTAAGTTATTTGATCTGATTCGCTGAAGTCATATCACAAGCGTGTAGACAAATTTAAAAACTTAACAAAGTAGCGCAGAAATTAGACAAGTTTGTTGGTGACAAGACTCCAAGAGTGTACTAAAATATACATGAGCAACGTGACCAAATCTTCTTTTTTAAAATAAGATTTAGAGAAGTTCAAGTCTCAACTATTTGTTCGTTAAAAAGCATAATGCCTTTAAGTCTTATATTTTTAGGTTAATCACTTTTCAATTGTTTATGATTTAATACTTGTGAATTTTGAGAACTTACAAATAAAAACATATTTAAAAAAAAAAAGCCCACAAAAGATGCAAGATGGCCCATAAAAAGAGGCACATTAAGCCCGAAAAAGAGGCCCAAGGATTCCTATGATGATAAAGCTAAAATTGAATAGCGCAAATTCTGAGGTTTTCTTTAAAAAAAAAATAAAAAAGAACTTAAGAATATTCTTAAACAGAATGTTCAAATACTACTGTGAGCAGATTCCGAATTACCTGTGTTCAGAAATTAGAGATCCTGGTTCCTTGTGATAAATATTAAGAGTCACGCTCTGACTACTCGCTTATGCTCCTACATTTGCGATAATGAATTTATAATGAATGAGAAAAGCGAGTATGTTGCAATGAACAATGTAAATGACCATGAACTATAAAAACAAAAAAGGCAACAAACTGTGGACATCTGTGACTAAGTAACCATTGTTCCCTGTGAAGTGGAGATTATAGACATTAAGTAAGAACGACAGCGCCCTCTGTAGTCCTTATCGCGGTTTGTTGTCCTCAGTGTTGAGTATGCCAATGCTAATGTAACTATTTTTCATGGGGGAAAAAAATAGCAGTTGGACATCACATTATTCGCTCTACAATATAAATCCAAACTTTTGGCTCCGGTGAAGCAGATACAGTGGGACATTCAATGATGACGACTGCGCACTCAGAAGACTTCGTCACTTTGATTTGTTGTCCTTTATGTTGTGTACAAGATGTTGTTGTAACGAAACAAATACTGAATAGAATAAAGATAATAAGAGTTTAGACATACATAGAGGAGAACCGCTGGAGAAAGGCAGTCAGACATAAGTGCAAGAGCAACGATTGACGATTATATTTTAAAATAAGTTTCTTTTGTTTAAATTGTTCAAAAGCTTAATATTTCATCCGAATTTATTCAGCCAATAACTCCTTCTTCCCTAGTGCTATTAGAGAATGGAATGGGTTGCCTGAGCTAGCCATGAAAACCAGTGACCTGGCAGAATTTAAGTCATTGGTTAACATGCATGACTAGATGCATGACGCGTAGGACGTAATCATATTCTTTTTTGAAGTAACGTCTGTATTATATAAGATAAGATAAGAAAATACAATGGATTGGTTGTTAAGGCACACCTTCATCCAAGCAAGTGCAATGTACTCTGTTCTAGGACACCCGAACAAGTGGCCCTTCTTGATCTCCATGGGCCCCCGCCTCCACCTGGGCGCCACGCGGAAGCTGAGAAACATGGGAGAGGCTTGCATCCACTTTTTCAAACATGATCAGCAGATCGTTGGATTCAAGCTTTAGAAAACAAGCACATAACAGATACCAGGGTGTAGGATCTGTGGGGAGCAACCTCCCCAGGGGCGGCCCTTAGAACGGGACAGTGTGACACATAAGACGATTGTGTGTGTGTTTAAAGTCCCTTGTCATTAAATTTTGTATTATGAAAAATTATTTTAAAAAAAAAAACATCATCATCCCACTCACACACACACACATACACAAAACCATGCATTATTACATTTTATTAACTAATATTATCTTTATGTTGATTCCCTTGAGTATGTCAAATATTTGTTTACTGGTATTTACTTTTAACTTTGACTTTGTAACATTTTCGCTTTGTGGCCAAACAAATAAAATTGTTACATTGTTTTGTTACTAAATCTGTATTTTGAGCAGACGATCTAACAGTTTTCGAATAATCCCACACGTTCCTTTTCACCTAACCTCGTGAGTTTATTAATAGGAAAAAAAGTGGCTCTGTTAATAGTGTTACGAATCTCACTATCCAGGCTCTCTGTAAACTGCACCATACACCACCAACTTTAAGAACTTGACAACTCAGGGCTCCAGAGTAGCGTAACACTTTCATAGTTGAATAAATAACAGCCAATACTGTACAATTGGCAACACGTACACTGTACAAATATCTCTCCGATAACACCGTACCGCCGTATCAACTCTTGCACTGGCCTCTCCGTCAACAGTTCAGGACCGACTTCACACACTACGCTCGTTGTGTCGGACTCGATCGCAGACCAAGATCAAGACGCCAGTCGTCTCAACTGTACTTGACAGTACTCCGCACTGAACCGTCGTAATGCTCCGTACAGAACCACACCGTTGAACTGTGCTGTAGTCGACCGTGTTCTGAACCCCTGTCGTGAACCTTCTGTCGTGAACCGTTTTGACTGTGTCACCTCCACTCTTTATATAGGTCCCTGCTGGCCGTCTAGAACCGGGCAGAACGTCGCTGGACCATTCTGGGTGGTCAGATGACTACAACCCTCGTTACGCTCCTGAGCTCTGTTCACGACGTCGATCCTTCCCGACCCGTCATGTTGACACTCGTCTAGGCCGACCGTCGTAACTCGTCACGGTTGACCGCTCGTCTAGCGCTGGCCTGGGGCGATTTGCGTCGGCTGACTACACTCACACCACTACCCCCACCAGGTTTATAACAATATGTTTGATTCTAATATTTATAGGATTTAAATACTTTCATAAGTAAAATAAAATTGTCAGATTATAATATATAGAGTTTTGTTGTATCTGTTGTTGATCAGTCGTTGGTCTGTAGCTACAAACATTTAGTACAACTAAAACCGATGTAGGCGTGTTCAATTCTTGATGTAGAACTGTCAGGTTCTTTTTCTTCGCTTCTAGCTCATCTAGGAGTAGGCCATATGTTTATTTTTGTATGTATATAAATTATTCTGGATATATTCACATGGAGAACTGTAGCACAAAGAAAGGTGAAAATGCAACGGCGTCTGGCGATTACATATGCCCAAACTGTGACCGCAGCTGTGCATCAAGAAATTGCCTTTTAAGTCACACAAGAAGTAGGAAAGGGAAAACATTGTACATTGTAACATAAAATACCACAGAGAGTGCCGCAAGGGGAGGGCAGTAACATAGAAATGAGACAAGCTTCTTATCTTCTTATCTTATATAATACAGACGTTACTCCAAAAAAAGAATATGATTACGTCCTACGCGTTATGCATCTAGTAATGCATTTTAACCAATGACATACATTCTGCCAAGTCACTGGTTTTCCTGGCTAGCTCAGGCAACCCATTCCAAATTTGTCCTAGCATATGGAACAAACGAATGTAGTTCTATGTTTGAGTCTTTCTTAGTATTTTATTAAATTTTGCTTTTGTATTTGAAGATAATGGTTCATTGTTTTATGTATAATTGTATCTATAATTTCCTGGTGACAACACTCCAAGAGTGTAATAAAATATTCATAAATAACGTGACCGAATCTTTTTCATCAAAGTAATATTTTAAAAAGTTTGTCTCAACAATTATTTAGATGATAGTGGACAAATGTACCACAAATGTGGCGTGAACTTTTACGACTTAATCGTGAAGAAGAAGAAAATATTTCAATTGTAACAAACTATAAATGTTGATATACGTGAGTACAGAAATTTTGAGATCTTGGTTCCTTGTTATAAGCATTAAGAATCTCGCTCTGACTACTCGCTTATTCTCCTATATTTGCGGTGATGAATTTATTAATTGATGAGTACGACATTACAATGAACAGTGTAAATGAAAGGCAACAAACTGTCGACATTAGTGACTAAGTAAGCCCCATTCCCCGCTGAAGTGGAGATTATAGAATGTCAGTCAGAACGACAGCGCCCTCTGAAGTCCTTAACTCTTTCTCTCCGAACTGACGATATCAGCGTTGATTCCACCAGAATGTGGTAAATAATTACGTAGAGAAAGAGTTAACGCGTTGTTTGTTGTCCTCAGTGTTGTGTACCAATGTTAATGCAACTCATTTTTCTTGGGAAAAAAAAAATGGCAGTCGGACCTTATATTATTCGCTCTACAATATAAATCAAAACTTTTGGCTCCGGTGAAGCAGATATTGTGGAACATTCAATCATGACGACTTCTCCCTCAGAAGTCTTGGTCACTTTGTTTTGTTGTCCTTTGTGTTGTGTATAAGATGTTGATGAAACGACACAAATACTGAATAGAAAAAAAAAAGAATTTGGTCATAAATAGTGGAAATGCAGTCGGAGATAAGTGCCAGAACAACGAGTGCCGATTCAATTCCGCCAAAACGAACAAGCAATGGTCAGGGCTCACCAACATCCCAGCAAGTGCAATGTACTCGGTCCTAGGACACCCGAACAAGTGGTCCCTCTTGATCCCCATGGAGCCCCGCATCCACCCGGGCGCCACGTAAAGGCTGAGAAACATTACCAGGAAGAAGCTTGAACAAGTACAATTATCTTATCTTATCTTATTTTTTATATTATTTGAAGCAAGGATTCTTTTCTTCTTTCCATCTAGATCATACATTTGCTCAATCTCAAGCTATTCTTTTGAAGATAATTTACTCCCAAGTCCGAACATCTTGCAAGACGACGGGGATGGTAGCGGGCAGGGTTTCAAACCGGGACCATCGACAGTTCAGCGCGCAAACCCCACGGCCAGGCCTATTAAGTTTAGTACGTATAATACATAATAAACATATTTCTAACAAGTAAAATGCCTCTAAATTGCTATTATAAGAGGCTCATATTGAAAGAGCCAAGAGATTTTTTATTTGGGGGTGGGGGGGGGGGGGAGAATGGCCAAGCCGTTATGCTATACATTTTTTTTTTTTGAAATAATTTTGGACAACTTACAAATAAAAGTAAAACAATAAAAAGTGTCAGCTACAGTTCTTGAACCAACTCGAGTAATTGCGCACAGTAACGTAAAATGCAAGTATTTGTTGATTTTTCTAAGAGCCGCATTTCAAAACCAAACACTTAGAGGAGATAACACAACCCGGTGACAACCCTCATTCCACCCATCTCTTCTGAAAATCCTCAGAAAAAAAAAAACCTGCACTTTTATACTTTTCTTGTAGGCCCCGTTGTAAGTAAAGACTACATTGTAACATATAGTCGTTAATTACTATGAGATTTGATCACATGTATTAAACGCTAAAATCTCAAAGGCAAATTTCGAGACCACCTTGTAAAATGACGAATGCTTAGTGAAATTACGCCATTTTGATTTTATCTTTGGTTCTACAAATCTCCTTTATTTCGAAGGTTGATAGTTCAGAATTATTTAAAATAGGACGGTTAACGAGGACGTCATGTGACCAGCACGCGCTTGACCTCCATACCAAACTATCTCCGATTCTAATCTCAGCAAAGACTTTGAGGACGCCCCTGAGTCAAACCATCTCTAATGTGTACCTGTCACAGCCTCATTTGACATTGTGTGTTATTTGTTCTCCTTGGGTCAAGAAGGTGATAACACGAGAAAAACCTCTGAGTAGAAAGAGGAAGTGAGAATAACTAAACTCAACTTGAGTCAGTTGCTAGCGGTACTCGGGGCAGAACAGGTGTATTAAAGTTGCCATTCGCTGCCCGCTGTGATGCGGACGTGATTTAGAATTGTTATAGTACTAGATGTGAGATGCAAATATTCTAGGGGACTTATTACTTTCTAGACGCTGTGATGTGACTGTAGTTGTACTTTGCCTAAATGTATAATGTTATACTTCTAAAGAATTCACATTTTTGCCAAATGATCTACATCTTGTTACAGAAAAAGTTGTATAAATCATGTCCACAAGCTTGACGCTAAGTGCGTGGTGTATCTTCTTGTTGTGTTTATTAGAAGGTAACGCAAAGAAGCCATTAGATAAAGATTGTATTGATTATTATCCAGAGCGACACGAGGACAGGAAATCTTGTATCTTTGAAGATCATCATTATAATGAATTCTCTACCTTGAATGTTGATAATTATCAAAATACATTTCTGAACAGACATCAAAAAGCTGGAGACGAATCAGAAAGTGATTTCAATGATTGGGACAAGAGAGTTGGCAAGAAGACGTTCTATTCCGATCCTAACGAGACATTTGAGCATTGCACTTGTGTCTCTACACGATGTGATTGCTCAAGACGTCATCTAAAAGATGTTCCCAAAGATCTTCCTAGAAACGTGACACATCTCAATCTGGCTTTAAACTTGATTTCAAAATTGCCCGACTGTACTTTTTGTAACTACACACAACTGACCTACTTAGATTTGTCTTCCAATAAATTATCTCGACTTGGAATCGGCTCTTTCAGGGGACTTGAAAACTTGACAATGCTAAGCTTGTATAATAACAGCCTTATCTATCTCAGCCCAACATTTCCAATCGGTGTCTTTTCTGACTTGAAATCTCTACGTTGCTTGAAACTGAATAGAAATATTGAGAATAACTACAGTTCATCGTTTCGATATCCCGATGGAGCGCTGTCAAAGCTCACCAACTTGGAGACCCTATATCTCGATGGTTTTATAAAGGCTGTCTTTGGAAGTGGTTTTAGGAACTTGATAAAACTTCGATCTTTAGTATTAGCTGGGCATAAAGAAGGTTACTGTTTAATAAATGGTTTCGACAATAGTTCTTTCTTAAATGTTAAACAAATAACTCTATTGAATGTAAGTAATTGCAATATCTGGGCAGACAAACAAACAGAATATATATTTAAGCCTCTAGTAAATCTCCAGACACTAGACGTTAGCTATAACCTAGATATTGGCGTTAACTATTTGATGCGTGCATTAAAGACTATGGACCAAAATAACATCACAAGACTCATAATGAATTATATTGAATCCAGTTATCATCCATCAATAACCATCAGTAAGTCTATGGCACAAAGTTTGCCGATTTCGTTGCGTTATTTGGAAGCACAGGGAAATAATTTTGAATCCGTGCATCAAGGTGCTCTTCAATTCATGCCTCCAAATATAAGTTATATTGACGTTGGGGGGAATAGGTTCTTATACGGTCAGTACATTCATGATCTGCATTCGCTGAAAAGACTCAAAGTTCTGAAGTTAAATGGAGGGAATAATCTCCATATTATACCTAGATATGAACCAATGTTAACAGGTCCCAACAATACCGGGCAAGAGAATTATATTGCTCCATCGAAACGACTTATTTTCAATCTCCCGCCAAATTTACTTTGTTTAGACATGAAATTACTTGGACTGTCCTACATTCTATCCGAACTTACAATAGACAAGAATAATTCTTTGGATTTTCTGATTCTAAGCGATAACTATCTTCCTACCCTTCTAGGCCCTGTTTATGGTCTATCAAAACTACGCAAACTTTATTTAAACGGCTGTGCAGTACAACAAATCCACGAAGGAATGTTCCAGCATCTGGACGCATTACAAGAACTCAGGCTTAAAAGTAACATACTTGAATTTTTCTTTAAATATACATCCAACAGACAAATCTTCCGGTATCTTAAAAATCTAAAAATTCTTGATCTAGCACTAAATGACCTGTCCCTTGTTCACGGTGGCATTTTTAAAGACCTTGACGCACTAGAAGAGATTAATTTGAACCATAATAACATGTGGATGTTTAATATAAGTATTTCCAATATGTCCAACCTTCACATGCTGAACCTAAGCCACACGCAACTGGGTACCTTGCCTTTACAGACACGTCAAGATATTGATCGCTTAGTGAAAACGCAAAACATCACAGTTGACATGTCTGGCAGTCCCATACGCTGCGATTGTACAAACCTAGACTTTATACAATGGATGGTCAACTCCAGGGCTTTTGATGCCAACTTTGAAGGATATTTGTGCCTATATCCAGACACAAGTTATAAAAAAAATCAAGATGCTTATCAAGAAATTCTAAATCGTCTTAGATTCCAATGTGCTGACAACTCGACTATGTTCTTGGTGGTCCTTTCTGTCACACTTTTAATGGTCACTACCGTAGCTGGTGCTGTCGTGTATAGGTAAGTTTATATCAAAATATACGTTATAGCAATGTTTCTCAAACTTTGACTTGTGTCGCCTTCCTAAACCAAAAATTACGTTCGCGCCCCTCTAAGTCAGCTGGAGGGCATGTGAGAACTGGCAACGCTTTCCCAGACCCCGGCGCAGGGCCGGATTTAGGGGAGGGCAGGCGTAGTTATAGCCCCGGGGAATCCACAAGAAAGGGACTCACAAAAGAGATAAAATGTATCCAAAGTTCGACAGGTCAGAAACTTTTAAGGTGATTTATTTAAAACATTTTTTCGTATTTTTACTGCTGTCGAAAATATGATTAAGAAGTGTCCGCTTGTAGCATGCTCTGAATAAGTAAATAGAGCTCTTGGTTTACGACAGTACGTCTACTATGGGCCTAACCCTTCACAAACGCAAAAAGATACACTTTTTAAAACTAAAATATAAATATTAAATATTTTTTTTAGGAAAATAAGATTAAATTTACAGGAACTTCTAAAATATAGCAAGCTTTTAGCTATATTTTATTTCATAAGTGGATCTCTTATTTAAAAATAGAAAAATTGTATTGGCCTCTGCCGCCTCCACAGAAATCCTGCCCTGGGGCCTCCACATACTTAAATCCGGCCATGCCCAGGCGTCATAATTTTCTCTGCGTTTTGAGGTACAGATATTAATTAAATGTCAGTAAAACTCTATTTCTTTACGAAGGTGGTCTAATAAAGTTAAATTATTGACCAGAATGATAGTACATCAGTCGTATGAAATTTTACCATTTTGACTTAGGAATGACAGATCTTAGAATTGCATTGCCATAAACATATAACAATGTCTTCTGTGACAAGAGGGACAATAAGGGTGGCTACCTTTATTCTTAATTAGAGTTATTCCCCTTTAGTACTTGATTTAAGTCCCTGTTAACTCTTTACAATTGCCACTCTCTCTTGAGTCCTTGAGCTGACCAGTGTATTTTGAACTAAGTCTCCATAATGTTTAATTAATACTTGTGTTGTGCTTTCACTGTGTTACTCAATAGGAGTGTCCCACTGTTATGGGAAGAGTGTTTCGATAAGGAGCTAAGTAGACTTTATTTATTTGTTAATAATAAGTTGGTTTGCGTAAATAGTATAGTCTACTTGGTCTCTTATCCTCCCCTAGATATTTATTTTGTAAAAGACACCTTTTGTTTTGATACGAGACTGTGTAGTGTGTCTCATGGATGATGTCATTTAATTGTCATGACTTGTACTATATTAGTGTAAACCATCGTTTTGGTTTTTGAGATGGGACACTATTGTGCCTCTGTTCTTTGATTATTTTGAACTGAACCTGTCCTACTATTTTGATTTGTTTCATTATTTGATTTTCTTTGGTTAGCCTTTATTTCCATTTATACATTCCATGATCTTTTGTTTTGTTTTTAAATAAACTCTATTTTTTGTGTGTGTTGCAACTGAAATCTCATACTTATTACTTGTCTGTCTCAGTAATTTTGTATATCTAGAGGCTATAGTTAATAGCCTAGATAATATAATTTGGGACCACAAAGTACCACTGGACTAACTTGCCAGTACAGCAGAGGTCACTGGTCTTATGACCTATCCTAATACTAGGTCACATCTTCCTTCAAAGAACGAATTTAACTAATATTTGTTTAGTAGTTATTAACTGTTTTGTTTTTCCTGTGTAATTAAAAACCCGTGAAAGAGGCATTTTTTAATAAGTGTTTTGTATAAGATTACTACATTTTTGTTACAGCATCTGACTCAGAAGATGAAAGGATGCCACCTAATTAAAAGTTATATACTTTTCGACATTTACTTGATTTATTCTCAAACATAACTTCAATGCAATAACAACTCTTAACCAAAATAAAAGACCACATTCATATTATATTTTACATCCCAAAGGAGTGCGCTAATAGTTTGAGAAACGCTGCAATACATTATGTCGCTTGTGTATTTCAATACATCCCTGACATATATAATGTTTCCTCAATGTTTCAGGTTTCGCTGGAGACTGAGATATTTGTACTACGTGGCCTACTTGGTGCTCAAAAAGAAAACACAAGACAAAGGGAGAGAAGAGAATTTTCTATACGATGTTTTTCTTGCGTATGCTTCTGAGGATGAGGAGTTTATTTTGGAGAGTCTCTTGCCAGGTATTGTTAGCAGCTGTGTACATAACATACTTATTATGACCAGGGATGGCTGCCTGGTCGTGCGGTTTGCTCGCTGGACTGTCGTTCAGATTTATCGATGGTCGAGGGTTCAAATCCTGCCCGCTCCCATCCCCCGTCGTCCTGCGGGAGGTTTGGACTAGGAAGTAAACTATCTTCAGATCTGAAGGGACATCCGAAACATGTAAAACATTTTACAAACAACAAACATTATTTTGATAAAAAGGCGTTAAAAACAAGAAATATCCCATTATTAATAATGCAAGTACTATATCCAAGGGTTTCTGATTAAAATATTTTTGAGGTCAATTTAATTTCGTTTTTGTACCTTTATGGTGATATACGAGTGTTGGACATTAGAATGGCCCGGAGACAGAATAAGGTTGGGCATCACTGTTTTAGTTTATACATCGTATAAAAGCTAGCTATGTATAGTTTCTCCGCAATGTACGGATATCTCCAATAAAAATATATGCTCAATCTTGAGTAAGTGTTAAATTGTATTCCTGGCAGCATTAGACCGTCGTGAGCTGAGAGTCTTGGTCCACGGGCGAGACTTTGCTGTGGGGGAATTCATCGCTTCCAACATTGTGACTGCCGTCAAAGAGAGCCGGAAAACTTTAGTGGTTCTCACACGAAATCTTCTGAACAGCACCTGGTGTAACTTTGAACTACAGGTAAATGTATAAAGATTTAACAGGTTAATATGAAGTTGAAGTCCAGGGGAATAATTACAGCACCCAGTGTAGATTTGAGTCACATTTACATTTAAGTTACATAATGTGGGAAGCGTGGTCGTGAGGCTAAGTGCGCTTGAACTTAGCTTGGCTTGGCTACCTATGAAGAGGGCTCGAGGTTCGACACAGAGTTGTGTTTACTGAGTGCCTAAAGGCAGCACGGAGGGGGGGCAACTTTGAGTTAAACTACCCGTGCAGTTTGAAGTGCAATATGAGGTGCAATATGGGATTGTAGGATTTCGATTTGGGTAAAGGTCTATAATTATTACAGCATTGAGATATATGGTTGTAAATGCGAAGTTATTTTCCCTGAGAAAAGTTTTTTATCCACATAGTTTATTAAAATATTTTCATTGTTCTTATGTTGGCATTTCAATGTATTTATGTCAGGGTGGATAATTACGGCTTAATTAGACACAATGTTTGTCACAGCTTACTTTCAAATTCCGCGAAATTCACCGAAATTCCATGAATTTCATAAATCCAATAAATGATGACAACAAATATTTTAAAATGTTCACTCACATAATACAAATGTCCACTTCAGAAGGTACAGGAAATAGCACTGCTGACTAAGGATAAATATAATGAACTGTTTACAAAGAGCCCTATACTTTGTCTAGTTACCTGAGATAAGATGCGATTGGAATTAGATCAGGAATGACCAGTCCTCCCGTAGTGCTCTTGCAAGAAACTGGGCCGTCCGGCGTTATGCCTCGTAGCTACCATACAAGTCGAGTGACTTTCCAAACACGTCCCCCTTTACTCCCAGAGCTGGGGACACTCGTACAAGATAAGCGAAACTAGTGACGCATCGGGAATCATAAATCAGCCGGAGCTTGGTAGGAATGCCTTAACAGGACAGTGTTCTGTCCTACACTGCGCATTGATTGCTTGGTTTGATCTCATTTTCTACCATGGATCGTCGCGATCTGGGCCATTTCGAATTCCAGTGTCTAGTTAATAACTCAATAGCTTACCGTAGGCTCATTGACTACTGACTGCCATTAGCAAAGTTATTTCAGTTCACTCCACACACACACTGACACACAAAATTAACGATGAGTCTGTGGCCTCTTTAATTTGAGACAACTTTGAAGTGATAATGCCCAACCTACAGACTGCGGGCTTTATCCGGCCCCTTTATAACCTCTGCCAGCAGTAAGCCTACATTAGAGGCTAGGTTCTATTGAAATCGAACACCTTTAGCATTAATGTGGTTCGTGACACAAGTGTCCCCCCCCAATATCAAAGAAGGTATGTCGCCACTAGTTTAACTATTTACTGTTGACATATATCATTGAAAAGATACGTTTATTTTTTCCATTCATTATCTTAACAGATGGCCAACATGGAGTCTGTCCACACAGGGCGTCCAGTACTTGTGTTTCTCATCAAAGAATCCATACCTACGACAGAGCTGACCGCTGACCTCTTGTATCACCTTAATAAAAACACGTACCTGGTGTATCCTCAAGGGGAGGTCACTGATGTGTTTTGGAACAAACTGGCCAGGGACATTATGCGTCTCTAGACTATTTGCTCTAAACGCATATCGTGAGAATGTGGACGAATGTCAGAACGCATCAACGTAATACAGAAATGAAAGCAATGTGTTGATGATACTCTCTCATCGTTGAGTCACACATAAATAAATAAAAAATATCAAGTTTTTCATTACTGACATTGGATCAATATTAAAATTAAGTCTAGGGGGAGTTCATTTTACAAAATACTTTATTTTTGACAAATTAGTAACTTTTATTTGTGCTTCATCGTGTAATATGGCTTTTATTTCGCTTACATCTTGAAATTCGCTAGCTTTAATCTGGTTTCAATTTGTCTGTTTTCTATTTTCAATCTAACCACATGTCGATTTAGCTTTCAATTGGCTTATCATAAAGACAATACATTTAATATTGATATGGAGCATCCCCAGTACGCAGGCATAGGGGTGGCAAGTGAAGCAATCGCCCCAGGCCCAACGCCTGATGGGGAGCTCCGTGATCCTAGTGTTACCATCAGCTTCACAACCCAGATCAGTTCTCATTAAGTAGCACTTGTTGCTAAAAGCTAAAAGCGTGAAATAGCTATAAACAAAAACAATTGGTAAAATGCTATTAATCGCACAGATTTAATGTTAGTCTAGAATCTAGATCTACAGCACAGACCTATATATATTATACCTAGACTGGAAACATATTCTTATCCGATAATGATCAGATCACAGACATATATATTATATATATAGACAGTTATGTGCGTAACTCTTTTTCAAGCTGTAAGGGAAGTCGCCCCAATCAATCTTTTCTGTAATGATCTTTAGTTTTCAAAGTTTAGAAATAATGCAAAATCATTTCTCTGATATTCACGCAAATATATGAAACAAAGCCATTTCTTGTTTGTTTCCATTGAGATAATGTAGTTTATTTTGTAACCACACTAATATGTACGGATGGCTGCCTGGTCAAGAGGTATGCGCTCTGGACTATCGGTGGTCTCAATGGTCCCAGATTTGAACCTAACCAACGTTCTGCTAAGGATGTAATTATGTTGTAATCTGTAGAAACATTTGAAAATATAAACATCTATAAACTTGACTCGACTACGTTTCTACCTCAATCAGATTAGGAGAAGGGAATTTGTACCCGGTCCCGTGAGTACCGTGATACGCCACTGCCTTCTACCCACCCACTCTCCTCTTTCTTCTTATCGCGTTAAATTTTTATTTTTTTTTTGGTGATTTTTTTATTAGGAAGAAAAAAAAAAGATAACAATTTAACAGATTAGCATCATACTTCCTGTGTATCACATCCGTTGCTTCATAAGTAAAATACCATCAAACAGTATATGACTAACAAGTGGATTGAATTAAACAGAAAAACAAAGCTGATTACAGTTTTAATATGCTGCGATTTCTGAAATAATGTAGTGATCAATTTAAACAGTAAGTATATTTATCAAAATGTATTTAAACAATTAATTATTCTCTACAGACTTTCCATACGAAAAGAAGATAATCTCGTCCTAGGAGTGTCTATGTGTCAGCCTAGTCGTGCCTGTTACTAAGAGACATAAACGCATTGGTTTTCATGGCTGATTCAGGCAACCCATTTTTATGGTCAAAGGACACTAAGGAATATGGATTATTAATTTTTTTTTTAATTCGACCTACTCTAGATGCTTAATTATAAGTTAAAGATTATAATTTAGAGATTTTAAATCTATTCATGAGTTTAGACCATAGACATATATTTTATCTAGACTGGTAATCGGAAACAAATTCTTATCCGCGATTGATCGATTCACAGACCTATATATATAGATAAACATATATATTTATGTACGTAACTATTTTTTATTATTTATAAGGTATTTTTTGTTTACAGGTATTGCACCAGTCTTAATTTTTCTAAGAGCCGCATTTCAAAACCAAACACTTAGAGGAGATAACACAACCCGGTGACAACCCTCATTTCACCCATCTGTTCTGAAAATCCTCAGAAAAAAAAAACCTGCACTTTTATACTTTTCTTGTAGGCGCCGTTGTAAGTAAAGACTACATTGTAACATATAGTCGTTAATTACTGTTTGAACTTGATCACATGTATTAAACGCTAAAATCTCAAAGGCAAATTTCGAGACCACCTTGTAAAATGACGAATGCTTAGTGAAATTACGCCATTTTGATTTTATCTTGGTTCTACAAATCTCCTTCTTTTAGAAGGTTGATAGTTCAGAATTATTTAAAATAGGACGGTTAACGAGGACGTCATGTGACCAGCACGCGCTTGACCTCCATACCAAACTATCTCCGATTCTGATCTCAGCAAAGACTTTAAGGACGCCCCTGAGTCAAACCATCTCTAATGTGGACCTGTCACAGCCTCATTTGACATTGTGTGTTATTTGTTCTCCTTGGGTCAAGAAGGTGATAACACGAGAAAAACCTCTGAGTAGAAAGAGAAAGTGAGAATAACTAAACTCAACTTGAGTCAGTTGCTAGCGGTACTTGGGGCAGAACAGGTGTATTAAAGTTGCCATTCGCTGCCCGCTGTGATGCGGACGTGATTTAGAATTGTTATGGTACTAGATGTGAGATGCAAATATTCTAGGGGACTTATTACTTTTTAGACGCTGTGATGTGACTGTAGTTGTACTTTGCCTAAATGTATAATGTTATACTCCTAAAGAATTCACATTTTTACCAAATGATTTACATCTTTTTACAGATAAAGTTGTATAAATCATGTCCACAAGCGTGAAGCTAAGTGCGTGGTGTGTCTTCTTGTTGTGTTTATTAGAAGGTAACGCAAAGAAGCCATTAGATAAAGATTGTAGTGATTATTATCCAGAGCGACACGAGGACAGGAACTCTTGTATCTTTGAAGATCATCATTATAATGAATTTTCAACCTTGAATGTTGATAATTATCAAAATACATTTCTGAACAGACATCAAAAAGCTGGAGACGAATCAGAAAGTGATTTCAATGATTGGGACAAGAGAGTTGGCAAGAAGACGTTCTATTCCGATCCTAACGAGACATTTGAGCATTGCACTTGTGTCTCTACACGATGTGATTGCTCAAGACGTCATCTAAAAGATGTTCCCAAAGATCTTCCTAGAAACGTGACACATCTCAATCTGGCTTTAAACTTGATTTCAAAATTGCCCGACTGTACTTTTTGTAACTACACACAACTGACCTACTTAGATTTGTCTTCCAATAAATTATCTCGACTTGGAATCGGCTCTTTCAGGGGACTTGAAAACTTGACAATGCTAAGCTTGTATAATAACAGCCTTATCTATCTCAGCCCAACATTTCCAATCGGTGTCTTTTCTGACTTGAAATCTCTACGTTGCTTGAAACTGAATAGAAATATTGAGAATAACTACAGTTCATCGTTTCGATATCCCGATGGAGCGCTGTCAAAGCTCACCAACTTGGAGACCCTATATCTCGATGGTTTTATAAAGGCTGTCTTTGGAAGTGGTTTTAGGAACTTGATAAAACTTCGATCTTTAGTATTAGCTGGGCATAAAGAAGGTTACTGTTTAATAAATGGTTTCGACAATAGTTCTTTCTTAAATGTTAAACAAATAACTCTATTGAATGTAAGTAATTGCAATATCTGGGCAGACAAACAAACAGAATATATATTTAAGCCTCTAGTAAATCTCCAGACACTAGACGTTAGCTATAACCTAGATATTGGCGTTAACTATTTGATGCGTACATTAAAGACTATGGACCAAAATAACATCACAAGACTCATAATGAATTATATTGAATCCAGTTATCATCCATCAATAACCATCACTAAGTCTATGGCACAAAGTTTGCCGATTTCGTTGCGTTATTTGGAAGCACAGGGAAATAATTTTGAATCCGTGCATCAAGGTGCTCTTCAATTCATGCCTCCAAATATAAGTTATATTGACGTTGGGGGGAATAGGTTCTTATACGGTCAGTACATTCATGATCTGCATTCGCTGAAAAGACTCAAAGTTCTGAAGTTAAATGGAGGGAATAATCTCCATATTATACCTAGATATGAACCAATGTTAACAGGTCCCAACAATACCGGGCAAGAGAATTCCATTGCTCCATCGAAACGACTTATTTTCAATCTCCCGCCAAATTTACTTTGTTTAGACATGAAATTACTTGGACTGTCCTACATTCTATCCGAACTTACAATAGACAAGAATAATTCTTTGGATTTTCTGATTCTAAGCGATAACTATCTTCCTAACCTTCTAGGACCTGTTTATGGTCTATCAAAACTACGCAAACTTTATTTAAACGGCTGTGCAGTACAACAAATCCACGAAGGAATGTTCCTGCATCTGGACGCATTACAAGAACTCAGGCTTAAAAGTAACATACTTGAATTTTTCTTTAAATATACATCCAACAGACAAATCTTCCGGTATCTTAAAAATCTAAAAATTCTTGATCTAGCACTAAATGACCTGTCCCTTGTTCACGGTGGCATTTTTAAAGACCTTGACGCACTAGAAGAGATTAATTTGAACCATAATAACATGTGGATGTTTAATATAAGTATTTCCAATATGTCCAACCTTCACATGCTGAACCTAAGCCACACGCAACTGGGTACCTTGCCTTTACAGACACGTCAAGATATTGATCGCTTAGTGAAAACGCAAAACATCACAGTTGACATGTCTGGCAGTCCCATACGCTGCGATTGTACAAACCTAGACTTTATACAATGGATGGTCAACTCCAGGGCTTTTGATGCCAACTTTGAAGGATATTTGTGCCTATATCCAGACACAAGTTATAAAAAAAATCAAGATGCTTATCAAGAAATTCTAAATCGACTTAGATTCCAATGTTCTGACAACTCGACTATGTTCTTGGTGGTCCTTTCTGTCACACTTTTAATGGTCACTACCGTAGCTGGTGCTGTCGTGTATAGGTAAGTTTATATAAAAATATACGTTATAGCAATGTTTCTCAAACTTTTACTTGTGTCGCCTTCCTAAACCAAAAATTACGTTCGCGCCCCTCTAAGTCAGCTGGAGGGCATGTGAGAACTGGCAACGCCTTCCTAGACCCCGGCGCAGGGCCAGATTTAGGGGAGGGCATGCGTAGTTATAGCCCCGTGGAATCCACAAGAAAGGGACTCACAAAAGAGATAAAATGTATCCAAAGTTCGACGGGTCAGAAACTTTTAAGGTGATTTATTTAAAACATTTTTTTCGAATTTTTACTGCTGTCGAAAATATGATTAAGAAGTGTCCGCTTGTAGCATGCTCTGAATAAGTAAATAGAGCTCCGGGTTTACGACAGTACGTCTACTATGGGCCTAACCCTTCACAAACGCAAAAAGATACACTTTTTTAAACTAAAATATAAATATTAAATATTTTTTTTAGGAAAATTAGATTAAATTTACAGGAACTTCTAAAATATAGCATGCTTTTAGCTATATTTTATTTCATAAGTGGATCTCTTATTTAAAAAATAGAAAAATTGTATTGGCCTCTGCCGCCTCCACAGAAATCCTGCCCTAGGGCCTCCACATACTTAAATCCGGCCATGCCCCGGCGTCATAATTTTCTCTGCGTTTTGAGGTACAGATATGAATAAAATGTCAGTAAAACTCTATTTCTTTACGATGGTGGTCTAATAAAGTTAAATTATTGACCAGAATGATAGTACATCAGTCGTATGAAATTTTACCATTTTGACTTAGGAATGACATCTTAGAATTGTATTGTCATAAACATATAACAATGTCTTCTGTGACAAGAGGGACAATAAGGGTGGCTACCTTTATTCTTAGTTAGAGTTATTCCCCTTTAGTACTTGATTTAAGTCTCTGTTAACTCTTTACAATTGCCACTCTCTCTTGAGTCCTTGAGCTGACCAGTGTATTTTGAACTAAGTCTCCATAATGTTTAATTAATACTTGTGTTGTGCTTTCACTGTGTTACTCAATAGGAGTGTCCCACTGTTATGGGAAGAGTGTTTCGATAAGGAGCTAAGTAGACTTTATTTATTTGTCAATAATAAGTTGGTTTGCGTAAATAGTATAGTCTACTTGGTCTCTTATCCTCCCCTAGATATTTATTTTGTAAAAGACACCTTTTGTTTTGATACGAGACTGTGTAGTGTGTCTCATGGATGATGTCATTTAATTGTCATGACTTGTACTATATTAGTGTAAACCATCGTTTTGGTTTTTGAGATGGGACACTATTGTGCCTCTGTTCTTTGATTATTTTGAACTGAACCTGTCCTACTATTTTGATTTGTTTCATTATTTGATTTTCTTTGGTTAGCCTTTATTTCCATTTATACATTCCATGATCTTTTCTTTTGTTTTTAAATAAACTCTATTTTTTTGTGTGTTGCAACTGAAATCTCAGACTTATTACTTGTCTGTCTCAGTAATTTTGTATATCTAGAGGCTATAGGTTATAGCCTAGATAATATAATTTGGGACCACAAAGTACCACTGGACTAACTTGCCAGTACAGCAGAGGTCACTGGTCTTATGACCTATCCTAATACTAGGTCACATCTTCCTTCAAAGAACGAATTTAACTAATATTTGTTTAGTAGTTATTAACTGTTTTGTTTTTCCTGTGTACTTAAAAACCCATGAAAGAGGCATTTTTTAATAAGTGTTTTGTATAAGATTACTACATTTTTGTTACAGCATCTGACTCAGAAGATGAAAGGATGCCACCTAATTAAAAGTTATATACTTTTCGACATTTACTTGATTTATTCTCAAACATAACTTCAATGCAATAACATCTCTTAACCAAAATAAAAGACCACATTCATATTATATTTTACATCCCAAAGGAGTGCGCTAATAGTTTGAGAAACGCTGCAATACATTATGTCGCTTGTGTATTTCAATACATCCCTGACATATATAATGTTTCCTCAATGTTTCAGGTTTCGCTGGAGACTGAGATATTTGTACTACGTGGCCTACTTGGTGCTCAAAAAGAAAACACAAGACAAAGGGAGAGAAGAGAATTTTCTATACGATGTTTTTCTTGCGTATGCTTCTGAGGATGAGGAGTTTATTTTGGAGAGTCTCTTGCCAGGTATTGTTAGCAACTGTGTACATAACATACTTATTATGACCAGGGATGGCTGCCTGGTCGTGCGGTTTGCTCGCTGGACTGTCGTTCGGATTTATCGATGGTCGAGGGTTCAAATACTGCCCGCTCCCATCCCCCGTCGTCCTGCGGGAGGTTTGGACTAGGAAGTAAACTATCTTCAGATCTGAATTGACAACCGAAACATGTAAAACATTTTACAAACAACAAACATTATTTTGATAAAAAGGCGTTAAAAACAAGAAATATCCCATTATTAATAATGCAAGTACTAGATCCAAGGGTTTCTGATTAAAATATTTTTGAGGTCAATTTAATTTCGTTTTTGTACCTTTATGGTGATATACGAGTGTTGGACATTAGAATGGCCCGGAGACAGAATAAGGTTGGGCATCACTGTTTTAGTTTATACATCGTATAAAAGCTAGCTATGTATAGTTTCTCCGCAATGTACGGATATCTCCAATAAAAATATATGCTCAATCTTGAGTAAGTGTTAAATTGTATTCCTGGCAGCATTAGACCGTCGTGAGCTGAGAGTCTTGGTCCACGGGCGAGACTTTGCTGTGGGGGAATTCATCGCTTCCAACATTGTGACTGCCGTCAAAGAGAGCCGGAAAACTTTAGTGGTTCTCACACGAAATCTTCTGAACAGCACCTGGTGTAACTTTGAACTACAGGTAAATGTATAAAGATTTAACAGGTTAATATGAAGTTGAAGTCCAGGGGAATAATTACAGCACCCAGTGTAGATTTGAGTCACATTTACATTTAAGTTACATAATGTGGGAAGCGTGGTCGTGAGGCTAAGTGCGCTTGAACTTAGCTTGGCTTGGCTACCTATGAAAGGGGCTCGAGGTTCGACACCAAGTTGTGTTTACTGAGTGCCTAAAGGCAGCACGGAGGGGGAGCAGCTTTGAGTTAAACTACCCGTGCAGTTTGAAGTGCAATATGAGGTGCAATATGGGATTGTAGGATTTCGATTTGGGTAAAGGTCTATAATTATTACAGCATTGAGATATATGGTTGTAAATGCGAAGTTATTTTCCCTGAGAAAAGTTTTTTATCCACATAGTTTATTAAAATATTTTCATTGTTCTTATGTTGGCATTTCAATGTATTTATGTCAGGGTGGATAATTACGGCTTAATTAGACACAATGTTTGTCACAGCTTACTTTCAAATTCCGCGAAATTCACCGAAATTCCATGAATTTCATAAATCCAATAAATGATGACAACAAATATTTTAAAATGTTCACTCACATAATACAAATGTCCACTTCAGAAGGTACAGGAAATAGCACTGCTGACTAAGGATAAATATAATGAACTGTTTACATAGAGTTCTATACTTTGTCTAGTTACCTGAGATAAGATGCGATTGGAATTAGATCAGGAATGACCAGTCCTCCCGTAGTGCTCTTGCAAGAAACTGGGCCGTTTGGCGTTATGCCTCGTAGCTACCATACAAGTCAAGTGACTGTCCAGACACGCGCCCCTTTACTCCCAGAGCTGAGGACACTCGTACAAGATAAGCGAAACTAATGACGCATCGGGAATCATAAATCGGCCGGATCTTGGTAGGAATGCCTTAACAGGACAGTGTTCTGTCCTACACTGCGCATTGATTGCTTGGTTTGATCTCCTCATTCTCTACAACGGATCGTCGCGATCTCTGAGCCATTTCGAATTCCAGTGTCTAGTTAATAACTCAATAGCTTACCGTAGGCTCATTGACACAAGTGTCCCCCCCCATATCAAAGAAGGTATGGCGCCACTAGTTTAACTATTTACTGTTAACATATATCATTGAAAAGATACGTTTATTTTTCCATTCATTATCTTAACAGATGGCCAACATGGAGTCTGTCCACACAGGGCGCCCAGTACTTGTGTTTCTCATCAAAGAATCCATACCTACGACAGAGCTGACCGCTGACCTCTTGTATCACCTTAATAAAAACACGTACCTGGTGTATCCGCAAGGGGAGGTTACTGATGTGTTTTGGAACAAACTGGCCAGGGACATTATGCGTCTCTAGACTATTTTCTCTAAACGCATATCGTGAGAATGTGGACGAATGTCAGAACGCATCAACGTAATACAGAAATGAAAGCAAATGTGTTGATGATACTCTCTCATCGTTGAGTCACACATAAATAAATAAAAAATATCAAGTTTTTCATTACTGACATTGGATCAATATAAAAATTAAGTCTAGGGGGAGTTCATTTTACAAAATACTTTATTTTTGACAAATTAGTAACTTTCATTTGTGCTTCATCGTGTTTTAATATGGCTTTTATTTCGCTTATATCTTGAAATTCGCTATTTTTAATCTGGTTTCAATTTGTCTGTTTTCTATTTTCAATCTAACCACATGTCGATTTAGCTTTCAATTGGCTTATCATAAAGACAATACATTTAATATTGATATGGAGCATCCCCAGTACGCAGGCATAGGGGTGGCAAGTGAGGCAATCGCCCCAGGCCCAGCGCCTGATGGGGAGCTCCGTGATCCTAGTGTTACCATCAGCTTCACAACCCAGATCAGTTCTCATTAACTAGCACTTGTTGCTAAAAGCTAAAAGCGTGAAATAGCTATAAACAAAAACAATTGGTAAAATGCTATTAATCGCACAGATTTAATGTTAGTCTAGAATCTAGATCTACAGCACAGACCTATATATATTATACCTAGACTGGAAACATATTCTTATCCGATAATGATCAGATCACAGACCTATATATATTATACCTAGACTGGAAACATATTCTTATCCGATAATGATCAGATTACAGACCTATATATATTATACCTAGACTGGAAACATATTCTTATCCGATAATGATCAGATCACAGACCTATATATATTATACCTAGACTGGAAACATATTCTTATCCGATAATGATCAGATCACAGACCTATATATATATAGACAGTTATGTGCGTAACTCTTTTTCAAGCTTTAAGGGGAGTCGTCCCAATCAATCTTTTCTGTCTTAGAAAAGTAATGATCTTTAGTTTTCAAAGCTTAGAAATAATGCAAAATCATTTCTCTGATATTCACGCAAATATATGAAACAAAGCCATTTCTTGTTTGTTTCCATTGAGATAATGTAGTTTATTTTGTAACCACACTAATATGTACGGATGGCTGCCTGGTCAAGACGTATGCGCTCTGGACTGTCGTTGGTCTCAATGGTCCCAGATTTGAACCTAACCAACGTTCTGCTAAGGATGTAATTATGTTGTAATCTGTAGAAACATTTGAAAATATAAACATCTATAAACTAGACTCGACTACGTTTCTACCTCAATCAGATTAGGAGAAGGGAATTTGTACCCGGTCCCGTGAGTACCGTGATACGCCACTGCCTTCTACCCACCCACTCTCCTCTTTCTTCTTATCGCGTTAAATTTTTTTTTTTTTTTTTGGTGATTTTTTTATTAGGAAGAAAAAAAAAAGATAACAATTTAAAAGATTAGCATCATACTTCCTGTGTATCACATCCGTTGCTTCATAAGTAAAATACCATCAAACAGTATATGACTAACAAGTGGATTGAATTAAACAGAAAAACAAAGCTGATTACAGTTTTAATATGCTGCGATTTCTGAAATAATGTAGTGATCAATTTAAACAGTAAGTATATTTATCAAAATGTATTTAAACAATTAATTATTCTCTACAGACTTTCCATACGAAAAGAAGATAATCTCGTCCTAGGAGTGTCTATGTGTCAGCCTAGTCGTGCGTGTTACTGAGAGACTTAAACGCATAGGTTTTCATGGCTGATTCAGGCAACCCATTTTTATGGTCAAAGGACACTAAGGAATATGGATTATTAACTTTTTTGAATTCGACCTACTCAAGATGCTTAATTATAAGTTAAAGATTATAATTTAGAGATTTCAAATCTATTCATGAGTTTAGACCATAGACATATATTTTATCTAGACTGGTAATCGGAAACAAATTCTTATCCGCGATTGATTGATTCACAGACCTATATATATATATATATATACATATATATTTATGTACGTAACTATTTTTTTTTATTTCTGAGGTATTTTTTGTTTACGGGTATTGCACCAGTCTTGGAAAAAAAAAAACATTGCACAAATTTAAGTGTCCGTAACGTAGACTTATACTTCCACATAATTATGTCTCGTATGAGCATATAGAAATCAAATCTAAAGACTTATAGATGTTATTAGGTGGGAATAAAAGAATGAAGCTACAACATGAAATTCTGGAATATATCAGACAGTGTATGCTCGGTATCAAATTTTTTTTTTATTTTTATAAGTTAATTCACGTTTTAAATTTAAAAGTAAAATTGTCCCGTTTTTAATTTCTTTTAATGAAGAGCTGAAAACAATTACTTTAGCTACCGTACAGAAGATCGAAAGTTATCGTTCCGTACAATTGTTTTAAAATACGAAATCGTTAGAATAGCAGTTGGAGTTGTACCATAAAACAAGTTCCGTATAGATAGTCTCAGCGCCTTTGATGTTCGGGACGACAGCAGAGTGATGAAATGTTCACAATGGCATACGGTCTTGATAGAACTTTGTATTTACAACCATTCATTCGAAAAACAAGTATTTTTTTTCCTGTTCTTGTCGATTCGATCTGATTTCTTTCATAACTTGAATCTAGCTGACAGGCACAAATAAATCTAGAAGTAGATCTAAACATAGACTATACAGTAGACTTAATTTCCCAATCTTAATGTCGAACTTTAACACATGTAGTTTCTAGAAACGATTTCTCAGCATTAGATCTACTTTAGACAGACTTTGATATATTTCTTATTTGTCTTTTCACTTGGACACTACAGGCTACTACGGGTTACTACATGTTACTTACTACAGGTTACTTACTACAGGCTACTTACTACAGGTTACTTACTACAGGCTACCTACTACAGGTTACTTACTACAGGTTACTTACTACAGGCTACTTACTACAGGCTACTTACTACAGGCTACTTACTCAGGCTACTTACTACAGGTTACTTACTACAGGTTACTTACTACAGGCTACTTACTACAGGCTACTTACTACAGGCTACTTACTACAGGTTACTTACTACAGGTTACTTACTACAGGCTACTTACTACAGGCTACTTACTACAGGCTACTTACTACAGGTTACTTACTACAGGTTACTTACTACAGGCTACTTACTACAGGCTACTTACTACAGGTTACTTACTACAGGTTACTTGCTACAGGTTACTTACTACAGGTTACTTACTACAGGTTACTACTTTGTTTACTTTTGACAACAAAACGACGATGAGTATAAAAATTGACGTCTTACTCTGTGTCTTCTGGCATCAAATTCTATTTTTTCACTTTTCAAGTTGCTATACTAAAATTTCACTTTTACTTCTGTTACCTGTGTTTTTTACTTTACTTTTACTCTGACCTTCACTTTCACCTATCCCTTAATCTGGTGAGCCCAAAGAGGCACCACACAAGATCTGTCAACCGTCTTTCTCCATTCCTCTCTGTGTTTTTAGCCTTAGATAGAATTTCATTCAATGACAGGTCTGTCCATTCTTTGTTGTCTTCACATCGCATTCTCTGTCTGCCTCTTCTTTTTTTTCCTGGTACTGTACCCTGAAGGAAGGTCTTTGCGAGCCATGAGGACCTTGTGATTTAGCAATAGAGTTAAAGTTTTAGTTTTTTTCACTGTGGTCAGCGGGTCATCGTGTGGTCCAATAGCTGCCTTATCCTGTTTCCAATTCTTTCGTTTGTGATGCAATCTTAGTAAGTGACATCAAATGTAATTAGGTTTTTATAAAGCTTATATCAACTTTGTCTGTCAGTCTGCTAAACAATGTATACACGTTATTTCTCCCACACCCATTCTCGGATCAAGTTAAAACTTCGCACAATTATTCATTGACATAACAAGACATAAAAAAAAACAATTATACATTTAAATAATGGCAATTCATTATTTTGTTTAAAATAGCAACAAAGGAAACTAATACTTCAGTATTCACATATACTGCTAAATTTGTTGGGTTTTGTCCCCTTAAATAATTGTTAACGCTATTTCTCCCTCACGCATTCTCCGATCAAATTGATACTTTATACAATTATTTATAGTAGCTAACAAAACGTGAACCAATAAACAAAAATACTCAATTAGCCGATTAGTTGTTGTTTTAATTGTTATTTTGTTTCATATCGAGTAAGGGAAATAAACTTTTACATTATTGGTAGATATAGTTTTAATGACAGAGTTTTTCCCCTTATCTAAAAAAAAAAAAGGATTTTTTTAAAATTTCACTTTAAAGTTTAAGACGACATAATGATGTTTCGCTTTCACTTGGGACTGCATGTGTTGTGATCGGTCGTTGGCTTGTAGCTCCAAACAGCTAGTACAAATTAAACGAGACGTGCGTATTATATTTGTAATAGGCCTACATTAATTTTGAATAACTTGGACAAACTTCTTTTGTGAACAAAAACTGTCGTTTGAATTTATCGATTGTCCAGGGTTCAAACCCTGCCCGCTCCCATCCCCCGTCGTCCTGCGGGAGGTTTGGACTAGGGAGTAAACTATCTTCAACTCTGAAGGAACATGCGAAACATGTAAAACATTTTACAAACAAACAATTAAAATAGGTACAGACTTAACTTGAAATGAGATATAGATCTACCAGTAATAGCATAAACTGTTAACTAAATCTATCTCACAACAAAAAACAGGTCTTTTCTCTTTCATGTCTCTAAGTTACGCGAGTGAATGATGAATTATGAGCTGACCTGTCATAATTTGTGTTAAAAGCGGCAGACGATCTTCTTATCTTATCATACATATTACAGATGTTACTTCAAAACAGAAGATAATTACTTCCCAAGAATTTCATGTGTCAGTCTAGTCATGCATGTTAATCAACGACCAAAACTAAGCCAAGTTGTTGGTTTTCCTGGCTGATTCAGGCAACCCATTCTATTCTCTAATGAGACTTGTAAGAAAGTGTTGTAGCGTATGGAAAAAGAAATGTGCCTTTATCACTGTGTCTTTCTGTTTTTTTGTGTGTGTGTTTTTCTATTTGTAAGTTATGGTTTAGGGTATACTTTTGACAAATCCACTAGACTGGCCTAAATATAAATTTTACGCTGCCAGCTACATTTTAATTCCTTCACATCTATAAATATATAGATCTATTTCTGTTTTACGAACATAAATAAATAATATTCTTTTTTTATTTCGAAAGTTTAGAAAAACAGAATTTTGGAAAACGTTCTTTTCTTCTGTCTCGATCATAGAACGTAGAACGGGTTACACTGATCATATTTATTGCCTGTAGTACATGTAGAATGGGTTGTCTGCAGTACACGTAGAATGGGTTGTCTGCAGTACACGTAGAATGGGTTGCCTGTAGTACACGTAGAATGGGTTGCCTGTAGTACACGTAGAAAGGGTTGCTTGTAGTTCACGTAGAACGGGTTGTCTGTAGTACACGTAGAACGGGTTGCATGTAGTACACGTAGAACGGGTTGCCTGTAGTACACGTAGAATGGGTTGTCTGTAGTACACGTAGAACGGGTTGCCTGTGGTACACGTAAAATGGGTTGCCTGTAGAACGGGTTGCCTGTAGTACACGTAGAAAGGGTTGCTTGTAGTTCACGTAGAACGGGTTGTCTGTAGTACACGTAGAACGGGTTGCGTGTAGTACACGTAGAACGGTTGCCTGTAGTACACGTAGAATGGGTTGTCTGTGGTACACGTAGAACGGATTGCCTGTAGTACACGTAGAACGGGTTGCCTGTAGTACACGTAAAATGGGTTGCCTGTAGAACGGGTTGCCTGTAGTACACGTAGAACGGGTTGCCTGTAGTACACGTAGAACGGGTTGCCTGTAGTACACGTAAAATGGGTTGCCTGTAGAACGGGTTGCCTGTAGTACACGTAGAACGGGTTGCCTGTTGTACACGTAGAACGGGCTGCCTGCAGTACACGTAGAACGGGTTGCCTGTAGTCTCTCATATTTATTGCCTAAATGTATTTTTTAAATTTAAATGTGCTATGTTTACCTCATGATCTACTTTTTGTGTTTCAGAGACAGTTTCTGAATCATGTCTAGAAGCGTGACGCTAACGTCTGCATGGTTTGCCTTCTTTTTCTTTTCACTCATTAACCAAAGCATTGGGGACTTTTGATACAGATTGCAGATTCTGTAACCAAGAGCTACAGAAAGATGAGATCTCTTGTATCTTCCATGAATTTCAATATCATAAATCCTCAGCTTTGAAAGTTGATCATTATCAAAACACGTTTTCGTAACAACTATCACGGCACTCAGGCAGAATCAGAAAATGTTTTTGACAATTGGGACAAGTGGCTAGGCAACAAGTTGTATTCTTTTCCAAAAGAAACACATGACCATTGCACTTGTGTCTCTACGCGATGTGATTGTTCAAGAAGTTATCTAAAAGATGTTCCCAAAGATCTTTCGCATGACGTAACACATCTAAATCTGGCTATAAACTTGATTTCGAGCTTGCCCGACTGTACATTTTGTAACTACTCACAACTGATCTACTTAGATTTGTCGTCCAATAAATTAACTCGACTTGTAACTGGTTCATTCTGGGGACTTATAAACGTGACTATGTTAAACTTGTATAATAACAGTCTTTATTATATGAAACAAACATTTCCGACTGGTGTCTTTTCTGATTTGAAATCGCTACGGTGTTTAAAACTTAATAGAAATATAGACAATATATTTATTCATACATTTAGTTATCCTGATAAAGTTTTATCAGAGCTCACCAATTTGAAGACCTTATATCTCGATGGTTTTGATCGTGCTGTATTTGGAATAGGTTTTGGGAACTTGTTAAAACTTAGATCTTTAGTCTTAGCGGGGAATAAAGAAGGTTACTGAAGAATAGTAGGTTTCAGAAATAACTCTTTCTTTTATCTTACACAAATAACTCAACTGAATATAAGTGACTGTCATTTAAGGGAAGAAAAGCAAACAGAATATATCTTTCAGCCACTAGTAAATCTACAAACATTAGACATTAGCTTTAACATAAATCTAGGACTTGACTATTTAAGGGGACATACGAGTCGGAAAATGACGAATTTTTAATTTTTTTTTCGATTTTTTTTTCTTTCAGATTTTGAAAATTTAACCTTTTTTTTATATGAATCATATTATATTTTAGCATAAAAATGTTTGTAAATATGTGTATTTTGACTTTGAACATGTACACCTTTTGGTGATTATTTACAAATTATCGAAATTTATCAATGTTTACACCTTGGATACGATATTACCTATCTAACAAAACTAGGACCACGATACATCAAAAGAAAGGTCACGATTCGATTTATATGTTTATCTGGGGTTCAAACTAATGGATTTATATGTTTTTTTGTAATTCGTATTTTTCCGAGCTATATAAACTACGGAAATTTCCTTATATGGCACATCGGCAAAACTCGGAAAAAAGCGACTAATCAGAATGTGCCGTTTCATCCGGAAAAGGCGTTTCAAAATGGCCGACAGCATAAACACATTCTTGTAGTGAAAGTCACTATAAATCCTTGCACAAGACAGTTTCATTTGTTTGGTATTTGTAAACATCAAAGAAAATATCTTTTACATTAAAATGCCTCGACCAAAGGGACGAAGAATGCTAGAGAAGCTCAATAAAGCAAGAAATGTTATGCTATCTGGCAAGCTGCGTGGAAATTCCTCTAGATCTAGACCTAGTAGTAGTTTAGATCCAGCATCAGAAAGACAACGTGGTGCATCCAGATCGAAATTAGACCGTCTTTCAATAAATACTGATGTTCTAAGTGCCATTGATCTAGATCTACAAGAAACAGAGCAATTATGGACTATTGCTAATACTAATCAGCTTACTGATTTGATGTCGGATGCATTATGCCCAAATTGTTTTCAGTCAAGTTTGACTATTACTACTATTAAAGTATTAGAGAGAGTTATAAATAATAAAAGATGAAAACATGGGGTTTGCATCAAAGTTGAAGTTATGTTGTAGTAGTTGCGGATATACTAAATCAAAGTTTTCATCTCCAAGAATACATAAAAGTAACTGTTCAAATGTTGCATTTGAAATAAACACCAAGATGGTTTTATACAGCCATGAGATAGGAAAGGGTTTCACTTCTCTGCAGATATTTAGCAGCGTCCTAGGAATTTCTGGAATCAGCCAGAGAGCCTTTAAAGACCATGATAATAAAATCACAGGTATGTTAAATTACACATTAATCTACTATTAGAATTATTTCTTTAAAAATTTTAATCTTTACCATATAAAAATTATAGATCTAGACCTAGTAACTATAGATCTAGAATCTAGTCAATCTTTACAAAGTTCTAACTTTTGATAAAAAAATACATGTAGTATGATCACTATGATGTAGCCAATGTAGGCTCTCTAGAGATCTAAATCTTTTTTTTTTTTTAAAGTTTATATATATATATTATATACGGTAAATCATTTTAATTAATGTTTTTTTGTTTTTTCTTCAGACTGTGAAGTGGAATCTGGGGAAGACATGCTCTACCGCACAGCCAACACCATACGTCAAGCTTATGCAGAGACGGATGATGACATTAGGGAAGCCATTGAACGAGGAGAAAACCCTTTGATTGACATTTCAGTCAGTTATGATGGGACCTGGCAAAAGCGAGGCTTTACATCGCTTTATGGTGTAGGTGTCTGCATCGATTTACTAACAGGTCTTGTTGTCGACTTCGATATTAGATCTAAGTACTGCCATGCATGCCACATACAGAAAGCTGAGAGCATGAGTGCAACTGACCTCGCAGTTTGGAAAGAACAGCATGATTGCTGTACTAATCACCACAAATCCAGCAAGTCTATGGAACAGGACAGTGCTGTAATTCTGTGGAATCGTTCTGTGGCAAAATATAATTTTAGATATGTGGAGATGCTGAGTGATGGAGATTCTTCTGCTTTTAAAGCTGTGCTTGAGTCTAAGCCATATGCTGATAAAGCTGTTACTAAACTTGACTGTATCAACCATGCCCATAAACGTATGGGGACAGCGCTTCGAAAACTTGCCAAAGAAAGCCATCTTGGTGGCAGAGGAGTTGGCAGGTTAACAGAAAAAAAATGTGACAGTTTGCAAAATTTTTATCGTGGTGCTATAATAGACAATATTCCAGATGTGTCCAAAATGAGGAATGCTGTTTGGGCAGGATTATACCACTCCATGTCTACAGATACTGAACACCATCATCGACAATGTCCATTAGGAGAAAATAGTTGGTGCTGGTACCAACAAGCTGTTTCGTTGGGACAAGACCCTGACAGCCACTCTAATCATAAGGCATCAACGTTTTTGTCTCTAGAGGTGGCTCACAAGCTAATTCCAATTTATCGAAGAATGTCAGATGAGTCCTTGCTTCAAAGAATGGCTCATGGTGGTACTCAGAACAACAACGAAAGCCTTAATGCTATGATTTGGGCGAGATGTCCCAAAACAGGTTTCATGGGACTTGGCAGAGTGAAAGGCAGTGTTGCTAGAGCTGTGTCCATATTTAATGCTGGCGCCAACGAATAAATTAACGTGATGAATAAGATGCATATTGATGTTTCTTATGTAACATTAAATAATTTAAAAAAGGTCAATGATAAAAGAATTATTCAGTCTGACACTACTAGCCAAGAGGATTATAGAAAAAGAAGAAAGACTGTTTCTTTAGCTCGGTTTGAAAAAGTCAGAGAGCAATTGGCCAAAGATGGGAATGTATATGGTGCTGGTGCTCATTAGCAATACTACTGTCAATATTTTTTTGTATTATATAATTTTTTTTGTTTTTATTCATTATTGTTAGAGCATATTGACAGTTTAGCTGCTGTTTTAATTATTTAAAACAAAAATGTAATAACTAATATTAGTAGCAAAATTTAAACAACACCATCTGATTATGTTTATGTAAATAATATAGATCAACATTTTCAAATATATTCTGATACCTTAACTCAAGAGAAAATGTTAGCAAGTTTTATCTAAACTGACAATTATATATATGCTATCTAAAGAACTCCCTAGATGAATAGTAAAGATATAACAGAACTACTGAACAGTCATCATGAGTTTCAGATACATCCTACATTCTTATCAAGTTTTTTTTTCTTTATGGTTGCTAAATGTTATACCCGGTATATAATATATTATTTTATAATGTAATCTGGATGGAATATACTAAATAGCTATTTTTAAAAGCTGCTATACTAAAGTGTAAATAACATATATTTGCTATTCAGTGATTTTCTGAATAATTTTTTGTAATTGAATTTTTTTTTTTTGTGTATTTTTGTATTATATCTATCTGCCAAAAGCTAAGGCTCTGAAACTACTTTTGGAACTTATTTGATATTTGGCATAGTTATTCTGTACATATATATCTACATATGCATGCAAAAACTTTTTGATATTTGCGTACGTTGGATTTTTGTTTGAAATACTACTCTGTAATACAATTGCGTACAATTTACGTTTTATTTTGCCAATTAGTTGCTATATTTATATGAAATTTAGAATATTCCCTTTACTAAATATAGCTATTTTTATTATGTTTTCAGGTAGTTATTATACTAACCTATAAATTACATGCATGTTATCTAGTATTTTCCTGATAATTTTTTTGTAATTGAAATTTTTTTTTTTTTTTGCATTTTCTCCTTTTTTTGTTTTTGTATAATACCTCTATCTGCCAAACGCTAAGGCTCTGAAACTACTTGAGCTACATACTTCATATTTGGCATACTTATTCTGTACATAGATATCTACAAACGCATGCAAAAACTTTTTGATATCTCAATAAGTAGATTTTTTGTTTGAAATATTACTCTGTAATACAATTGTGTACAATTTGCGTTTTATTTTACCAATTGGTTGCTATATTTATATGAAATTTAGAATATGCCCTTTACTAAATATTGATATTTTTTTTATGTTTTCAGATAGTTATTATACTAACCTATAAATTACATGCATGTTATCTAGTATTTTCCTGACAAAATTTTTGTAATTGAAATTTTATTTTGTTTTTTTGCATTTTCTCCTTTTTTTGTTTTTGTATTATATCTCTATCTGCCAAACGCTAAGGCTTTGAAACTACTTGAGCTACATACTTCATATTTGGCATACTTATTCTGTACATAGATATCTACAAACGCATGTAGACACTTTTTGATATTTGAAGTAGTTTTTTTGTTTTAGCATTTCAAAGTTTAGAATTATGAAATATTTATGTATTTTTCAAGGTTGCAACACTAAAAAAATCATTAAAAAAAGACAATAAAAGATAACAATATTTCCCTTCATGCGTTTTTAATACTTGTCATGTGTGATATTTATGTGTAAAAATTAATTATTTATCTTAAGTATTTTTTGAGTTATAAGCTTTTAATTATAGTTTGTTTGGTGGCCATCTTGGATTGTTTCCATGACAACCAGTAAAGTTATAAAGTCAAAAACTATATTTTTTCAATTGTTTAATTAAGTACTATTAAGATAATATAAAATATTTATTCTAAATGGAGAACTTTTTTTTTTCCTTCTTTCTGACTCGTATGTCCCCTTAATGCTTAAATTACGAAATATTAACAAACGTAATATGGTAATTCTCAAAATGAATTATAATGATACCAGTTATCACCCTTCGGTAACCATCACCCAGTCAATGATACAAAGTTTGCCTGTTTCTGGTCTTTTAAAATGACATGATCTATACTTCAGCGGTTGTTTTGTAAATTTAATCCAATAAAGTATGTTCCAACATCTGGCTGAATTACAAGAACTCGATCTTAAAAATAACAGACTTGAGTATTTTTTTCAGGATGCATCTCGAAGACGAATTTTCCAGACTCTTAAAAAACTAAAATTTCTTGATCTATCTCAAAACGACCTGTCCGTAGTTGATGAGATTTTCAAAGACCTTGACGCTCTAGAAATGATTCATTTAAGTCAGAATAACATGTGGCAGTTTAATATAAGTTTGTCTAACATGTCATCCCTTTGGATGCTGAATCTAAGCCAAGCTCAGCTAGGTACTTTGCCTCTAGAGACGCGTCAAAATATTGATCGCTTAGTGAACACGCAAAACATCACAGTTGACATGTCTAGCAACCTTATACGCTGCGATTGTAACAACTTAGACTTTTTACAATGGATGGTCAGCTCCAGGGCTTTTCGTGCCAACTTTAAAGGATATATGTGCCAATATGCAGACTCAAGTTTCGAGTCATACAAGATTCATATGAATAAACATCGAGTCGTCTTAACAGTTCAATGTGCTGACAACTCGACTATGTTCTTGGTGGTCCTCTCTGTCACACTTTTAATGGTCACTACCGTTGCGGTTGCTGTCATGTATAGTTAAGACCTATGTCGAATAATGCATTACATTAAAGTTTATTATGCATTTATTTTTGACCATCTTTAGATTCCCTCTACCCCCCCCCCCCAAAAAGGAAAGAAAAGAACAGTTACTTTCGCGACTATCTAATTCTGGTAAGGGGGGCCTGAGTGATCTTGCAGATCTTCCACAGAGCCCGGCGCCTTTGACATTTCTGTCCATTAAGCTTTAAAAACGAATTTTCCCTCTACGCCACTGTATTTAAGTAGCAGGTACAAACAAGCCAGACAGAACCGATAAATACTGCCATTCATCAGAAAATGACAGGGTTTAGCCCCTTTTCAGCTTTATAAAACAAAATTAATTAGTACTTATTGGTTAACTAATTAATAATTTTTTTTTATTGATTGATGCATACATGTATTGCCATCGACTATGACTAATTAAAAAAACGTGACAAAATGAAATAAGGGGTATAAATCCACATATTCATCCACATATCTCCTTAAGTAGCATTTCTTTCCTTTAATTTGATATTAAACGAAATAATTAATCACCAATAAGTAATTAACTTATTGTTTTTTTTATTGATTCATGCATTGTCACCGACTATGAATAATTATGTAAAATTTTAACGTGAACCGAGAATTGAAGCGTGAGTAATAAAAAAACGTGACAAAATGAAATAAGGGGTAAAATATCAAGCCAAATTTACATTTATTCTTTTTTTACTTTGAAAAATGATTACGTACAAACTAGAGTTTTTCCCAATCTGGCTAACGAGCTGGTAACTCATTTCTAAGAGATATACCTCAACTGTTAATTTCTAGGAAAATCGTTAGAGCCATTTTTTGTATATCAGCGTCCAGGTTTCTTCACCTACCCACCATCCTCCCTGTTTCCAGGTTCCAAGAAGTTCTGACTGACTTGAATAAAGGTATTTTAATGAAATCATGACCCCTATGCAAATGCAAACTCTAATTTTTTTTTTACCTGAGAAAAAAAAAAGGGGCGCTTTCACATTCCATTTTTCCAAAGTTAGAGAAATACTGCCTAGCAGGGACAGAAGAAGAACTCGCTGACCTGGTGATGTGCATTGACAAGACGTCTGCAGCATATGGCATACAAATAAATGCTGAAAAAAAACAACAAATTATGACCAATAGCCAACAGGGCTTTAAAGGGGGCATCAGTATTGGAGGTTAATACCTGACTAGTGTTAGCAGCTTCAAATACCTCGGAGCAATTGTCTCAGATGAGGGAACAAACCCTGAACTACTGGCCCGAATAGCACAGTCCATAGCAGCCCTTTTAAAACTTTAAAATAATATGGAAAGACAAAGGCTTAGCCCTCGGCACCAAAATCAGACTAATGCGCTCCCTGGTTATATGCTTGCGAGTCGTGGACGCTGACTGCAGAGCTAGAGAGGAGGAACCTAGCAATGGAATTGAGATGCTGCAGAAGGATCCTAGTTATTACATTCAAAGAATGCATCCCAAACCAAGAGATCAGAGACAGGGTTACTGCAGCGATCTGACCACATGATGACCTGCTATCTATTGTAAAAAAAATGCAAGCTTAAAATCTATGGCCATATTACAAGATCTGCGGGGCTCGCAAAGATCTTCCTTCAGGGAACAGTACCAGGAAAAGGAAGAAGGGGCAGACAGAGAAAGCGATGGGAGAACAACATAAAAGAAGATAATCATTGAAGGAGGTTCTAAACAATGCAAAAGACAGGGAGAAAAGGAGAAAGACGGTCGACAAGTCTTGCTTGGTGCCCCAACAGTCCACCAACAACTAAGGGATAAGTCAAGGTAGAAGGTAAAGAGAAATACTTTCGTTTTCTATGTCGCTTGTGTATTTCAATACATCCCTGACATATATAATGTTTCTCCATTGTTTCAGGTTTCGCTGGAGACTCAGATATTTGTGCTACGTGGCCTACTTGGTGCTCAAAAAGAAAACAAAGGACAAAGGGAGAGAAGAGAATTTTCTATACGATGTTTTTCTTGCGTATGCTTCTGAGGATGAGGAGTTTATTTTGGAGAGTCTCTTGCCAGGTATTGTAAGCAACTACTAGTGATGGGCAAAAGTTAACTAAAAAGTTGCTAACTTTTAGTTTAACTAAAAAAAAATTAGTTAAGGCCAAAGTTTAATTTTAAAAAAAAGTTTAGTTAAAATCCTAGTTTAATTATTTTTTTTTTAGTTACAAACTAAAAAGTTTAATTACAAATTTTACAAACTTTTTTAACATACATACCAATAAATATTTATATCTATGTAATTTGGAGAATATATATGATGAATAATAGGAGAATAAACTAGAAAGCCTTTTGACCTTTACCCTATAATGGCCGCTATTCCCGCCAATTCAAGGTATTTGAAAGGTGAGAAAAATAAACGTGTTCATTATATTTCTAGCAAGTTTCGCTGCTTGATAAATCCTGATAATTCCTTGCTTCTATAGATCTACATTTTGCTGCTTTTTATCAAACACCAGTGTGTTCCTGTATAGCTGCAGGCAAAGAATTTTGCTTTCCTATAAGTCTAGATCTAAAAGAAATGTCGCTCTTTTGATTTTATAACTTTTTAAGTTTTTACTAGATCTAGAGTTAGAGTCTAGTGACGTCTAGTCTATTAGTATTAGTCTATTACTACTATCTATAGTCATAATAGTCTATATTTAATTATTTTAGTCTTAAGTAGAGTTAACTTTTAGTAGTCTTAGATCTAGATGCATGACTAAATGCATGACGCGTAGGACGTAATCATCTTCTTTTTTGAAGTAACGTCTGTATTATATAAGATAAGATAAGATGTAAATTTAAAAATTATAAGTCAATAATATAGATCTATTAATTGAAATCTATATTACTTTACTTAATTAGACTAGATCTTGAGTCTATTAGTTTAGTTAGAGATTCTAGTTTGTACTATTCTAGAATTAGATCTAGAGTCTAAATGAGATGTAGATATATCTAGATTACTTATTATACTAAGCCTAAGATGCATAGATGATAGATCAATAATGACTATAATACTAATAATAGTCGTCGCTATACTAGATCTAATACTAAATCTAGACTAGATCTACATCTACTTCTATTATATTTATACCTATATGATATATCTACTATCTAGATCTATTAGTATTATCTACTAGAGTATATAGATCTAAATACCCATATCTAGTTATAATCATAATTATAATCTAAAATCTCTAGATCTAGAGTTACTAAGATATCTACTAGACTAGACTCTATCTAGATTTTAGATCTAGTAGTAGTAGTAACTAGTATTTCTTAGATTTTTTTTAGATTAAAATATTAATTATTTGATCTAGGTCTAGTAGCTAGATCTAATTCTAGATCCAGATTATATTTCTGATCATTTCGTTTGTAGAAGATATTAGATCCAGAATATTCTAAACTAGAGTTAGTTAGTCAACATGAAGTTTTATCATTACTTCTAAAGGTAACTTATATGAGAACTTGGACAATTACTTTTAATTTCTTTCTATAATAGTATCATTCTAATTCTAGTGATTCTATTAAGATCTACATCTATCCCATAAAGAAATTTAAATCTTTTTTCATGTGCACAAATAAATGTTTATTACATTTTGATAAAGAGATTAGTTGTGCTTTATACTTTATATTTTTCATGTTTGGCTGTTTCGTCCTTAAAAAAGGTCAAAATAGTTAGTAAAAGTTTAACTAAAGTTTCTTAGTTTAGTTTAACTAATTTTTTCAATTTGTGATTAACTAAAAGTTTAATTACTTTTTTTTAGTTCAAACTTAGTTTTACTTTACTTTTCAATTATGGCTAAGGTTCGCAAGAATAGCTAAACTTTTAGCTAAAAGGAAGTTGATTTCAGAAAATCGTTTAAAAGTAATTGCTTTCGAATTGTATACAACTTAATTGATATTAGCAGACTTTGAATAAGAGAATAATTGTTTATTTAACAGCATTAGACCTTCGTGAGCTGAGAGTCTTGGTCCATGGACGAGACTTTGCTGTGGGGGAATTCATCGCTTCCAACATTGTGACTGCCGTCAAAGAGAGCCGGAAAACTTTAGTGGTTCTCACACGAAATCTTCTCAACAGCACCTGGTGTAACTTTGAAATGCAGGTAAATATTTAAGAATTGATATGCAGGTTATTTTATATGTTTATTATATAAAGCTGTTGTCTATCTAAATTATAACAGCACCTAGTGTGACTTTGAGTCACAGTTACATATACCACCAACTTTATACACAGTATACAAAACACGAAACTTTAGGATTTTGATTATGGGAAAATTTGAAAAATTAAAATTGAAAAAAAAATGATAACCTAAATATAGAACTACTATTGTCGAATGCATATATCTTTTTAAATTATACCAAATAACAAATCTTATAATCAGTTCGTAAAAATTATAACTAAAGAATGTCACTGATGTCTGTCAATGATATAGTTTTGAGTGACATTAGGCTATTGTCTGTTGACCTGTGTGATTTGCCTGAGTCACGTGTGTCATTAGGTCGCACACAAATTAACTGTATCAGTCCGCCATAAGAGTTACAACATTATATTAGTGTTTCAATGTATGTATGTCATGATGGTCAATAACCGCTAGAAACTAGAAATAATGCTTGTGGCTCAATTACATATCTTACTTACAATGACCAAGAGAACTTCCGGAATAGAAGACACACAATTTATTAAGATACACATAAATTCACTGCGGGCCGCACCGGGTGAGACCGACTCTAATGACGCCACTGCTACATGATTGCCTATAAATTCAATGAAATAAGGACACACAGCTTGTAAAACTATAATTTCCTCTCGTATTACGAACATCTACTTCATGAGATAAAAGACATAGTTCTGCTGACGAACTAGAATAAATATGTGTACTAGTTGTTCTCGGCTGTGTCTAGCTACAAACATAAATGCTTAATGTAGAACAGTGGTTCTCAAACTTTGGTGTGGACCCCCCATGGGTCCTTGGACAATATTTGGCTGTATGCGGTGGCATAGCTAGGGTGGGTGAGGAGTGGGAGAATTCGGAAATCCACACGGGCCCCCACTTGAGGGGAGCCCCCAAATGAGTGTTTTTTTACATTTAAAATTAAGTATTACGCAAAATGAAGGGGCCATTAAAGAGTCAAGACCCCCCTTTGGCCCCCAAACGATGGAAAATTCCTAGCTACGCCCCTGTCCCAGAGTAAAAAAAGTTTAAGAGCCTCTGATGTAAACTCACTGAATACCGGCTGCCAATAACCATATTAACCCAGTTCCAGTCGGCTCATGGCTTTTGTGAGCCCTAAAACGGTGATTCTGTGTCTTCTTTAACATGTGACAAATTTGAAATGATAATGTCCACCCTATGAGTTACGGACTGCGGGCTATATGCGGCCCCTTCCAAAACTTCTGCCAGCAGCAAGCCTGCGATAGAGACTCGGCTCTGTTGAAATCGAATACCTAATGCGGTTTTAGACACACGTATACGACGTTTCTATGTCCATATCAAAGAAGGTGTGGCACTGCTAGTGGAACTATTTATTGTTAGCACATGTCATTGAAAAGATCAGTTTAATTTTTATTTACTTATCTGAACAGATGGCCAACATGGAGTCAGTCCACACAGGGCGTCCAGTACTTGTGTTTCTCATCAAAGAATCCATACCTACGACAGAGCTGACCTCTTGTGTCACCTTAATAAAAACACGTACCTGGTGTATCCACAAGGGGAAGTCACAGATGTGTTTTGGAACAAACTGGCCAGGGACATTATGCTTGTTTAGGTTATTTGATCTAATTCTAAACGCATATCGTGAGCATGTGGACAATGGTCAGAACGGAGAAACGTAATGCAGAAATGAAAGCAATGTGGTGATGATAGGCATACACTCCCAGAGTTGAGTCACACATAAATGAAAAAAAACAAAAAACATGATCAAATTGTTATTACTGATATTGGATGAATGTAAATCTTAAGTCAAGGAGAATTTGTTTTACTAGATATTTTATTTTGTCGAATAGTAACTTTTATATGTGGCAATTTGTGTTTTAATTTGGCTTTTATTTAGCTTTTATCTTGACGTTCTGTAGCTCTAATTTGGTTTCAATTTGTCTTCTGTACATCGTATATATATATTTTTATATATTTAGTTTGTTATAATTGTGTTATACGTTTATCTACTATAACACCTTTTTTTCTACTTTGGCTTTAAATTTGTTTAACGGCAATACATGTAATATTCACGTTGAGCATACCACTTTAATAACACTCTTCGTCTCCTTTATCTTGTCCTTACACAAATTACTTCCCTGCTATGCATGTTTTAATGTTACAATCCATAAGAATAAAGATGTAAAGTAGAAAAGGGAATATGAGAGATCCATTTTAATTTATCAACCTAGCAACTGTAAACAATCTACGAATTTAGAAAGGTGACAGGTTTAACAATTTAAAATAAAATGGTGATTTATCCGATCGGACCAATGCAAGACCTAGAAGAGAGGTAGAAATATATTAAAATCTACCAATCCTTTTCTGTTTATTTAGAAAAATAACCAATTAGTTAATTAACTATTGGTAATTTATTATTTTGTATAATGTCCTGAACACAGGAAAGAAATCGTACTTGACAGATGTGGTGGTACAAGTTGAATTAGTCCCCTTGAGAAATCTTGTGTTTGATATTGAATAAGCAAATATACTTCTACATTATTGAGATGAGCTTTTTATTAAAGGATTTTAAAAATATTTTGCTTGATATTTCTTTTTTTAAGCAAACTCTACCTTGCAAAAGTACGGGCAAAAGTGTCATATAAACTTAGTAAAACACGGAGTTGGGTCAGGGCCGGATTTAAGGGAGGGCAGAAAGACTATAGCCAAGGGGACTCAACAAGAAAGGGGCTCTGACAATCCATATTTAAACAGGTCAGCAACTTATCTATGAGTTTAGCATATTGTCTTTTTTCTCATTTTTACCAACAACAGTAGAAGCCTTACAGTTGGCAACACTTTCCTGGGCTCGTATTGTTGAAATATAGGCCTACTCCAGATTTACTACTTGGCGTAAAAACTAAAAATTTAAATTTTTTGTTTGTTTGTAAAATATGCAAATGAAATAATTTTATTTTTTTAAACGAAGAAAAAAATCTAATTTCATCTTCAAGTAACTCTCTTCCTATTATAATAAGGCATGGTTTTAGATATTTTTTTTTTATTAATAAGTAGATTTTTATTAAGGGTTAGGTTCGAAAAAGTTTAGGTGCTAACACAAAATTTCTTCCCCGGAGCCTCCGCATACTTAAATCCGGCCCTGAGTCAAGTACTTTAATACATGAAATGACTTTACACAACACATATTTCTAGCATATTTGTGAACTAACATACACTGTGCTATGACACAGTCACAAGACTACCAAACACATTAAAGCCGACATCCAATGCATGTAAGCAGCTAGCTCATCAATGTTTGACTATTGTAGGCCATTGAGTAATTGTAACAATGGCTGCCTGGTCGTGCGGTTTGCACGCTGGACTGTCGTTCAGATTTATCGATGGTCCCGGGTTCAAACCCTGCCCGCTCCCATCCCCCGTCGTCCTGCGGGAGGTTTGGACTAGTTAGGAAGTAATTATCTTCAACTCTGAAGGAACATCCGAAACATGTAAAACATTTTACAAACAAAACTCTCATACCAGTGTTGCAGATGTTTTAAATGAGATATGCAAATATAAAGTCATTCCGGTCCCGCCTCTGTCGACACCAATCAAATGAACCGTAACTTTGCCACAGCTTGAGGACATTTTTTTTAAGGTTCAAATTAATACCAGTAGAAGTCATAGTCTGTAGTCAATATTCTCAGTCATTTTTATCACACAATTCAAGGTAAATATACATATAACATTTAACTGTTATGTAGAGTCTAGAAGGTACCACATCTTTGTGGTAAGTACAGAAGCTAAAGGTTTATAACTTACGGTTATTTTGAAAAGAATGATACTAGTATATATATATATAGAGAGAGATAGATAGATAAGTAGATTACTTTCCTTGCTTTTCAATTATCATTTTCTTGTGATAACCTCATGTACTGTGACTATGTCTCTTTGTTATAATATAATTCATGTTTACGTATAGATATTAGTTCAAAAAATACAAGAAAGTATATTACCAATTCATGGGGGTGGCCATATGCAAAAGGAATTTTACTGATAGTCACTAATAAGAACAAACAAATTATTGTTTTTAAATTTAAAAAAAAAAAACGATGCTTATCTAAGGGGAAAAGATTTACACTTACAGCTGTATCTATTAATAATGTAGAAGTTTTTTCCATTATTCTATATCAAAAAAGATCAAGATTCTCATGTCTTTTATATGCCGATGAATAATTGTGCAAAGTTTCAACTTGATCCCAGAATGGGTGGCGGAGAAGTGACGTGAACCAACTGTTTACCAGATAAAGTGTGTTGGTCTTAAGCTTTGTGAGAACACAGTATTATTGTTGTTAGTGGAATGGTATGTCTCCTACAATCACATACTATTATGTGTTATCCCCCCTTTTTAGATGTATTGTTTGCTGATTTATGCCCATTCCTACGGTAATGAGAGTGTCTGAATAACGAACCTTGTTTACATGTTTACATTATGAAAGTGTTTGTTGTTTCAATTCAAGTGTTTATGTTTAGTTCCCCTGAGTCCCATTAATAAGGGTCTCCTTCAGTCGCGAAACAACTATGGATCATTTTATGCCTGGGCATTAGCTAAGGTCGGAACGATTGCGCCAACACATCAGTTCCCCCCTTTTCCACGCAGACGATGTATCCAATGGAAACGATAAGTGCCTATAAGATTAGATTCAGCGGCGTCGCAGGCTCTGCCAGGGTGAAACACTGAGGGCTGCATACTGTCTAAGGGTCGCCGGTTCCAGATTTTTCCTCTGGGTTTACTGCCGAAGGATCATGATTGGATATAGGTGCAAAACAGCAGAGGTTTGAATTAAGAGTTTTCTTTCTCCTAGGTGGGTAGCCATCCCGAAGCTTACTAGTTTATGTGCCAGATACTAACCTTCGCCTCTTCTCCAGTTAGTAAGAACAGATCCGCCGGACTCAATATCTTTGTCACTACAGTCTTTTCTTTAATAATGTATTTTTGTATGCCTTTAAACCACAGATGAGACCCAGCTTATTCTTCATGATCTGTTCAGTTGTTGCTCTTTTTGAGTTACCGGACTTGTTCCTTGAAGCCAAGAAGATCGTTATGTTCCCATCCCCTTGGAGGAGCTACGCCATCTATCACAGCATCATCGCTGCAGCCTTGACCGAGTTCGGCCACGACGTTTGGCTGTGCCTACCACGTCAGCAGAGCTTAGAGGGACTGGTCAGAAATGAGCGCGTCCGCTTCATCACCTACGAGTATGAGTTCGATCCTTTTTACAAAAAGCTGTTTGCTGAAGAATTACTGAAAAAAGATCACGACAGCGTCTACGAGGTTTTTCAACCAAAACACCGCCATGAAATATTTCTTGGCCAGATTTTAGAGGACACGCAATTCATCTCCAGCGTCACTAACTTAAAACCAGACCTCTTTGTTCTAGAAATGGCCAAATCATCAACGAATGTGGTCTTGATTCCCTACAAATATGACATCCCGTTTGCTTTTATAAGCACTATGCCGAACCCTGTAAAGACACGGACCCCGTTTAACCCAATTTTAGAACCTTTGATTCACCTGAGGGTCTCGGACAAGATGACCTTTTTTCAACGTGTTAAGTTGACTTTAATCTACTTGACCTTCTTGTTGTGTCCGTCGGCTACTTCTGATAAATTTGTTCGCCAGTTTGTGCCGGAAAAGCCTTTTCTGTCTATCAATGACATCGTGCTGAAGGCGGAGATATTTCTCTTTGAAACTGACCACATTCTGGACTATCATCGTCCAGCGTTGCCAAACACCAAATTTATCGGTAGCTCTTCCGCCAGACCGGCAAACTCTTTGACCGGTGCGCTAAAATTATTCGCCGATGAGTCTAGCCATGGCTTTGCCGTGGTCAGTTTCGGTTCGGTTGATGTGGATCTTGGTCAAAGAATTTCGGACACTGTGATGTCAGCGTTTGAGAAGATTGCCCTCAATGTCGTTTGGAAAACTAATGCTACAATTATTCATTCTAGAAAAATACTCACCAGGCCTTGGCTGCCCCAGAATGACCTTCTGGGTCATCCTAACGCCAAAGTGTTTATATCTCAGTGTGGTAAGAATGGCCAGTACGAGGCACTGTATCACGCTGTCCCCATATTGTGCCTGCCGTTACACTCGGACCAATTTTATAACACGGAAAGGATTCTCGTCAAAGGTTTTGGTCTTGGGGCAGACCTTAGATCTGTTACTCCCGAGGAGCTGGCGAATTTAATAAACAATGTTACGTACGATCCTAGATACAGATCTAATATCAAGAAAGCATCAAAGCTATTCAAAGAACTTTACAGAAACTCCAGCAAGGAAGCAGCCTTCTGGTTTGATCACGTGATGAAATATGGCGGTGATTACATGAGGTCACCGGGTCAACAAATGCCGCTCTACCAATATCTTTTAATAGACGTCATTGCATTTTTAATGGTTAGTTTTATAGTCACTATCCTTGTAATGTATACAACAATTAGGTTGATCTATTATATGATTAAAAATAATGCTTGGAAACTGAAGTCAGAGTAACAACAGCTGAACGCTTTCAGAATTTTGTATTTTAACTTTTTATGTTTATTAATTTTGTTTCCTAATTTGTTAATACTGTCACTTTACTGTTCTTAGAGATTTAAACTATTGAACGCTTCATCTAAACTGTTGCACCGCTTGGAAAACAGTATTAGAAAAACATAAAAAATCACACGCACATTGCAATATTTAAATGAACTTCTTGAACAAAAAATGTCTCAGAAAAATGGAAAAATTCTTGGAAGACAGCAGACACTCGCTACATTATAACTGCGTCAAGTCGACGTGAAGTGGCGACTTCTATCAAGACTAGAAGCGAGCGGTACTCGTTCATTCCTTATTCGGTCAGACTATATCAACGCCACTCGTTGATCAGGAAACATGAAAAGGACCAAGATGCCTGTGTATAGTCGCTCAATGAACTCTTTATGTTGTGTCTATTCTATTTATGTGTATGTTTCTGTTGTTTTGTTTTTAAATAAGAAAAGAGTCCTTGTAATCACAACAAATTTCTGTAAGGATCAATAAAGCAATCTTAATCTTAGTCTTAATCTTAATCTAATTTTAAAAAAAAAAATAGAAAACGTAATCAGGCTCTTTTTGTTTGACCAACTTAAGTTGCTACTCATTATGGACAAGGTGATAGGATAGTGGTACACATTTCTGCTCAGCAGACGATCCAGTGATTGCAGCTTGTCTAGCTACTCATTATGGACATTGTGACAGGATAGTGGTACACATTTCTGCTCAGCAGACGATAAAGTGGTTGCAGCTTGTCTAGCTACTCATTATGGACAAGGTGACAGGATAGTGGTAAACATTTCTGCTCAGCAGACGATCCAGTGATGGCAGCTTGTCTAGCTACTCATTATAGACAAGGTGACAGTATAGTGGTACACATTTCTGCTCAGCAGACGATCCAGTGATTGCAGCATGTCTAGCTACTCATTATGGACAAGGTGACAGGATAGTGGTACACATTTCTGATCAAGCATAGAGTTGAAGCTAGGTGCTGAAACAAATGTGATACATGCATATATTAAACATAAATGAATAACAGCACCAGGTACCAAGTTTTTAAGAGAGAAAGTTGTTAATTAAAATGTTATGAAAATAAGCGCATGCGCCAACCGAGGCCCGAACCTGTGACTCCGGATTCGACACCATCGCCTTGCTATAACGCACCAAGCGAAATTAACCTCTAGACCATCGGAATGTCCAAAAAAGCATTCTTCTGATCCAGAGTCATTTCGCCCGTATGCAAATTACCACCCCAGTGGTCAAAGGTCACAAGCCCCAGCCAGCCCCTCCCCCATCCCCGCAGCATCCGTTCACTAACAACTTCGATAGAGCCGAGACAGACAGCCGTTAGGCATGTATTAGACAAACAATAGCTCTATCTAATTGTGTATTTCTCACAAAGACAAGTGGACAATATAAACACAATATATATAGAAACTTTAGTGGGTACGGGCAATAATGCTGTAAACGTAAACATTTCTGCTTAGCAGACGATCCGGTGATGGCAGCTTTCTAGCTACTCATTATGGAAAAGGTGACAGGAAAGTGGTACACATTTCTGCTCAGCAGACGATCCAGTGATGGCAGCTTGTCTAGCTACTCATTATAGACAAGGTGACAGGATAGTGGTACACATTTCTGCTCAGCAGACGATCCAGTGATGACAGCTTGTCCAGCTACTCATTATAGTTAAGGTGACAGGATAGTGGTACACATTTCTGCTCAGCAGACGATAAAGTGGTTGCAGCTTGTCTAGCTACTCATTGTGGACAAGGTGACAGGATAGTGGTAAACATTTCTGCTCAGCAAACGATCCAGTGATGGCAGCTTGTCTAGCTACTCATTATAGACAAGGTGACAGTATAGTGGTACACATTTCTGCTCAGCAGACGATCCAGTGATTGCAGCATGTCTAGCTACTCATTATGGACAAGGTGACAGGATAGTGGTACACATTTCTGATCAAGCATAGAGTTGAAGCTAGGTGCTGAAACAAATGTGATACATGCATATATTAAACATAAATGAATAACAGCACCAGGTACCAAGTTTTTAAGAGAGAAAGTTGTTAATTAAAATGTTATGAAAATAAGCGCATGCGCCAACCGAGGCCCGAACCTGTGACTCCGGATTCGACACCACCGCCTTGCTATAACGCACCAAGCGAAATTAACCTCTAGACCATCGGAATGTCCAAAAAAGCATTCTTCTGATCCAGAGTCATTTCGCCCGTATGCAAATTACCACCCCAGTGGTCAAAGGTCACAAGCCCCAGCCAGCCCCTCCCCCATCCCCGCAGCATCCGTTCACTAACAACTTCGATAGAGCCGAGACAGACAGCCGTTAGGCATGTATTAGACAAACAATAGCTCTATCTAATTGTGTATTTCTCACAAAGACAAGTGGACAATATAAACACAATATATATAGAAACTTTAGTGGGTACGGGCAATAATGCTGTAAACGTAAACATTTCTGCTTAGCAGACGATCCGGTGATGGCAGCTTTCTAGCTACTCATTATGGAAAAGGTGACAGGAAAGTGGTACACATTTCTGCTCAGCAGACGATCCAGTGATGGCAGCTTGTCTAGCTACTCATTATAGACAAGGTGACAGGATAGTGGTACACATTTCTGCTCAGCAGACGATCCAGTGATGACAGCTTGTCCAGCTACTCATTATAGTTAAGGTGACAGGATAGTGGTACACATTTCTGCTCAGCAGACGATAAAGTGGTTGCAGCTTGTCTAGCTACTCATTGTGGACAAGGTGACAGGATAGTGGTAAACATTTCTGCTCAGCAAACGATCCAGTGATGGCAGCTTGTCTAGCTACTCATTATAGACAAGGTGACAGTATAGTGGTACACATTTCTGCTCAGCAGACGATCCAGTGATTGCAGCATGTCTAGCTACTCATTATGGACAAGGTGACAGGATAGTGGTACACATTTCTGATCAAGCATAGAGTTGAAGCTAGGTGCTGAAACAAATGTGATACATGCATATATTAAACATAAATGAATAACAGCACCAGGTACCAAGTTTTTAAGAGAGAAAGTTGTTAATTAAAATGTTATGAAAATAAGCGCATGCGCCAACCGAGGCCCGAACCTGTGACTCCGGATTCGACACCACCGCCTTGCTATAACGCACCAAGCGAAATTAACCTCTAGACCATCGGAATGTCCAAAAAAGCATTCTTCTGATCCAGAGTCATTTCGCCCGTATGCAAATTACCACCCCAGTGGTCAAAGGTCACAAGCCCCAGCCAGCCCCTCCCCCATCCCCGCAGCATCCGTTCACTAACAACTTCGATAGAGCCGAGACAGACAGCCGTTAGGCATGTATTAGACAAACAATAGCTCTATCTAATTGTGTATTTCTCACAAAGACAAGTGGACAATATAAACACAATATATATAGAAACTTTAGTGGGTACGGGCAATAATGCTGTAAACGTAAACATTTCTGCTTAGCAGACGATCCGGTGATGGCAGCTTTCTAGCTACTCATTATGGAAAAGGTGACAGGAAAGTGGTACACATTTCTGCTCAGCAGACGATCCAGTGATGGCAGCTTGTCTAGCTACTCATTATAGACAAGGTGACAGGATAGTGGTACACATTTCTGCTCAGCAGACGATCCAGTGATGACAGCTTGTCCAGCTACTCATTATAGTTAAGGTGACAGGATTGTGGTACACATTTCTGCTCAGCAGACGATCCAGTGATGGCAGCTTGTCTAGCTACTCATTATGGACAAGGTGACAGGATAGTGGTAAACATTTCTGCTCAGCAGACGATCGAGTGATGGCAGCTTGTCTAGCTACTCATTATGGACAAGGTGACAGTAAAGTGATGAACATTTCTGTTCAGCAGACCATCCAGTGATGGCAGCTTGTCTAGCTACTCATTATGGACAAGGTGACTGGATAGTGGTACACATTTCTGCTCAGCAGGCGATTAGATGCACACCACTTCCTCGCCATTAGGGCTGTAGTTAGTTGTTCTTATTTACAGACACAAAATCGCTAACCGCCTCTATATCTGTTGGCTTTGGGTTGGTTGAATATGCGCGTCTGTCTAGGATTTCATCGCTGACGAGTTAGCTTGCAACCCCTCAGCCTCATAGGTTTATGCACTTTGTTCTGAAAGCAAGCTTCCTCTTTAAAGAAAACAACCCGTACTTGTGGTCCATATCTTGTCTTTCACTAAGGACTCATAAATTATGCACATGGAAAAGAAAATCAAATACAATCAATCAACAGGTCATCATCTTCGATGCCCAAAAATTAAGGATGAGTGATGTAGTTTAGGAGATCAAGCAGACCCAATGGTGACCTACATACTTTGCTAAATCTGTCTGTGGCAACTTTTTGTGTGACTAAAGAGGCCAATCCTTGATACACAGCTGCTATCGCAGGTTGGGCATATATAATCACCAGGCGCCGTTGCATTTTCACCCTTCTTTCTACTACTGCCAGTCTGGACCCTTCCTTTATGCTTGCTCTCCATGTGGATCTATCCAGTGCCACTTTTTCCCAGCTGCAAGTGTCGATTTTGAAGAGCTTCATGTCGCGTTTGCATACATCCGTATAACGTAAAAGTGGGCGACCAGCGACTCTCATGCCTTCTGTTATATCACCATACAGAATGTCTTGGAGAAGTAGACCTTTTGGCATTCTATGAATGTGGCCAAGCCAGCCAAGGCGTCTGCAGCTGATAGCACAGCCAAAATATACTGCAAACAAAACTGTCGTCCACCGAGTGTCAACGCAAGTTCTCTTTTCGTCGTCTTCGCCTGTTTTCGGGAATAACTTTTGTTTGAGACTCAAATATGTGACTCCTGATCTGCTAGAATTCTCTTCCGCAGTCTCTGACAGAGACCAACAGCTGTCAGTTTGAGTTTATCTTTAGTAAGCTTCAGATGGGCGCCTCTTTTACGCCGACCACCTTTCACCTTCACCTATCCCAAGGTCAAAATAAATGATCACAAAAATAACCACAGACCCCTAAAGTTAATGGAACTATATTAGTGTCCCCTTTGTAAGTCTTATTGTTAATTATCCGCATAGTTTTTTGCTTCTGTAATTCAGTGATAAATTATGCAAGATACTCAATTACTTCTCAAGCTGCTAGCAACAGGCTACAATCCGAAAAGAAAGAATTGAGGCAGATTTTAGATGAAGTTGCGCTGTTCCATCAAGTAGTAGAACACCCACTGTTCAAAGATGTTAGACGAAGTAGAGCTGTTCCATCAAGTAGTAGAACACACACTGTTCAAAGATGTTAGACGAAGTAGAGCTGTTCCATCAAGTAGTGGAACACCCACTGTTCAAATTAGACAGTATTAATACTAGAACAGATCATGGACAAAATGAAGAAAACCTTCAAGGGAAGTCGATGGGATAGACAGACGGACAAACAGACAGACAGATAGTAAGATAGACAGATAGAGATATATATATATATATTAGATAAATAGACTGACAGACAGATAGATAGATAGATAGAGGAGAAAAAAAACAAAACAGATCATGACTTATTGTTGGTAAACTTGACACCACAGACTTAAGAGTTTTGTCGTGCGACACCGGGTCATGTCGGTCAAGTGTTATTTCCTGGCGTCGCACCCTTTCCCGATACAGCTCATTCCATTTGATCTGACTATTGAGTAATGTAGTTAAATCTACTTGATATGCTCACGCAAGTCCTCAGAGTGAAAACTATCAGGCTGGAGAAAAGAATACATCTTGAGACTATTCTTGTTGACATATTGGTAAAATCTTTTTTTTAAATATTATTTAATACACAATTTTATAGTTATAAATGTATAAGGCTTGATTTCGAGTCCGAAGATTAATGAGGAGTGCAGTATTTAACGTGGCTACGCAGCCCCAGCTGCGACCTACATATTTTGCCACATCCAGCGCACACCTAACCATTGTCCGCTATTGCTCGATTTAAATCAGTGATTCCCAAAGTTATGGCCTCCAATCCCCCTATTCTGTCTAAGGGCTGTCACTGATTAATAAATGGGGTTCTCCAAGTTGTATCAAGAGGAGCGCTGTAAGCTCATTCATCGGGATAATCTTTTTCCGCGAAGCGCCAATTATTTTCTTGCATTGTAAGCCTTATGGAGGCGCGGTGGTTGAGTGGTAAAGCGCTTGGCTTCAGAACTGGGGAAGACTGGGATTTATAATTTCGGGATCTTCGGTTGGTCGCTGTGCTGGTCACATGACACCCTCGTTAACCGTTGGCAACAGAAACAGATGACCAACATATGACATTTACCTCATCTGCCCTATAGACCACAAGGTCTGACCTTTACCTCATCTGCCCTAGAGGCCACAAGGTCTGACCTTTACCTCATCTGCCCTATAGGCCACAAGGTCTGACCTTTACCTCATCTGCCCTATAGGCCACAAGGTCTGAAAGGGGAAATTTACTTTACTTTATTGTAAGCCTTATACATGAATCCTGGCATCTACAACCGAGACCACTCGTTACAGAAGGCATGTACACTGACCTGCGACGTCACAACCCGTAGGCAGCGGAGACCAAAACCTCGTTGCCACTTCACAGTCGTAGTTCAATGTTCAGGCCTTCTATAACTAGACAAATAATACCCCTACAAGCCACTCATTCTCATAGCAAGAAGCATGAAGATCAACGAAAGTGAGGATTTAACTCTTTCTCTCCTAACCGACGATACAAACGTTGATTCCATCAGGATGTGGTAAGTAATTACGGAGAGAAAGAGTTAAAGAGGTTGGGCAGGGCAACAGTAAAATGTGAGAGCGTTTTAGGCAGAAGGGTCTTCGCGACCTACCCATCTTATGTCAGCAATATGTTGTTGAGGGTCTTTGACGCTGTTGGCGTATTATATCTTAACTTCTAAAATTTGAAAATATCTATTATCAACTTCTTTGTGAACAAGACTAAATATAAGTTTTATAACAATATAATCGAAATTCAGCTTGAGATCAAATGAAATAAATGCAGTAGACTTCAGTCTATAAAATGGTATTTTAAACAAAATCTAATTCACTATAAAAACACGTCTTTACACTCTGGCCTCCTTGACTCGTCTAGCGTACCCAAAACAGCTTACGAGATCATTCACACTGCATAGCCAACTACCAATCGCTAGCTTCTCACCGTGACCATAGAAACACACACACAAACTCATACACACACTCTCTCTTTCTTGCCCTCTCGTTCTCTCTCTGTCCATAAGTTCTATTTAAATTTTTAAAAAACTCGCTGGTGAAATAAAATGGAAAAAAAATAATTAAGAAACAACATAAAAATTCTATTTTACATGTTTCAGTTAAGAAGTCCCACGATGGTGGCTATTAAAGGCCAGTGTTCAGTACCACTAAAAATCCTTTAATTTCGTCACACATCAAAAGATGGTTGGATTCAAGCAAGACCACAACTTGCAGGCTGTATAAACCTCGTTGCCACGTCATTGGTCTAAACTGTCCACATGTTGCGACGCCGCAGGTCTGTGTTGAGGCCTTCCAAAACGACTTGTCTCGATTCAAGGCATGTTATCAATGTTAGGAGTCACAAAATCTACAACGTAATCTCGAGACCCACAATCCATCAGTATAAGACTCACGTGACAACCATCATGAATTAAACATGAGATCGTAAATTCTACAGAAGAGATAGAGCACCACGTGGCTAAATGTTGTTTGTTTACGATTGGTGAATGAGGTCCATTAATTTCTGTTTCTCATTTTTATACAGGGTCAAAGACAGAGCAAGAACCATGGTCTTTTGGATTGTGTGCTTTGTCATCACAATTTGTGTTGGTCGAATTCCAGCATTTAAACCTTACGATACCGACTGTGTTGAGTACAAATCTAATGCATTGGAGCTCTACGAAACAAATTCGATACCGTTCGATAATCAATACTTCGATGAAATACTAATGTCCAGCGAGGATGAAGCTTTTGTTATACATCAGGACAGTGAGTTAAATAACAGTCATTACGATACTATGTCCTTGAATACATTACATAAAGGACGAGAGGATTCAAGGCCCACCCAGTGTTCTTGTACACTAACCGTGTGTCGTTGTTCAAACATGCGGCTAAAAGAAGTTCCACAAAATCTTCCACGTACAGTGATTAAACTTAGCCTTAACCTTAACCTCATATCAGACTTGCCGAATTGTACTTTCTGTAATTATTCTCGGTTGATTTATTTAGATCTGTCTTTAAATAATTTAACTCAGCTTCAAGTTGGCGCCTTTCGGGGCCTCTTGACTTTAACCTATTTAAATCTCTATGGAAATAAATTAGTATATCTACAAAAGACATTTCCTATTCGTGTTTTCTCCGACCTGAAATCTCTTAAATATTTAAAGCTTAACAGAAATTCCCCAGCCATGTACATGGTAAATTACACATATCCTGATAATATACTGTCAGAACTAAACAATTTAGAAACCTTGTTTTTAGACGGCTTAGATAGTCTGTTCTTTGGAGTTGGCTTCAGAAAATTATCAAAACTTAGGACATTAGTTCTATCAGGAAGTAATGAAGGTTTTTGTAAAATTTATGAAATACCAGAATTTGCTTTCACTAACCTGCAACAGATATCGAAGCTTAACATTAGCAACTGTTTCTTGACTGAGGGGCGGCTAGGTGATAATATTCTGGGGCCGCTGGTCAATTTGAAAGATTTGGATATCAGTTTTAATTTTGAAATGGGGATCACCTACGCCCTGCGCCAGTTAAATTTTATTCGTGGGTACAAGTTGCAGATATTGAGGATGAACTTTGTCCACTCTAGGTATCTACCCCCAGTTACTTTGAATACGTCTATGATTCAAAGCTTGCCAGAAAATTTACGTTACCTGGAGGCGCAGGGCAATAATATTGAGTTTGTCGAAGAAGGCGCGCTCGGGGCTATGCCTCCCAATGTCAGCTACATCGATGTTGGAGGAAACATTTTCTTGTACGGACCGTACACTGAAGAGCTCTACTCACTTCGTAGTCTTGAAGTGCTCATCCTTAACGGAGGCAACTATCTACCTAAAGTACCAAAATATATGCCTAACAGCTTATCGGACCATCGAAACAGCAGTCGCAAAAAATATATTCGATCTTCAAAACCATTTATTGTAACACTTCCGCCCAGACTGCTTTGTCTTGGCTTAAGATTTGCAGGGCTCAAGTATCGCTTGACAGAGCTGAGCTTTAATGAAACGAACTCGTTGGAGTCTTTGATACTTACTAACAACTATTTGCCTACACTACAAGGTCCTATCAAAGGTCTGACCAAGCTGAAAAAACTGTTTGTTAGTAACTGTAACGTGGATGAAATCGACGAGGAAATGTTTCAGTATCTCGATGAGCTGCAAGAGTTAAGACTCAGGAATAATCAGCTCAACAACTTTATTTCGAAAACGCGCAAACCAGTGTTTCAGTATTTAAAGCAACTTCAAATACTAGACCTCACCAACAACGCACTGACAGTGGTCCAAAGCAGCATTTTTGAAGAGCTTGGAAGTCTAGAGATCATTGACCTGAGTCGCAATAACATGCGACATTTCAATTTAAGCCTTACAAATATGTCAAGTCTGAATCTTCTTAACTTAAGTCATACACAGCTTAGCTCTCTTTCAGTAGAGACGCGCCAGAACATTGACCTTCTGTTGACCAACCATTCCATTAGAGTCGACATGTCGCGGAATCCAATACGCTGTGAATGTGATAACGTTGACTTTCTGAAGTGGATGGTCAGCTCCAGGGCCTTCGATGTCAACCTAACTGACTACATGTGTCAGTACAAAGACACCAGTACCATTGTGATTAAGGATGCATACGAGGAGACGTTGGTGTACCTGGCCGCTCGGTGCGCTGACAACTCGACCCTGTTCCTTGTGGTCCTTTCCTTGACGCTTTGCATGGTGAGCTGTGTCGTAGCTGCAGTAGTCTACAGGTAAGTTGTTGCAAACTTGCAATTATCTTCTGTAATACTCAAATGAAAAACATTTAACAGAGACTACAGATCTAATAGGACGAGACTCGATACTATTTTAGTTTGACGAGATTATAATTTAACGTCATTTATTAATTTAAAGACCGTGAAATGAATTTGATATGATTTTTTTTATTAGACGAGATTTTAATTTCAAGAAATTTTAACACGACGAAACTTTAAATTTGACGACATCCTAATTTGAAATAATTTTTGAAAAGAGAATAATTTGACACAAATTTAATTTGAAAATATCATAATTTGACGATGTTTTCATTTGACGATATTGTAGTTGCACATTATAATTTGACTAGACTATAATCTGACGTTTTTAACGTTGCTACGTGGCTGTTCTGTTTAGGTTTCGTTGGAGATTAAGGTACATGTACTATGCGGCCTACCTGGTGGTCAAGGGGAAACGAAAAGACAACATTGAGGCAGAGTTATTTCGCTATGACGTGTTTATTTCCTACGCATCTGAAGATGAAGAATTCATCTTGGGGAAAATCTTACCAGGTAAAAAAATATGGAAGATAATTTTATAATTTTAAATTAGTGCGAAAACATAGTTTTGAGTGGTTACCGTGAATCTTTCAAAGTTGTGAAGAAGGGTCAGTAGACACAGAAATTACAAAAGTCTCTTAAAAGATATCTCTAAGCTCTGCTATCTAGTCCAGTATGTTAATTAGAGACTTAAAATCTACTAAGTCATTCATTTTTCTGGCTGACTAAGGCAACCCGTTCCATGCTCTAATAGTGCTAGATAAAAGAGCACTTTTTTAGAATTAGACCTAGTAAATGGAATAAGAAATGTGCTTTTTATTTTGTTTTGACATCTCGTTTCTCTAATCGCCACTAAAGCGCACAATTTTGCGCTGCCGCTTTGGTTAACCACACGAGAGAGTGTATATACCTTTATGATAAAAGATAAAGTTCCCCCATTCAGACCTAATGGGCTATCGGGCAGATATTTAAAGATGGTGGTTTATAGGTTTAACGAGCAGGGTGTCATGTGGCTAGCACAACGACTTTTACTTTCCCCAACTAATTTCTGGTACCAATGAGAGTGGTCCTTAAAATCACCAAATTTAAAAATGCCAGAATTCACCAAGATTCAAACCGGAGACATCTCGGTTCGAATAAAATTAAGAATCATTTATTTTTTAGGTTTTAGCTTAAAACGAATAAAAATTTAATAATTTTAGTTAAAATAAAGCACAGAAGAAATAGACATACTAGACCGTGCCAGTACATTACTGATTTAAAAGTAGATAGACATGTTTAGAGCTTTTGATTTTAATTCTACTTTTCACTAAGTATGTTGTGATTGTTATCAGTAGTTGACTGATGGAAGATTTATTTACAAAGCTCTTCACCAAAATTGAAACCTCAATGTCTGATTGCAGAGTTTGACTCACGAGATCTCAGAGTCCTGGTCCATGGACGAGACTTTGCTGTGGGGGAATTCATCGCTTCCAACATTGTGACTGCCGTCAAAGAGAGCCGGAAAACTTTAGTGGTTCTCACACGAAATCTTCTCAACAGCACCTGGTGTAACTTTGAAATGCAGGTATTTAAAAAAAAAATGACCCTAACTTAATGGCCAACATTGGCTACTCTCAAACGTAACGTAAGTGGACGGAAGTCTCGAGGGGCCGGGTATAACCCCTTCAGTGGCTACATTTGATCAACGGACCGTAGATTAGGCATCAATGTTTTAATGATCAACTATGTCTCGTTGTATTCAACATGTTTATTATCAGTGTTAACCTAAGTCTCGGTTTATTAGTGTGTGTAGTAGAGGTATGTGAGTGTTCATTGTCTAATACAGTCATAACATACTCTTTAATATTATAAAAACTATCGTCGTGTGTTTCCAGATGGCCAACATGGAGTCTGTCCACACAGGGCGTCCAGTACTATTGTTTCTCATCAAAGAATCCATACCAACGACAGAGCTGACCTCTGACCTTTTGTACCACCTTAATAAAAACACTTACATCGTCTACCCACAAGAGGAAATAACGGATGTGTTTTGGGACAAACTGGCCAGGGATCTTATGCAACTTTAAGCCAATAAAATAATAATCTTGTAGCATTTTAAAAAATGAACATGTTTTGTTCTACTTCAATTAAAATAAAAGGTTAGTGGCATATCGGTAGAATTTACAACATATTTAAAAATTGTGAGTACATTTTCTTTAATTGTCTCATTCTTTGCAGCAATATATTTTACGCTACCCTATCTGCAAAGCTAATATCAATTCACTCTGACTGACACCCAATCTCGGATCAAGCTGAAATTTTGCACAATTATTTCTTTTACCTGGCAACACAAGAATCAATAAAGAAAAATTAACCAATTAGTTAATTAACTATTGGTAATTAATTATTATGTTTGGTTTCTCAAACAAGGGTAAGAGTTAGTACTTGACTGAAGTGGTGGTATAAGCTGAATAAGTTCCCTTTACAGGTCATCGTCTGAATCTTAGCGAACACTACATGAAAAATAGGAGAGACTTTAGAAACAATAGATGACTATACAATCTTCCTTGTTCATAGGCTCTCCACTAGCAGAGTGGTTACCGTGTTGGCTTGAGAAGCCTGAGAGAACATAAGGTATGAGTTCGAATTCAGGTCGTTCCATTTTGTTTAATACTTTAAAATGCCGTTTAATGTTTGGTTAGATCTATTACAAATTTAATTACATGAATGATCCAAACTACTTGATACAAGTACGCTTATTTGAAGCTTTGTGTTTTAACAATAGTATTTTTTACTAGTCGACCGGCGGCGTAGCATACGCCGCTATTTTGCAGGGCCGGCCTTGGGCCACAGCAACCTATGCGACCGCAGGGGGCCCCGCACTTTCATAGGACTCGCTCTAATTCAAGGTGTATAAATTATTAAATTAAACCGTATTATAACTTAAAAAAATTTTTCCCACGTCCTCCTGTCGATTTACCAGGAGCTCCTGGAAATCTCCCGAAATTACAAAATATGCGAAAAAAATCCTTTAAATATTCGGAAATATATAGAAAAAAATTGTCATTTTGGGGTGTCTTTAATATGGAAAACACCAATCCTACGCGCGATATATAAAAACGGCATTATGCATTAGCCGTAATTGTGTAATCTGGTGAAAGAAGCTTCTCACGCCTCAAACTAATGAAGAATTACTTGAGGTCAACAATTCTCAAAGATAGTTTGAAACATCTGTTAATTTTTTGCTATTGAGCATGATCTATGTAGAAACAGAATTATTATGATATACTGTATGACTTTGCTACGCGCATGGCTCGTAAAGTAATTCTGTACGTAGTAAAGAATGAATAAAATGCATAGACGAATTTATTTTCTAATACAAACTCTTAAATTTCACTTATCGTCCGCTTCACTACCCAAACTTGGCCCCGCGAAATCCGTTTCGCATAGGGCCCCACAATGGTTAAGTCCGGCGCTGCTATTTAGTGTTTGTAAATTGTTTGTTTTGAAAATGTTTTACATGTTTCGGATGTTCCTCCAGAGTTGACGATAGTTTACTTCCTAGTCCAAACCTCCCGCAGGATGAAGGGGGATGGGAGGAGCAGTGTTTGACAGTCCAGCGCGCACCATAGCAAGCTGTGAAAACGTGTCCCCCCCCCCCACCCCTCTTGGTTTTTTTTTCGGGGAATGACTATCCGCAGAAATATGAGAGTAATCTTTCCTTTACTTTTTTTTGCTTCTCGTCCAAACTCTTGAAGGATGTAAACAGTTATATATAGAGAGAGATAGATTTTTCTCTTGTCGTTAGTAATTACAAAAGTCGAGTATATTCTTTGGTCTGTCAACTCTCCCTAAGAGGGAAACTATTTGATGGTTTGAAATGCTGAAGTCATCCGTTGCCGGTTGCCAGAGAAGAAAAAAATCGATGAGGTTGAAAAGAGTCTACGTATGGGAGACTGATAATAAAACACAAATGTGGCAATGAAACTGTCGTTAGTAAGCTCTACATTCAAATAGTTGCAATTTACAGGGGCGTAGCCGACATTACAAACGCAGCGTAATGGAGCTCATATCACGTGGGCGTATCGAGTATCGCAAGTACTTGTTTATGGGTATGGCATCACAGGAGCGTGGCCGACACATCACACGTACAGCTGTAATGGAGCTGACATAACAGGGGCGTATTTGACATCCTAAGTACAGCTTAATGGAGCGGATATTACAAGGGCGTATCTAGCATCACACGTACATCTTAATGGGACTGACATTACAGGGGGCGTATCTAGCATCACACGTCCATTTTAATGGAGCTTTAGTGGAGCTGACTTAACAGGGGCGTATTTAGCATCATAAGTACAGCTTAATGGAACTAACATTACAAGGGCGTATCTAGCATCACACGTACATCCTAATGGAGCTTTAGTGGAGCTGACATAACAGGGGCGTATCTAACATCACAAGGACATTGTAATAAAGGTGACTTTACAGGGGCGTATCTTACATCACAAATACATCTTAATGGAACTGATATCACAGAGGCGTATCAAAAGTACATCTCAATGGAGTTGACATCACAAGGGCGTATCTAAAATGACAATGACTGCTATCGTGTATTGGGGTTGACACTGGAATCACGCTATCAGATAATGGGGCTCCGCTTCTTCTAGAAGCCTCTTGGAAAGTGATTTACACACGTCTCGGGTCATTTTTTTTCCCCAGAGATTCCAACTCACATTACTGTATTATGTGATAAATATTTAATGGAATTGTTTCGCAGCCTAACCAAACCATTCATGCGTGTGTTGTCTATGTTAAGAGTGCAAGCGAGTCACCTTTGTGACGTGGCAACGAGCCATTAGTCTAAACTGCCGACAGGTTGCGACCTCGCCTCGGTTAGATCTCATGGAGATTTAGGGGGTCCTGTATCTCAGATGGTGTGCACACCAGTGGTAAGAAAGGAGATCCGTAACCAGTGAACATAGATGTGTATCAAAGATTGGGCCTCTTTAGTGACACCAGAAGTTGCAAAGGAAAATATTATCTTTGAGACATACAGGGGGACAGACAGACAGAATTAAGACTTATTAATAACATAACGGGATGCATTATTTTCTAATGACATCTCTTTTATGTAATGACATCTCTTTTATCTAATGACATCTCTTATCTTTTATCTAATGGCATCTCTTTTAACTAATGACATCTCTTTTAACTAATGACATCTCTTTTATCTAATGACATCTCTTATTTTTTATCTAATGACATCTCTTCTGTTTTATGTATTGACATCTCTTTTATCTAATGGCATCTCTTCTCTTTTATCTAATGATATCTAATAAAATCTCTTTTTCTTAATGGCATCTCTTATATGTAATGACATCTCTTATATGTAATGACATCTCTTATATGTAATGACATCTCTTATATGTAATGACATCTCTTATATGTAATAACATCTCTTATACGTAATGACATCTTTTATATGTAATGACATCTCTTATATGTAATGACATCTCTTATATGTAATGACATCTCTTATATGTAATGACATCTCTTATACGTAATGACATCTTTTATATGTAATGACATCTCTTATATGTAATGACATCTCTTATATGTAATGACATCTCTTATATGTAATGACATCTCTTATATGTAATGACATCTCTTATATGTAATGACATCTCTTATATGTAATGACATCTCTTATATGTAATGACATCTCTTATATGTAATGACATCTCTTATATGTATAGACATCTCTTATATGTATAGACATCTCTTATATGTAATGACATCTCTTATATGTAATGTCATCTCTTATATGTAATGTCATCTCTTCTCTTATATATAATGAAATATCGTCTCTTTGATCTAATAACAACTCAATTACTTTATCCGTTTAGACAAATGTAATTAAAAATAATGAATCAACATTATTCTTGAGGAAGTGAGTTTTAAAATCACACATAATAAAATAGTATAACAATAGCACGCGGACGTTCATTTCAGTTTTAGTCAAACTTTACATATGAGTTTGAGTTTTGAGTTTTTGGCACATCGGCACAATTTAGGCCATGTCGTGCCCGTAATCCTTCAAGGACTACTCTCCTTTACAAGAGCTAAATACAGTTAGATCATTGAAGTTAGAATTAAACGTTGGATTCAATGATTTGATTGCCAAGGGAACAAAGGTACTTCTTATGTCTGTTAGTGTCTATGATTGATGCCTTGTATCTTCTGTGTGATACTAAAATGTTACTTAGTTGCTGTTTTTTTTTATAGCTTTCAAAGCAATGTTCGTCTCCAATAGGTGTCAAAGTGCGTTTTTTTTTAAATCTTACTAGCAGACTTTAGGATTTAAATATTTTTAAGAATTAATTTGAATACATAAAAACGCTTAGGAATTTTTTCGTTCATGTTTTTAAGTTCCGTCAGATTTGAAGACTATTGGATCAAAGCCCAAACCTCTCAAAAAGACGACAAGAGATGGCAGCGGAACTATCAAGGCGACAGTCCAAAGTATATAGTAGTACATACCACACGACCCGGAACAATCTGGCTGTCGGAAAATTCCATTTTTAGTTGTAAAAAAAAAGTGGAACATATTTAGTGGCTTGAAATAATGTATATCGTGTTGTTGTTGTTTTATACATATGAATAACTGTATTGTTCTATTTATAAAGTTTTTTTTCAGCTTTTAAGATTTTTTTCCTATAATTTATTTCTAAGCATGGGGAAAAAAATACCACGACCGGAAGTTCAAAAAATGTTGTTTTTTTAAATATCCATCCATCCATCCCAGTGGCGCTACAGTCCATGGAGGGCTCTGACCTACTTCAACACATAACTCCATCCAGATCTCTCCTGGGCCTTTCGTCTCCACGCCCTAACCCCAAGCTGTTGCAGATCTGCCTCCAAATCATCAATCCATCGCATTCAGGGTCTGCCTTTTTGGGTCGCCTGCCTTTTGATTTTTTGCCTGTATACAACATTTAAAAAAAAAAAAACATTTATTTTCCATATCTATAAATAGATGATCTGAGCCTAAAACAAATTGAAACAATGTAATGTTTATTTCTACGCACAATGCTTTTAACCTACTATGGGTAAAAGAAAGAAATCTGGCCACATTTTTCTCGACAGTTCACTATTTTGATCTGTTGTAGTCCAAATAAAAGTTGTCAAAACAGAGTGTTTCTTTTTTGTACAAATCACATCCACTGTTAATTGCAGAATTTGTTTCTAATCACTTAAAAATAAATGTCGAAGTCACTGTAGGATGGCTGCCTGGCGCTCGGACTTCTGGATGCGGTATGCGCGCGCTGAACAGTCGTTCGGACTTCTCGGTGATCCTCCTGGGTTCATACCCTGCCCGCTGCCATCCCCCGTCGTCCTGCGGCAGGTTTGGACCAGGAAGTTAATTATCCTCAACTCTGACGGAACATCCGAAACATGTCAAACAAAGAAATAGTAAAAGTAAAGCACAAACGATAATGCGTGTAATAATACTTGTAGTTACATTTAATATCCTACGAATGAGTTAATCGATAAAAATCAATCAAAGACTCAATCTGTTTAATGAAATCAAATTTGATTACACAAAGTCGAAATGTTTTGACGATGAAAATCCACACAACAAACGTGTGTGCATCATCTTGAGGTTAAAAAGTAGTCATACAAAGGGGGATAACAACCGGTTAAAACTAAAAGTGACTAAAGTGGTCTGGATGGCCTCCTCCCAGAAATAGGTTTTCTGACTTCCATCACTAAATCTGAGTCTTCCTCTGGGGCTGGTGCAATCAACTGGAACGGCCTTACCTGAAACAAAATGTGAAATTAATTTTAACTTAATTTTTGATGGCAATGCATTCATTTTCTCACTTTTTGTTGTATTTTTAGTTAATATTGAAAAATACAGAGAATATGAATCTTTAATTACAGTGCAATAATAAATGTCAGATTTAAAAAAAATGAAATCTTTTAATTGCGGTACCAGGTATGTCCTCGGAAAATAGGAACAAGGGGCAGACATAATCAATTTTATTTCAATATTGTTTCCTTCTGTTGTTCTAATATTGAACATCAAACGTAACCTCATGACATTTTAACAAATGGTGAATGGCGATCTCAAGGAATGCGTATCTTTCTTGTTCAGGGACGCAGGCTTGGGATACTCAGCCTGATCTGTTTTGGTGAGGTCCGTGCCCCCATGGCATTGTGGATGTTTGTGTGTAGGCTTCGTGAGCTCTGATCGAATTGTGACACTGAGATAAAGGTGTGCCATGTTATTTTGAATAAGCTGCTTGTTTGTATTTGACCTTGTATAATACTAGTTGCCTAACCCGTATTCAGATGTCATGTCATGTTACATTGTGTAGTCATTAAATTGTCGCATTTACACTCTTGTTATTTAACTGATAAAAGCTAACGTATAGTCAGTATTTGTGTTACATAATCATCTAAGTATTAACTAATAAACTGTCAGGGGTGTCTGGGCAGACGAGCCCGGTCAAATTATAACCCCGTCAGGAAGCTAATAACCATCGTTGGGATGGGGGAACCCGGCAAAATAAGTCATACCCTAGACCTGTAAAACCCACCCTGACAGTAACTACCTGAGGAAACAAACAAAAAAAAGGTGAGGTTTCCACAAAATAAAAGCTTCTTCACCATGGCTAGTTGATTAAAGACGTACACCCACTCTCTGTTTTTTTAATACACACACACACATACATATATTACTAACACACACACAAATAATATAGTCTATAGTGGTGTTTAACATTCAGAACTCAAGAACATTATGCTTGTATCTCCCCCACCCCCCCCTCCCCAGACCATCATTGCTTGTAACTCAGCTACTACAAGGCACACAGGTTTGTTTATTGTTTTTTTTTATGGCACGGAACTGTACACTTCAGCAAGAACTTACCACATGTTCAAAGCATCCAAAAATGTAACGGCCAGGGCCATAGGGCGTTCGACCAATCAGAAAATTTGCAAATAGTTGCTCATAGCTGTCTTCATTAAGAGTATATTTGCCTCCCTGTTTGAAAAATTTTGGTCACATATATACTTGGATATTTTATACATTTATAGTAATAATAATAATTTCCCCATTGTCATATCAACCGAGGGGATAATAACAACTGAACTCACAGACACCTTCAAGGCCCTTGACATTCCTAGGAACATCCTCGTCGCCTGTCAGAGGGCGGTACTGCTGCAGACCTGCCACATCAACAGAACATTTCTCACTGGACACTACTAAAGCGACTATAGTGAAACTCAACACTGGCAGTGCCAGAGAATGAATACTCGCTCGTTTCTAACACAATAATAATAATAATAATAATAATAATAAAGAGACTACAATGAATTTTGCTTCTCATTAATGAAACCTTTTGAGTTTGTGTTTCCATACAAACTTTGTAACCTTGATAGTTAAGGTACTAACTATGCCTATAGCGGTTTGGTTGTCTACCAGCAGTTTGGTTGTCTACCAGCAGTTTGGTTGTCTACCAGCAGTTTGGTTGTCTACCAGCAGTTTGGTTGTCTACCAGCAGTTTGGTTGTCTACCAGCAGTTTGGTTGTCTACCAGCAGTTTGGTTGTCTACCAGCAGTTTGGTTGTCTACCAGCAGTTTGGTTGTCTACCAGCAGTTTGGTTGTCTACCAGCAGTTTGGTGCTACAAGTCAACGACCGATAACAATAATTACCCGAATTTCGTGCCCAATCTTTATGAAAAAAAAAAAAAGCTTCGCCACTGCATGATGCAAAACACTAAGACATTTATAATAGTCAACACGCTAAAATATTACTACACTCAGCCAATTATCAACTCGTGTGATATGGTGGTGTAATTTGCGGTTTATGTTTATCTTGTAATTATCTAGAAATGTGAGTAACCTTTAACTAGTGCCCAATGATTCTCATACCTTTGAGGCTTAATAGAATCAAGGTCAAGGAGAGTAAGTTGGACGATAAGAAAGTGTCATCCATTTATTTCTGAGTTCTGTTGTTCACACTACCAATCAGCGTATTGTTTCTCAATGCAACGTAACATTTGCAGATTTGGAGGTGCCTCTGAAGTAACAGTGTTAGCGTTTTACATCTTCAGAGTAAGTCCAATGAAATACTCCAGCGACCAATGCGATTTACATCTCTAGTGTAAATCATACAAGTATTTAAAAAGCTTGATTGACAAAAAACGGGAGAAAATAAACGAAACGAAGAAAAAAAAACAGAGGCTGGAGTATATGTAGATATTAAAAAATATTTTTTTTTCAGATATAAAAGTTGGGAAATGTTTATGAAAATGAGTAGCCATTAATTGACTAATAATCTGTTATAATGAATCACTAACATGGCGGCCATTATAAATACTTGCGCTAACCTCATTCTTCCATCTCACTTAATTTATTCAGAACTGTACTCACGTCGGTCATGTGATCGTACGCTTTTAGTGCCACCTCGTGAGCTTGGTCTGGGTCAAGGTGAACCATCTCTTTGTAAAATATCTCTAGGTCATTGGCTGTGAGAAATTTTTGCCCTGTCCGAAATAAAGGCAGACGTGAACACACACTTTTTATAGACGTAAACACACTTTCTTCTCACGTTAACACACACACATATGTAAGTGTATAGATGTCTCTTTTAAAATGTAAGCGACATGCCATTTATTGTTGATATGGTCATATATTATGTCCATACATTGTGGATACCATCTTTTTATGTGTTATCTCCCTTTGTGGCATTGTAATCATTTAAGGATGGCTGCCTGGTCGTGCGGTTTGCGCGCTGAACTGTCGTTTGAATTTATCGATTGTCCAGGGTTCAAACCCTGCCCGCTCCCATCCCCCGTCGTCCTGCGGGAGGTTTGGACTAGGAAGTAAACTATCTTCAACTCTGAAGAAACATCCGAAACATGTAAAACATTTTACAACAAACAAGGAGTTAGGCCGCGTGTACACTGCACGGTTTAGCTCTAAGGAAAAAAAAACAACATACGGCTAAAGACGTGAAGTTATCATATTCATCGGTAATTATAAAAATGGCCCTACGGCGCTTTGAAGCATGTCTTACCGCTGAACTCGACAATCTTGGAGTCACCTCGGTGATGTACAAAACTAAATGTAATCTCTTCAGTACTGAATAAAAAAAAAAATCCTAAATAACTTTTGGCTCCGGTGAAGCACATATTGTGGAACATTCAGTTACGACGACTGCACCCTCGGTAGGCCATATCGCTTTGTTCTCTTGTCCTTTGTGTTATGTATGATAAAGAAACTATTTTTTTAAAATAAAAAGAATTAAAAACATAATAATAATAATAATAATAATAAAATAATAATAATAATAATCGCCCGGATCTGCTGTTCATCGATAAAAAAAGAAAAAAACCGCTACCATTATCGATATCGTACAACTGTCTCATAATTTAAGAAAAACTGAGATAGAAAATCAAAGAAATTACGGGAACCTAGGCTTGAAGCGTCTATGGAATTTGTCCTAAATAACAATATACCCCATTGTTATATCAACCGAGGGGATAATAACAACTGACCTCACAGACACCTTCAAGGCTCTTAACATTCCTAGGAACATCCTCGTTGCCTGTCAGACCTGCCACATCACCAGAAAATTCCTCAGTGGAAACTGTTAAAGGGACTACGATGAATTTTGTTTCTCTTTAGCGAAACTCGACCCTGGCAGCGCCAGAGAATGACTACTCGTTCATTTCTAATATAATAATAATAATAATAATAATGCAGTATTTCCGGTGGCAACGCAGCCCAAGCTGTGACCTACATATTTTGCCACATCCAGGGCAAGCATAACCATTGTCCGCGGATTCTCTTTTGGTCTCAAATGTGTATCCCGCGACCTTTGTGAGTGACCTCATTTAATTATGGTGCAACGAAATAGGGCTAGGAAATCCTTGTCTTATTGCTGTGTACACTTCATAGTTAGTCGTTTAGTAGGCCTAAAAGTCAAGTCAAGTTTCGGGGTGGCCAGGTTTTTCTCGCGTCCAGTGCAAGTTTCTACTTCTGATGTTTTAAGAAGACCTATATGCTTGCCAAAGTTGCGTAGGATTATGCAAAGAATGCTTTCTATCTCTTGCTCTCTATTTGTCTCTCTCTCTCTCTCTCTTTCTCTACCTATTTCTCTCTCCCTTTCTTTCTTTCATAGTTATCGCTCTTTATCGTACTTACTGAAAGTCATTTCCGAAGTACAAGTCGAGGTCCCTACATTTTTATTTGCAATTATATTTTAACATCTGGCAACAGTGGCGTAGCTAGGGTGGGGAGAGGAGGGGGAGAATTTGAAAATCCAACCCGGGTCCCCGCTTGAGGGGGCCCCAAATGAGTGGTTTTTTTTACATTAAGAAGCAAATATTACGCAAAATGCTGGGGCCCCCAGACAGGTCAATATCCCCGGGCCCCCAAACGATGGAAAATTCCTAGCTACGCCCCTGTCTAGCAGTATATTATTTTTACAGAAAACAAACATTTTTGGGCTAAACAAGCAAACATAGTTGTCTGTGTGTTGTGAATGGGAGTCAGGACCGGTTTGAACGTACGTGGAAGCCCCACTGCCAAGAATTTGTTAAGAAGACCCTCTTACCTATTCTGAAGACTAATATTAATGAATTTCATTAATCTTAGAGCTAATACAGAAAAAGTAGTTGTACATTTCATATAATTGTCCTTCTTTTCGCTTTATTTATTATGCAAATTTCTTAAACTTGTAACATTTCTAAGTTTGTGGATGTTCTATGTTGAGGCTGAGGTAAAGAGTTAATCCTAGGCCTCAGAAAATATCTACAGCTAAATGAATTAAGTTTAAATAACAGAAGACACTTAAATAAAACAAAACACATAAATAAAACAAAACACATAAATAAAACAAAACACATAAATAAAACAACATGAAACTTAAATAAGACAAAATATTTAAAATAAGACACTTAAATGAGCAAAGGCATTTAAATACCGCAATTACATAAATCTAACTCGTACTTCTCCTGTCCACAATTTTAAACAACAGCTGTGGCATTAGTCTCAGCCACACTGGCAAATTATGCATAGACATAACTCCTGGCAGAAGTCCGGACCACATGGACAACCAATTATCGAGTGTCACCTTACCAGCTGAAAAAAAAAGGGATAAAAATAGTGACACTTTATTCCATTCTGTAGAGAGAAACAAATATGTAGGCTGAAACGCATACTAAGGGCCTAGTAGAGCCCAAGGCCAAAGCACATTTGTAAGACACTCTGTTTACAAGACATTTTTGCTCTTGTTTACGAGTACGATTTCCTTCATTTTTGGGAGGATAGTAACATTTTTACAAAGCTTATATCAACTCTGCATGTTTGTCTGTCTGGTAAAAAGTGTGCCCCACTTGCCACCCCCTAAGGTCGCTACTGATTATTTCTTCTACCTGACGAAACAAGAATCAATTTGTTGAAATTAACCAATTAGTTAATTGGTTAATTATTGGTAATAAATTAATTTGCTTGGTGTCGAACAAAGGAAAGAAATTATACTTGACGGAAGTGGTGGTTTAATTTGAATTAGTCCCCTTCGTACATTGTTTAGAGGTAATTTGACACTAAAAATAGATAAATATAAAACCTTTAATTTGTATAACCACTTCGGAGACACAGTAGTTGGCTTCTTGGTTTGTGGAGGCTTGAGCCCTGGAGTTCGAATTCAAGTCGTACATTTTTTTTTATAAATGCATTTAAAAAGCGATGACGCTTACATTTACACAGATACCCCCTTCTTTCACCCCCACCCCTTCCCTTTCTTAGCTGGTCCAAACAAGGGATAGGATCCTAGTGTACTGAGAAAGCTAAAAGCATGAAATAGCGCTAAACAAAAACAATTGGTAAAAATATTTCTAATCGGACAGATTTATTATTGTTGATTGAGATCTATAATTACATGACTGATCCAAAATAATTTATATAAGCATAGATATAAGCATTTTTAAAAAAGTAGTGTTTCTTTTTTGCTTGTTTAAAAAGTATTGTTCATATTTTGCTTGTTTAAAAGTAGTGTTTCTTTTTTGCTTGTTTATAAAAGTAGTGTTTCTATTTTGCTTGTTTATAAAAGTAGTGTTCCTATTTTGCTTGTTTATAAAAGTAGTGTTCCTATTTTGCTTGTTTATAAAAGTAGTGTTCCTATTTTGCTTGTTTATAAAAGTAGTGTTCCTATTTTGCTTGTTTATAAAAGTAGTGTTTCTATTTTGCTTGTTTATAAAAGTAGTGTTCCTATTTTGCTTGTTTACAAAAGTAGTGTTTCTATTTTGCTTGTTTCACGTGTTACCTGTCCCATCATCCTCCTGAGCCTTCTCAAACAGCTGCTCGAAGAAAGCCTCATGGACCTCCTGGAACTCTCTAGCGACTGGACTCTCCTCGTCCCAGCCGGTAAAGTCGAGAATTTTCTGTTGGGTGAACAAAAGAAGAATTAGAGATGGGGGGGGGGGGGGGGTCAAGATTCAGGTCACTTCTGGGTAGGGATAAGGATAATTCCAAATTTTGTATTAATAAATACATTCGTCTTTGCAATAAATTTTTTATAAAATCAAAGCTGACAATGACTTTTTTTTTTAACGCGAGTTCGATTGGCACCCCAATATGACTGTTTTTTATATTTTTAAGATTTTTTTTAGTTTTCCGGAGATTTTAATAATTTCAGATTTCCAGGACTTAATCGTGCATATTTTCCAATTTCAGGGGATTTCCAGGAGACCCTGGAAAATAAGGAGGCCGCAGAAATCCTGTTGTTATATAAGTTATAATGGTTTAATTTAATAATTCACACCTATAACTAGCGCCGGGCCTCTGAAAGAGCGGGGCCCACTGCGGTCGCAAAGGTTGCAGTGGCCTAAGGCAGGCCCTGAATCTTCCGGCGTCCCAGCTTTCAACAAGACGTTTGGACCATGAAAGAGTCATTTTTGAAAAGATAAACAAGATTCACTGCGGGGAATCTTTCTTTCATCCGTGTCACGACAGTGTTGTGTTCCCCTATTGGTGTACCGCTAATTACACATAAGGAATTCATAACGTCCAAGCGTAGTCGGAGATTCGTGAAATAGTACTAGTCTGATTATAATAAATCAGTGTTTCTCAAACTTTTACCTCAACGGAACACTTTGTACATTCTGAGTATTTAACGAACACTTAGCTTATTTTTATGGAACGGTTGAATCACGTGGTGGCCTTCTAGATAATTATTCCAGTAGTTCATGGAACACCCCATTCAGGCCTCACGGAACACTAGGGTTCCGCGTAACACAGTTTGGGAAACACTGTAATAAATTAATCACACAAAATAGTCCAGGTGTCGGCCTAGAGAGAAAATATAGACTAATTGAAATTATTCATTCACAGTGAATGTATTGAAATGAAGCACAATTAAAAACTAATCCAGATTTTTTTCTATTTATCATCATCATCCTAATCTTTCCTTTGCGTTCCCCATGGACCATAGGTTCTCAGTAAAAACATCACTCTTCACGGTCTCTTGCTAGTTTTGTAATGGCTTCCCAGCTCTTTCCGGTCCTCTCGGCTTCATCTAGTACACTGCGTCGCCACGTTCTTTTTGGTCTTCCTCTACGTCTTGTTCCCTGGGGGTTCCACTTTAAGGCCTGTCTAGCTCTGTTGCTGGTATCTTTTCTAAGGGTGTGACCAATCCATCTCCACTTCCTCTCTAAGATCTGCACTTCTATATTTTTCTGTCCACTCATCTCCCACAGTTTGGTGTTTTCTACTTTGTCATACCAGTGTATATTTAGGATATTTCTCAGGCATCTGTTGATGAAGGTCTGTATTTTTTTGTTGTTGTGGCTTCAGTTGTTCTCCATGTTTCAGAACCATACAGTAGGACAGCCTTGACATTAGAGTTAAAGATTCTTAGTTTAGTCTTGTTTGAGATGTGAGGAGATTTTCCTATTGGATTTAGCTGTGTAAATGTCTGACGCGCTAGATTTATACGGCGTTTAATGTCTCCATCTGTTCCACCTGATACACTGACTACACTCCCAATGTATATAAAATTATCTACTTGGTCTATGGTCTGAGAATCCAGTTCTATGTCTCCGATTTGTTTACTGTAAGTACTTTTGCTTTTTTGTGGTTTATTTGGAGGCCTTCCCCTTCTCCTACTTTAACTCTTTTACACATGCTTTCTTCCACTTCCTTTACTCAGATCAAGCTGAACATTTTCACAATTATTCATTGTTGAAGACAACGCATAATTTATTTTTTAAAAAAAATTAGTTAATTACTTAGGGGTAACTAATTAATAAACAATAGTAATCTTTATAATCAGTGAAGGAATTTTTTTTACAATTGTGATCTACAAAATACTCCCTTCACTCTATATAAGCTTGTTTATTGTAACTATTTTTTTTTCTTGTTTGCTTGTTTCTCTGATATATTATGTTCAGAAGGCAATGGGTTAAAATATTTTTAATTAAACTAATGATTCATTCAAGTGAAATTAAGTCTTAATAAAAATAAATAGTGTCATTTCTTTTTAGATAGTACAAAAGGTGAGTACAATTTAATCAAACGTACATCCATGAGTCTGTTGATACTGTTCTTATCGAGATTCTCGTTTTCATCAGGGGCTGAAAGTAGAAACGATTTTATGTCGATTATTGTGGGTTAAAAATCTGTTTCTGTTTTCCAAGTATAGTTTCGTAGAAAACAAAATTATACCTAAAAACCGGAAGTAGTATTCAAGTTTTTCTTTTTGAAACGGAGACAGTTGAAGATGCTTGGAGGACATTTTGTTTTTACTTGGATTAAATCAATCTGAAACTAAACACAAAAAAAGTCTAAACTTAAAAATATAAATTTACTATGAACTTCCTTTGTTCCCTAGCGTGAAGTAGAGATGGGGCACCACAAATGATCTACTGCCCAGTTCCCCTTCACAAAACAAAACCTAATTAAATTCTCAGAAAGACACAAAAACCAAATTTCTTATCTTATCTTATATAACCTGCACCCATTAAACCACTATTACATAAGATCTGAATGAAGTGGTCGTCTCCTTTCCATTAGGACTAAAACAGAAAGATTAAAAAACTCCTTTATCCCACTGTCGGTCAGAGTGTTACAAGATCAGCTGTCGTCATCGAGAAGTACATAGAAGTCTAATTCAGACGTTACTTCAAAAAAGAAGATGATTACGTACTACGCGTCATGCATAATAACAATGCTTTTCCTTATCTTTTTGTTAATGTGGCCCACGACACGAGAATCGGAAATTAAAATGACTCTCAGGCCGAATTAGGTTGGGTATCAATGTATAAAACTTTTAAAATTTAACATTTAAACGGAATGTAATATCCATCTGAAATGTTTATGAAAACACTAATAAAATCTTTTCTGACGTTTATGTGATGACGATGGCTGAGTGGTTAAGGCATGGCTTCCGAGCCTGGAGTCCTGGATTCGAATCTCGGTGAAAACTGGGATTTTGAATTTAGGGATTTTTACGGCGCCCCTGAGTCGACCCAACTCTAATGGGTACCTGACCTTAGTTGAGGAAAGTAAAGGCAGTTGGTCGTTGTGCTTGCCACATACACCCTGCTCGTTAACCGTTGGCCAAAGAAACGGATGACCTTAATATCCTCTGTCCTATAGCCCTGTCGTATCCCCGCATGCACTGTTGTAACATAAACTACAAATCAATGTCTTAAAATAGCATCTCAGCTCATGCTGTTACTTCAGTCTGAAAACTTAACACACATCACACAGTGCCGGATTTACCTCATAAGCTAAAGCTTAGGGCCCACGCTTGTTTTAAGCCCCCCCCCCCCTTTTCCCAAAAGGTTGCAGAGATATTTCCAATCTTTTGGAGAAATAGATAACGGAATAAAATTACCTTACAAATAGCCCCATATCTTAGGGCCTTGTAGTCAAACTAAATTTCCATTTGATTGGATCAATAAACATTATCTTATCTTATCTTATCAAGTCTAAATCCGGCCCTGTCCTAGCATATGGAGATTCATTACAAACGAATGTTCACATTTGACTAGAGTAACACCTTTAGTAAAATCACTAAATTTAGAAAGCCTTCAGGACAGAAGACTCTAAAGTAAAGTAGCAATTATACATAAAACACTGAACCATAATCCTCAAATACAAAAACAAATTTTAATTAAAAATACTCAGAAAGACACAAAGGTAAAGGCACATTCCTCGTCCCATATGCTAGGACAAATTTGTACAAATACTCCTTCTTCCCTAGTGCTATTAGAGCATGGAATGGGTTGCCTGAGCTAGCCAGGAAAACCAGTGACTTGGCAGAATTTAAGTCATTGGTTAATATGCATGACTAAATGCATGACGCTTAGGACGTAATCATCTTCTTTTTTGAAGTAACGTCTGTATTATATAAGATAAGATAAGATAAGGGCTACAATACATACACTACGGTCTAAGTTAGTACCCAAGGAACATTCCTGCCTAGTTTTATCAAGATTGGTCAAGAGGTTTTGATGTCTCTAAATAACATACATACATACATACGCCTCACATTCTACTTTATAATATAAGATTATCGCCATTATCTCATGTCTTGATGTCAAATCAAAATGCAGGGGCCCTTATAGAGGTAAAGCCCCCGGGCCCCCAAATCCCTAACTACGCCACTGATTTCAAGCTTGCACTAGATTTGTAACTAGTTAATTATTCCAGTAGTTCGTGGGACACCTATTCAGGCCTCGCGGAACACTAGGGTTCCGCGGAACACAGTTTGGGAAACACTGTTTTAGACAAATGATAATGCCAGCCTCGTTCTCGTTAATTGAAATAGAATCTGGTCTCGAGGCGTTAAAAAACGTTTCCTTTTCAAAGGGGGATGACCTACTTCTCTTTTGAGCAAGATTGTCTCCGCTTTGACCGGGTTGCACTTTCTTAAAAGTATGTCAGTCAAATTATATTTTACAACGTAGACAAACTTGGAGTTATATAAACAAGTGAAGGTTGAATTCAATTTAAATATTCACGGTCAAGGTATTACACACAACAAAGTATATCGACCTAGTTTTCTTAGAATTATGTGTACAAATTAAAAAAATATTTAAAAAACCATAAGTTAATAAAATGTCAAAGAAAACTCAGAGATAGAGGTACATTTATTATTCCAATAGTTCAGTCACTATATTAAAGATACTCTTTTTTTCTATTATAGTTTCAGTTTCAGTAGAGCAATTGTGCACTCCACACAAACACGAAAGGACTTCTGTATCCAGCCGATTTTTTTACATTTTCTCCAGGAGAGCCCTTATTAGATACAATAAAAGGTCATATTTCTATAACTTCGGACGAAGATTTTTTTCGTCAGATCAAGAAACCTGCACAGTGACAGAGGAGGGGGCGGGGGTATGGTGACAGTTGGCACGGTTCAAACTCAAGACCATCTTGACGTCAGTTCAAAAACGCATACCACAATACCAGGCAATGGTACTATGACAGTGCCTTGATAAATGACGCTGAACGCCCCTTTCATGACTGAACACAAAATATAGGACACCTAGGGTAATTATTCATATTAATGTAGACCTTTTTTTTTTTAAATCATTTTTCTAATAATATGTATTGTGCACATAGAGTATTTTAAATACGGATGCGGAATGTATTAGTCCGTTGGACCATTGGGGCACAACACAAGATCTGTCGCCCGTCTTTCTCTATTACTCTCTATCTTTTGCCTTGGATAGAACCTCCTTCAATGGCAGGCCCGTCCATTCTTTAATGTTGTCTTCCCGTCGTTTTCTCTGTCTGCCTCTTCTTCTTTTTCCTGGTACTGTTCCCTCTCTCTCGTTCTGCCATCAGCGTCCAAGTATCACGAGCATATAAGAATATGGCCATGACTAGAGGGCATCAGTCTGATTTTAGAGTTGACAGCTATGTCTTTGTCTTTTCAGATTGTTTTGAGTTTTGCAAGTGCTGCTGTTGACTGAGAACATCCCTCGTCCCATATGCTAGGACAAATTTGTACAAATACTCCTTCTTCCCTAGTGCTATTAGAGCATGGAATGGGTTGCCTGAGCTAGCCAGGAAAACCAGTGACTTGGCAGAATTAAGGTCATTAATTAATATGCTTGACTTAATGCATGACGCGTAGGACGTAATCATCTTTTTTGAAGTAACGTCTGTATTATATAAGATAAGATAAATTCTGGCTCATAGTTCAGTTTTGGTTCCCTCTTCTGAGATGATAGCTCCGAGGTATTTAAAACTGCTGACACTTGTCACCTTTTCACCTCCAATACTGACGTCCCTTTAAAAAACCTGTTGGCTATTTTCAAAATTTGTTTTTTTCGGCAATGATTTTCATACCATATGCTGCGGAAGTGTTGTCTATGTGCATCGCCAAGTCAGCTGATTCTTCTTCTGTCAGAGTCAGACTGTCTAGTCTATGTCGTCTGCAAAGCGGACTTAATTCGGCTAAATAACGGCTAAAATGTACAGTCACCTTGTAAGGTCTACATAATTAGTCTAAAATACATTGTACCTGTCTTCACCTGAGCTGAGCTATTTACACATCGTCAAAAACACTTAGCAGAGTCTTCTTTAATTTATCTCTTAGTCCGAATGGGGAGACCTTTTAAATAGTTTAAGGGACAGCTCATAGCAAGGGAGTTCCTGTGTTCCAGGAGGGCATCCATTGTTAAACAGTTGTTTTTTTTTTGGGGGGGGCCTTCAATGCCATACACCTTGCATCTCCGTCCCCTCACTGTCCGCATATCTCCCTGTCCGTATATCTCCTTGTCCGTATACCTCCTTGTCCGTATATCTCACTGTTAGCATATCTCCCTGTCCGCATATCTCCTTGTCCGTATATCTCACTGTTAGCATATCTCCCTGTCCGCATATCTCCCTGTCCGCATATCTCCTTGTCCGTATATCTCACTGTTAGCATATCTCCCTGTCCGTATATCTCCCTGTCCGCATATCTCCCTGTCCGCATATCTCCCTGTCCGTATATCTCCCTGTCCGCATATCTCCTTGTCCGTATATCTCACTGTTAGCATATCTCCCTGTCCGCATATCTCCTTGTCCGTATATCTCACTGTCCGCATATCTCCCTGTCCGTATATCTCAATGTTAGCATATCTCCCTGTCTGCATATCTGCCTGTCCACATATCTCCTTGTCCACATATCTCCTTGTCCGTATATCTCACTGTTAGCATATCTCCTTGTCCGTATATCTCACTGTTAGCATATCTCCCTGTCCGCATATCTCCCTGTCCGTATATCTCCCTGTCCGCATATCTCCTTGTCCGTATATCTCACTGTTAGCATATCTCCCTGTCCGCATATCTCCTTGTCCGTATATCTCACTGTTAGCATATCTCCCTGTCCGCATATCTCCCTGTCCGTATATCTCAATGTTAGCATATCTCCCTGTCTGCATATCTGCCTGTCCACATATCTCCTTGTCCACATATCTCCTTGTCCACATATCTCAATGCCATATCTCCCTGTCCGCATATCTCACTATTAGCATATCTCCCTGTCCGCATATCTCACTGTCAGCATATCTGCCTGTCTGCATATCTCACTGTCAGCATATCTGCCTGTCCGCATATCTCCCTGTCCACATATCTCACTATCCGCATATCTCTCTGTCCGTACATGACAGAATGATACGTCTGTATTCTGTGCATTGGATATTCTATTAATGAAAATCCCCCTTAGCGACATGACCACATTGACGTGATCTCAAATACTACGAGATTCTGTGCATTGGATATTCTATTAATGAAAATCCCCCTTAGCAACATGACCACATTGACGTGATCTCAAATACTACGAGATTCTGTGCAATTTATGTTCTGGGCGATTGAAGGTTTTCCTGGCAAGATTTTCTTACGAACATTTCTGTTGATGCAGACGTAGTGAGTGCCCAGATTTTATTTTACGACGAGTCAATGTTCAACTTTTTACCAGATATAGTGAGTTAATATAAGCTTTCTAAAACATTTTTTTCTTCTTATCTTTATAGTATCATTTTTTTAAAATTAATTATTGTGGTTTGTTTCGTGGCAATATTGTAACTGGCTTTCACTTGCTGAGGTAACATCATTCGCATAGTAGATTTTACTATGCAATGTCTAACCATATACCTGTATCATACTCAATGTAGCTAATGAGTTCCCAAAAGAGTCAAAGTATTAGTAATCCACGTCAGCCATTATCTCACAGTGGAAATTCCCGTGTAAATACATTGGACACATGAATGCAAAATATAATTGAAGCTGGATGATTCCAATAATTATTCCGCTACAAAGATTGCTTCAGGTTCACTGACTAGTAAATATAGATTTGTTTCCCTTTAAGAAGCCAACGTATGATTTAGATCGAAATCAGACAATCTTATCTTATCTTATATAATACAGACGTTACTTCAAAAAAGAAGATGATTACGTCCTACGCGTCAAGCATATTAAATTCTGCCAAGTCACTGGTTTTTCTGGCTAGCTCAGGCAATGAACTAAAAATTACTAAAACTATAAAAATGAATTTGATTGATGCAGCACTTAGAAGTGGAACATATCATGTGCGTGTAGTGGACAAAATCAAAAGTACAACTCTACACTAAAATGGTTTTAAAAGGAGAACCATTTTTATTTCGCATTTTCAGAGTCTAGGAGTAGAGTCTTAATTGAAAACTGTGTCAACATAAAAAGTTTTTAAATAAAAAGAAGAAATCTAAGCTTGCCTTACTGTGTTGTCGTAGTCCAGATGTGACCTACAATTATGTTGTGTGTACACTAGGCAGGCTGGTCCTCTCGTTTCTACTTCCAGCCAGGTGACCTTCACGATAGTGTGATGAATGGGAAGATTTAAACTGCTGGGATTCTCACACCGCAGATATTGTCCGGTTTATCTAGCTCTCTTTTACATTCTATTTTGAATTGATTAGCTATAGACTGAAGTCAAAATGAATGGCCGCTTGGTCGTGTTGAATGCGCTTCGGACTGTGTCACGATAGTCCCTAGTTTGAACCTAGTCCGAACCCGTCGTCACAATGGCACTGAATTCAAACATGTTTTCTGTCCGGCAAGAGGTTTAGCTGAAGGCGCTGTGGCTAAGCGGTAAAGCGCTTGACTTCCAAACCGGGGTCCGGGTTCGAATCCGCGTGAAGACTGGGATTTTCAATTTCGGGATCTTCGGGCGACTCTGAGTCCACCCAGCTCTAATGGGTACCTGACATTAGTTGGGGAAAAGTAAAGGCTGTTGGTCGTTGTGCTGGCCACATGGCACTATTGTTAACCGTAGTTGAGACTTAGAGCTAATCTGGTAGACATAGGTCTTTGCTATGTTTCAGATTTGTTCCAAGTTTATCGATTTTTCGGCGAACACCAATTGGAGGCCCTAGGCGGCTGCTTAGTTTGCCTATTGCCTAAGGCTGGTCCTTGCCTAACGGTACAGAGAGATATGACGATAATATTACTTCATCTAAAATCTAGGGGGGGGGGGGGTGCGAAGGTCTGAGTGGTTAAGCGGTGTCTTCTGAACCTTGTCTCCTGGGTTCGAATGTTGGTGTAGACTGGGATTTTGAATATCGGGATTTTTAGGGCACCCCTGAGCCCAACCCAACCCAAATGAAATGGTTACCTGAATTTGGTTGGGGAAGTATAGGCGGTTGGTCGTTGTGCTGACCACGTGACACCCTACTAATTAACCTTATAAAAACAAAACATCTAGAATTAGAATAGATCTATATCGATTTAGAATTTACATGCAGACTAGGCATTGATTAATAGAACTATTCAGTGGTGTATAATGTATAGGTCTACCTTCCTATCCTTAATTTAAAAAAAAAACAATAACTAACAAACCTAGATCTAGATCTACCTACATATAAATCCAGACAACCAAAAAAAAGTGTAGGCTTACGTCTAAATTTAAAAAATCCTGTATTGAAGGACAAACACTCGCAGACGGTAATGTCGTGGACGTTGTAAATAGTGCGCTGTCGGTGCACAGTGCGTGGCAGAGCTGGATCTAGATCTAGGTGGCTGCAAGGCTAACACACATACGTCATACACAAACATTGCATAATTAGAAGGGAAAAAAACAAACAAGGTCGTTTGTCATACTCTTCTGGTTCCCTCTTGGCATGGGGTATAATGGAGACACAGCTACGATCTACAATGTAAAGAACACAATTTATCTTATAAATTACAGACGTTAATTTCAATATAAGATAAGATAAGACGTTCCTTCAAAATAGAAGTTATAATAGTTACGTCACACTCGTTAGCGCGTATCCAGTCGAAAGTCTTTCGCGTTCATTAAAAAAAAAAACAAGAAAAATACCGGTATTTTAAAAACACTTTTTAAAAAAATCGAAATCTTATATTAAGCGTAGTTGTATCGATTATACTTTGCATTAGTCATGTAATGAAATTTGTAATAAATCTTGCAACAATAGGCTATAAATCTGTGCGATTTGAAATATTTTTTCTAGTTTAGTTTTTGCTTTATCAATACGCTATATATATCCTATCACTTGTCTGGACCAGTTTGATCCTAGATTGGGTGTGGGAGAAATAACGTGTACTAACTTTTTTCAGACAGACAGACTGACAGAAAGAGTTGATTTAAGATTTGTAAAAATAAAACATAAAAAAAAAACAGTGCTTCCTCTAGAGCAGGGGTTCTCAACCTGTGGGTCGAGACCCCTTTGGGGGTCGATTGACGATTTGCCAGGGGTCGCCTAAGACCATCGAAAAAATGGATTGTTTTTGTCTATTCTTCTTTTGCTGTATGTATGTGCGGGGGGGGGGGGGTCGCGGCAGAATGGGGATTGTAAAAAGGGGTCGCCGAGCCTAAAAGGTTGAGAACCGCTGCTCTCGAGCAGTGTACCAAGAAGAAAAGGCAGACAGAAAAAGTGAGAAGGCTTAAAGAATGGACGAGCCTGCCATTGAAAGAGATTCTATAGAAGGCAAAAGAAAAAGAGGAATGGAGACAGAGATTTGTCAGATCATGTGTGGTGCCCCAATGATTCAACAGACTAAGGAACAGGTGAATCCAAAAACTTGAAATACGTAAATATATTGAAATAGATAAGTGGAAAAAAAACTGAGTTAATAATTTTGTGGGACATACTTTTTATAACTGTATATGTGTATAAATGTACAATTATTAGGCCTACATCTAGGCTCTTCGTAGCACTTTCTCATTGGTTCAGAGATGGAGTGACCTCTTGCTGGGAGAAAGCCAGGACATTCGCTGTGCTATCAGCAGCAGACGCCTTGGCTGGCTTGGCCACGTTCATAGAATGCCAGTAGGTCGACTTCCACAAGACATCCTGTATGGCGATCTAACATAAGGCAAGAGAGCTGCTGGTCGTCCACTTTCAGGATATACAGATGAATGCAAACGCGACATAGAGCTCTTCAAAATCGACACTAGCAGCTGGGAAAAAAGTGGCATTGGATAGATCCACTTGGAGATCGAGCATAAAGGAAGGGTACCAGGTTTGCAGATCTCTTACACAACTGTAGTATAAAGAAGGGTGAAAATGCAACGGCGACTGGTGATTACATATGCCCAACCTGTGACCGCAGCTGTGTATCAAGGAAAGGCCTCTTTAGTTGCACAAGAAGTTGCAATGGGAGAAGATTATCTCTAGAGATGTCAAATGCCACAGTCGTCTAGGCCTACCAAGTAAATTTCCAGCGTTAATGCTTCTATCAAGCTTTATTATAATTAAGATTAATTTTTGTAAATGGTATCTCTTAATTGTTTGTGAAGCTTGTTTAAGCCAAAATTATTTTCTCGGCCTGATGTGGTGATCTTAAAAATCTTACTGCAAAAAAATCTTATCAATACAATAATAGATTGAAAACTCAAGTCATTTGTAATAAAAATTTAATTATAATAATTATAAAACTATATTACTGAAGAGACATTTTCAGTCAGTAAGAAAACATTGATTATAATAAAATAAAATATGTACAATGGAACCTGGTTAATGGGATATCTCTTAATTAATTAACACCATAATATCACACACACAAGAGATTCATTATTAAAAAACAGACTTTCCACTTTTTCCTTTACAGTTAGACCTGTTCCTGTTATGGGCTTAAGCAGTTTGTATTTCAGCAGGTTTGCGTAGTCATGTCACTGCTCTCATCTTTAATCTTCGGAATCAAAGACATTGCCATTATTATTTCAGCAGTGAAATCAAAAAGTGTTCCACTGTAAAATTACCAAAATGTTAGATGATTCATAAGAGCATAAACATTCAAGCAAAGAAAACTTTAGGGACCTTGTGCTTATTTTAGCAATTCTTAATCAAATGCATTTCAATTGCAGGTAGTTTTGAATTAAGAATTTCACAAATAATACACATCTGAGACACCAATCCCCTCCCCTATTGAAAAATACAATAGTACCCAGTATTAGAAATAGTTAAAACAAAATGACTTAAAAGATAAAGAGCTTTAATGATTATGAAATAGAAAAAGTCACACAAGACTGATGTAACAGGAGGAGATAACTTAATGCCAGTTTCAAATGTAAAGATAATTGTAAAAGTCATAAACTCTTCTATTTCCTCCTAACTCATCCCCCCCCCCCCCCCCATGTGACAGCCAGGAAACTGTTAAAAAGATGTATCTGTTATTAAATGCTAAGAATTATATACTATTTTATAAGTAAATTCTTTAAGTTGAATTTAAAGTCAATCTTTTACTAGATGCTGTCGTTAAACTATGATACATTTAACCTATACTTAAATGTACATATAAAGCAACATTATTCCTGGTAAAATATTAACCTAAAGTAAAAAAATTAATATAAAAATTGGTAAAACTATTGGATTTTGTGGATGGTAATATTTCCAAACTCTTCCATTAAAGGCAAAAGTTCTAAACTGGCCTAGTTTTTACATATTTATAAATCACTAAAAGAGGACAATACTCAGATAAGTATAAAGCATCAAACATTTGTCGTCTGCTGGTTTCTTCATTTGTTACTCGGCTTAATTGACAGGAATTGCTAACATGCCTGTTGGCGATAGTTGGTTAGTAACAGAACAAGTAGATATACGCAGATGGCATTAATTACAGCTTTTATCATTTTTGTTGACATTTTTACAACAAATTTGAATAAATATGAAAATTTGTATTTTACTGTCAAAATATTCATTATTCTGGAATTAAAAATTTATTATAATCTGTGCAACTAAAAGACATAAAAAAAGATAATTAAAAAACAAACAAACCCTAAAGGTAAAAAAGGAAAACAATGAATGAAAATAATGATTATTGTGGCTAATATAGCAAGTGTGTGTTAAATAATTGCGAGGTACTATTAGCAAGTTTTGTAACTATGTGAACCTGAAATTACACTTAAGTTATAACATGGTTAGTAGCACTTTTCCATGACAAAATTTTAGGAGGTTTTTTAAGGATGTGGGTGCAAGGTGGCGTAGACGCATCACTGGTCATCTCTTTAACACAGCCAGCCCATAATGTCATGCGATAAGAATGCCTAGTTACGCTGTTGTCTTTCCCCCACATTTGTAGCAACAGATAAGCAAAATTATATTTTTAAAAATTATTGGGTAACAAATTTTAGGAGAATTCTGACAATTTCTAGGATGTTACAATATCACTATGTCATGATTGTAACTTATCCACGAAAGACATTTATCTTTTGATAACTATAAAAAGTACTCAAAAATAATACATGATGATGACATTATATGAGCTGCAAAAAAAAAAGTAAATGCAGTTTTCATCAGAATCTTATATTAAGGCATCTATGGAGTTCCTTGTTGGCTGGACCATACCAAAGCACATTAACACTATAATAGCACCAGAAAGTCATAATTGGAAGTTAAAAGTCAATTTCAGAGTTGTCTGAGTCCCAGTTACTGGTTTCAATAGCTACTTCATCAAAGTCAACTTCCACATTGTATTCAAATTGCGGGTCACCAGGTTTTATTCGTTTTTTCTCAAAAGAAGAGTCCATGAGTAGTTTTTTGCGTTGCAGGATTTCCGGGTCTACTTTATTCAGATTCTCTTCTGGGTTGATTTGATCCATGAGGTTGTTGCGAGCAATGCTGGCCTCTAGGCTTAAGCCATTTAGCTTATCTTTCACTATAGTGAGCAAACGCTGCAACTGAGCAGGGGACATCAGTCTGATGAATTTAGAATGTCGAGGGTTACTCTCTAGTTCCTGCATGATGCGATCGATGCCTGAATTTTTGTTGAAATTACGAAGTGGCATGGAACGACTTCTAAGTTTTCCTGTTTTTCTATCCTTGTAATTTAAAACCAATGCTGGGGGATCAAATCTAACACCACATTTTAAGATCTGCAATGTGTCCGCCATCACAGTTGCAATTAATTAAAAAGGGTCTATGGTAAAAAATCTGGAGAAGAAAAAACATTTTACAAAACTTAGAATGGTTGAATCTAACTTTAAGAATAGCATGACACAGCATACATTTTTACAAGTGCTCCTGCTTCCCTAGTGCAATTAGAGAAACAAATGCGCTGCCTGAATCAGCCAGGAAAAGCAATGACTTAGCAGAGTTTGACTCATTGATTAACATGCACGACTAGATTGATAGATAAAATGAGTAGGACATAATTATCTTCTCTTTTGAAGTGATGTCTAGAATCTATTAGATAAGATAAGATACAGAACAGAATTTTTTAGACAATCTAAATAAACTAAGTAGACAGTTTTATATACCATAGGTGTGTTGTTAACATCAAATAAACCTAGTTATTTGATATTTTGGGTTTTTGGCACAACAGCACAATTAGGCCATGTTCTGCCTTCAAATAAATTTAGCATGTTAGACAATTATTCACCTTAAATAAAAACCAATTTGGAAATCTTTCCACATTTCTAAGAATACTAAAATAAGAACCTTTAACTCCAATGTCAAAGGTCTGAAACATGTAGATCTAGAACAAGTGAAACACAACAACAAAAATACAGAAATTCAACAAGAAACATCTTGAAAATACGGTACTGTCTTAATAAAAAGTAGAAAACACCAAACTGTGGGAGATGGGTGAACAGAGGTGCAGATCTTGGATAGAAAGTGGATAGATTGGTCACACCCTTAGAAAAGGTGCCAACAATAGAGCCAGACTGGCCTTAGATTGCAAAACCTCATCCTCTAGGACAAAAGATGCAGAGGAAGACTTAAAAGAATTACATGGCGATGTAGAATGCTATAAATGCAGCTGAGTGAGGGGACAGGAAAGAGCTGGAAAGTTATGAAAAAACTAGCCAAAGACCCAAAGTATGTGTTTTACTGAAGCCCTGCTATGTTGCATGGGGTACACAAACTGAACTAACTTCACAAGGCAGATGTGACATTGACATGGTGATAAAGAAAGAACGTCTGTAAATGTTTAAATTAATGCAAAGTTACAAGATAAGAATAACTTTAAAGTTCAATAAGATTAAAGATAAGAAGATCATATATTATATAGATCTATGATATATATACCAATACATACTTGGATACTACAAGTACAGTCTACTACAGTACTACACTAATGTCACTAACTAGTAGTATTACTCTCTAATACTGACACTGAATTTTGAATCTAATTTTAAATTTATGAATCTAATCGACTAATCTACTTAATCTAGAAGATAGTAAAAAACTAGTAGATCTTTTCTAATTAATTTAAATGTTTTGTAATACTAAGACTAATAATATCATACATATGTTATTCAACTTATTGACTAAATAGATCAATTAGAATCTAGATATGTGTAATTTGAGACTTGCATAATTTTAGCTCTGACTTGTTTGGAACAAAACTACGAAGCCTATGGTTAATCATTCTAAATCGTCGAATCGAGGTCGCTAATGAAAACATTCTGTTCCGTCAAGTTCTTTCCCCTGAGACAAGAATTGGATCATTTAAAAAAACGACTTTCAACTTGAGTGAAACAAAAAGGAAAATGAATTAGTACATTTATAAAAATGTTAAACTATTTTCCTTAGATTTCTATACCTTATCAGACGTGAAATCGGATAAAACAGATAGATTATTTTAGACCAAATAGATCTATTCAATAAGGTTAGAAGGTAAAATAATTGCCAAACTTAAGCAGCGGTAAATCTAAAAAATGTAACAAGAGATCCCAAATAGCTCAAGCGCATGCGCAAATTACCAAGATGGAGGCAAAACTGTACTTTTTTCACTTGGCATAAACAATTCTATAAGCAAATAATTATAATTGATAATATTATAGTGTTTTTCACGGTGATTATAGGCTTTTTAAAGGTAGTTATGCAGTTAAATTTATTTTCACTATTGGTTTCTTGCACAGGTTATTTAAACAGCTGTATTTATGCTGTCAAAGTCGGTACTTTTTTTTTTAGCCAGCAGTGAGAGCTCGATGAGTCGATCTGACGTTCAACTTTCACTCAACAATACTTGTCACAGGTTTTCTTTTCTTTTATTTTTAGTCCAGTCTATGCCTAGCTCAAGGCAATTCAACTGGCAGGTATCTTGATCTAGACGTCTATCGGCATACCAGTCTATCTATTATATTTATAACTATAATAAATTAATACTATAATAGTTATTAAGTTATTAAGACACTTCAGGACAGAAGAATAAAAAGTAAAGTATCTAGATCTACTCTAGAATTCTTTCTAGATCTAATCTATAATACACAAAACACTAAATCATAATTTACAAATAATAGAAAAACAAAACCTAATGAAATACTCAGGAAGAATTTAAGTAAAGATAGAGGCATATTTATTACTCTAGAACCGCTAGAACAAAATTTGTACAAGTGTATGACAAGTGCTCCTTCTTCCCTAGTCAGCCTAGTGTTATTGGAGAATGGAATGGGTTGCCTGAATCATCAATTTAAGTTAACAAAACCAAGTGATATTATTTTGTTTTCATATAGTAGATCATATGCTTTAAAAGTTTTTTTATTTATAAACATCAGTACATTTTTTTGTTTTTGTTCATATAAGTAACCTGGAATTTTAGACCCTAACCAGGAATTTTTTTTACGACTGGAAGGTGTGGATATATATATATATCAGAGCTGTCTAATCTGGCAGGGACAGAAGATGAGTTAGCTGACTTGGTCATGCGCACAGACTAGATTTCTGCAGCATATGGTACATACTGTATGCAAATGAAGTGTCAGTGCCTTAAAATACCAGAGTTATTGTCAAGGTTTGCACAGTCAACTAAGCACTTACAAAACCAAAACAATCTGGAAAGACAAAAGCTTAGCCCTCGACACTAAAATAAGAGTAATGCGCTTCCTGGTCAAAGCCACATTCTTACATGCTGCAAATCTTGCCGATGACTGATTGCCATATCACTAGGTACCCAGACCTTGCAAAGATCTTTCTTGAGGGAACAGAACCAGTACCAGGTCGACAGAGAGAGCATGGGAAGACAACATAAAGAATGGACTAGTTAGTCATTGAAAGAAACTCTATCCAAGGCAAAAGTCAGGAATGGAGAAAGACGATCAACAGATCTTTCCTGCAGAAAGGGAAATGTGAAGATCTAATCTAAAGTCTAGGTCTACCTGGACTAAAAACAAATAACACTTTTTATGAGATCAGTTAGCTCCAGTATAGGTTTAGATTGATCAGGATGATCTAGACAAGTTGTAAAGAAAATAAGTCAATTTAGTAGGCTTGTGACTTAATAAGTAAAGGTATCATGGTTTTATATCATGACTGTTACATAAATGGGTCAGTTAGTTTAATAGTCATCCATCCATTATCTTCCTGTTGTCTTTCTCCACATTATCCATCTGATTTTTTTCTGTAAGCTCCTTTTATTTTTCAGTCATTTTTAGATTGAATTTGTTAATTTACTAATTAAAAAAAATATAATATTTTAATTCTCTTTATGAATTTGGTGTTTTACAAAAAGAACTCTAGCTTAAAAGTGTTCTATGTTAGAGACATTAAAATTAACAGAATTCTGGGAGAACACTGGTGGGAGTTGTTTAAGTCTATCATTTCTAAAAATGTTTAATAAAAGCAATATATATATTTTCTCTTATAAGCTTCTGTTACTGAAAAAAAAAATTATATTTTTTTGTACTAATTCCATTTTTCTTTTTAAAAGATTTTTTAGCTTAAATAACTTTGGTAAAGTAAGTTGAAATAAGTCCCATAACCCACCCATAACATGCTTGATAAAAAGGACTTTATTTTTTGCTTGGGTTGCTGTTAATACTTCAGGAACAGTGAAAAAACATTAGCTTCTGCTTGTTAGCGAGTACATGCAGACATAGAGAAGTATACATTCACAGCAGCAGCAGATCACATGTGACTATTACATAACATGAACTATTAATTTTTTATTTTTTGATAATGTCTGCTGCTAATTGTTTGTCTACAATGTGCAGACTCAATATTGTTCTACTTTTGGTTTGTTACAGGTTAGATGATTTTCAGAGCAAAATGTGGCCAATGCTCCTTGATTACACCAAAGATGAGTCAAAAAGGATATTGCGTCGTTTGGAGTTGGAAGCATATGCTTCGATTATTTCTGTCTTCAGGGCACAGGGGGACCTATCAAAAGATAAAAAAAAAATTCTTCAAGATTTGCAACAGACTTTAAGGTGATACTTTCTTCTATCTAAGTTTTTGTATGCTCTGATTTGATGTATATAACTGTAAGATGAAACATTTATAATTTATTTTCCTTTAATTATGCGCTATTTTTTTTTCTGATAAAATTTAACAGTATATCTACTGAACGGCACAGGGCAGAAGTTAGAAGAGCAATCAATGATGAAAAATTGGCTACAATAGCTGACAAGTAGGTGTTGAAATTATTTTTTTAAAAACCAAAACTAACAAGAAAGAAAAAAAAACACTTCATATTTATTTTATGCTATACCATAAGTTTTAATTAATGGAAAAAGCTGTAACTAAACATTAATTGTACAATAATTTACTAATTGTTCTTTTCGTGTTAAAAAATTTGGTAACAAGGGCAACAACTTGCGAGCTAGAAATCCATCTGTAAGCCTCAGTGTTTAGTATTCTTTATGCTAAAAAAAAATTTATGAGCAAAAATTGGTGATTTATATATTATATTCCAGAGGGAGAAACTAATTTTCTGTTTAGCTCTTGTACAAGTATAATATTCAAAGGTAATATAGTAAAGATTATATTTTAAAAAATGCTGCTATACTAATGAAAATAACAAAATATTATAACATTTTTTAACACTTATAGTATAGCTGGTACAATCAGCATTGCCGAGTGGACTATAGAAGGAAGGCGCCTAGTTCCACTTATGCCTAGGCTTGTTCCGCAGACAGCTTTTACAGCAACCGCCAATCAAGCAGCCAGCGCGATGATGGAAAAGAACGCCTCCCTTCCGCCTCCTTCTCAAACAGCAAATAAAGATGGTAAGTGTTGCAGTGTATGTGTGCTAGTTGCCTCAAACGGGATGCACTTAATGTGGAAGCGACATTATTTGTCTTTGGTTAGTGAAAAAGAATATATTATTTTAATTTAATTTTTATATTATATTACCTTCAATTAATTATGTCATCACTTTGTAAGGTGCCACTGCTACACTGCCTAAACCACCTCGCTCCACAAGTCCTACATCTAATGTTGTAGTTCTACCCAGTGGAACATCCATTCATATCAAAGGTAATCAATAGATACTTTACTTTTAATTGGCTTACTGACAATGAATTGTTATTTTTCAATGTAAACATTACTTTTTGTTATCGAAGGAATGCTCAATCAAGAGGATGATGAGGATCTTAGCACTCCATCACGCAGAAGCAGTAATCGCAGTTTATCAACAGATAGCAATAGTGCTGCCTCTGTTTCAACTCAGACACCTCGTATAACATACACTACAGCCTCAGCTACTTTACCTGGCTCCTCACCTGTCAAAATAACTATAAGTAAAAGTCCACAAGGTCGACCAATTACAGTTCAGTCTACCTCACAGCCTCCAAAGGTATTTTTATAGTTTTCTTTAAGCTTTCATTTCATTAACTCTCATCAAAGTTTGTAGATATGCCATTCTATGTTAACCATGTTTACTCTAATTAAAAGGTCATACTTGTGACAAGTGCTGGTCCTGTCTCAGGCACCACAGTGATTCAGCGTTCCCTGTCAGTACCTATTGTCAGGACCCCAACCACCACTCTGACTACATATGGGGGCACCAGTTTGCCGAGGTCTTCTGTCCTGATCCCTGGAGGACCATCAACCTCTGTTGCTCAAGTAGTCTCAACCTACCCAGCTGCTGTACCAACAGCATCCAGTCTGGTATCATCTGCAGGTAACTAAACTTGTGTGACATTGTTGTGTGATGGTCATTATCTCTGTCGTAGGTAACTAGACTTCTGAGATCTTGAGGTTGGAGGGTTGGCCATTATGTCCAAGTCTCAGATCTGCAGGTAACTAGACTTGAGGTGTCAGTTCTACTGACTTAAAAAAGATACTGCTTTTATTTAAAAACTTGCTTTAGAAGAGAAAGCTGTTACCTAATGTTAACCCTTAAAACGCGTGTGGCTGTTTAGCCTCTAAACATCAGAATCGTGTATGCACTCATTGTAAAACAGTTCAGCACTTTAAGGGTTAAGTAGTTCTTCTGGATTGTAGCTCCAGATGCCTAATACAAACTACCTGTGATGCATTTAACATGTACAGATCAACCTATATAATTAACGAAAAGAACTCTTAGAATATGTCTTGATCACTTTATTCACAAAATCAAAGTGTTCCACAAGAAACTCCTTTCTTTAAAAAAAAAATTTGCCTGTCTCCCTGTTATACCTCCGTGTGTTTAACCCACTCATACACACTGACTTACTACTTAACTCTTAACCACATGCCTGTAACATTCACATCACTACCTTGTAGGCATTTTTGTTTTCCACACTGTATTGGTAAACTAATTGACCTATTGAATGAAATTGCTTTTTTATTTATTTATTTTGCTACATTTTGGCTTTGATATTCCAGGAAATATGCCAGTATCTACTATCAGTTCATCACCTGCTATGTTCAACCCTTCTGTTCAAATTGGTTTAGGCAAAGTTAGACCAAGAATTGTACCCCGCCAGCGATACCCAGCTATGGTTGTAAGTAATTTTTTTTTTTAAGGTGACTACTGTGATCTTTCTTTGTTTGAATAATAAAGTGTTAATTAATTGAACTATTTTTATGTTTAGCCGCAGTCCAAGCCAGGTGTAGTAATACCAATGGGCCCTCAGCTAGTCTCCCCTACACAGAATATATCAGCTAGAATACAGGTGCCGCAGCCCCAGCATACAACATCCGCAGCTGTTCAGGTGACTCCATCTCAGCATATACCTGGCAGTATTCAAGTGAAAACACTCAACAAACCAACTATTCAGATAAAACAAGAAGGTATCACAAGCCCAGTTACTTAAGTCTTTGTGTAAAAAAAAAAATGAGGCCCATGGAAGTCTGTGAGAGAATGTTCTTGTGAGGATGTTGACATTTTTTTTATATTAATGAAATGTTGTTGTTTTTTTTGGAAGGGGGGGGGATTTATATTTACAAAATTATTTTCTGTTTATCCTGTTTTCTTTTCAAATGTTACATTCAATTCACTCCAAAAAGAAAAATATTTATGAATCTCAATATTATATCTTTTAAAACTATTTGTATCATTCACCATTACATATTTTTAAGGACGTTTATTTAGTATAGTTGTCGGTCAGGTTTTGTTTAAAAAAAATTACTTTAGCCCGCTTTCACCTGTCATTCAGCATATAAAAGCAGTAGAGAATAGGATAAGCTCCTTGGAGAATAAGAGCTGAGATATCAACATTCATTTAGATCTTTTTTTTTAAATTTAAATATCTTGATGCCATAATGAATAATGCAATTTAAAACAATATCAACATTAAAATGTTTGGAAGTCCAAGAACCAATCAAAAACTATTTATTGGATGGGACGTGCTGATGTAAATTTAATTAAACTTTTGATCTGTTGGTTGTGTGTTTTAAAACATCACTTGCTAATTATTTTTGTTGTTGGATGACTGATGTATAGATTTGCATAAATTAAAGTTTTTATCTCCCACCCAGGTGTTAAGATAATTACACAGAGTAGTACCAGCAAAATTTTACCTAAACCTATCCAGGTCACTGGTGCTGGTGGGAACACCCCAGTGGTTATGGTCAACACTGGTCAGTCCACAACAGGGAGTTCCACAGGTGTGACTATGATACCTAGATCTATATCTTCATATTCAGGTATGCTAAATATACTGTGCGTTGTATGGTGAGTCAGTTTGTACATGCTGTAAATGGTTAAGCTCAGACTAAATCCTTTTTTTTTGCCTTGTTGTCCCTTAAATTTGATAAAATGTTTGACAAGTTTAAGATTAGTATATTCTGCGTCCAAACCTCATGCACTGCAACTGAGGTAGATGGGTCTAACTTAGTGGGTGGCTTGGTGAATTACAAGATATTACAAAGAAAACGAAACAATGCTTGGCGGTTATTTGTTGTTTTTTCTTTCAAATGGTTGAGAAAATTCACAGGATCATATAATGTCCTAATAATCTTGCTTATTTTCAACTTTTCTAGCTCACCATGGAGAAGCCAAAGTATTGAACATTACATCGCCAGGAGGGAGAGTCATAGCAACCACAGCTAAGGCAACCAATGTTGTGACTGTTAACCCCAAGACACTGCACTTGACTGCTGTAAAGACGGGCTCTGGAAGCACTACAGGTACAGGCAGTGGAATTTTGTTGTTGTTTTGAAAGGGAAAAATAATGATTTGCACTCATTACACATTTCCAATAATGATCAACAAAGCAGTCTTATCTTTTCTTATCTTAGTCATATTCTTAGTCTTAGCCTTAGTCCTTAACCTTGGTCTTAGACTTAGCGTTGGTCTATAGTGTTAGTCTTAGGTTTATCTTTATTCCTAGCCTTGGTCTTTTCTTAGTCTTGGTCTTAGGCCTAGTCAAAGCTGTTTGCTTGAACAATGATGTAAAATATTTAAACAGGTCTGCTATTTTACGAAAATTGAATACTTTGATTACATGGCGTGTAAAACTTAAGCATATAGAATTCACTCATTTTATTTCATATTAGTTGAAAGCTTTTTACAATTGTTCAACAGTATCCAAGCCTAATGTCATAGTTGTCCAGAAGACGCAACATCCCAGGTTTCCTCAAGGACAGGCCGGAACTAACATTAGGACGATTACAACATCGACTTTACCAGGAGCTATTGACAAAGTAAATGTATATATAACTATATATATATCAATTTTACTACTCTACTTGTTCTAATAAATACTTCAGAAGTGTTAGGACGCTAATGTCAGGCTCAGTAACAAACTGTTTGGAGATGATACTTTTAGGCTTTTACTATTGTAAGTTCAAAATGTCTTTTTCTTAAGATAAAGCTAATGGCTGTGAACCTCTCAGAAATAAGTCCAAAAGGTTAAGGAAATTAACTAATTGCTGATATGGCATTAAAGGATTTCTGAGCCTTCATTAAATTAATTTGAAATAGTCACTAAGTGTTGTTTTTGTGGTGCTGGCAGTAGATGCTTGCTTGGTCGTGTTGTATGTGCGCTGGACTGTCATGTGGTTGTCCCATCCCCTGTTGTCCTGCTGGAAGTTTGGACTAGCAAGTAGATTATCTTCAACTCTGTAAGGAACATCTGAAACATGTAAAACAATTTACAATCCTAAATCCAGATTATAGTTTCAATCCAAAAAAATTCAGTTATCTGTGACACACATATTAAGGCTTATTAAGTAAGCCGGAATTTTTAGATTAGAGAACAATTTGTGTGACAATTAGAGCTGTTATCTGGATGCTAATTAGTGCTTGCTATTTTATGTAGTTTTGAGTTTCAAATTTAAAATAAAAATATTTGCATGTATATCCGGGACTGTATTATACTAAAATTTAATTACATTTTTATCAAAACTCTAAACAAATCTTTACTAATCAATACTCTCGTTTTATAATAGATTGATACTATGTGATATCCTAATCTAATCCTCTGTCACTAATCTACATAGGAACTGATGGGGCTAGTTCACAAGGATGCTCAAGGAGGTCATGTGATCACGGCTGCTCAGTCAATGACAGGGTCCACAATAAGGGGAGGAGAAAGACGAGTCATCATAACTACCAGCAGTGGAAGTGGCGAAGCCAAGCAAGTTCGGGTTTGTTCATCTTTCTTTATCTACATATGTTAGTTTAGTTAATATTGTTATAGTGAGAAGCCAAGTTGACTCTTATTTCTAACATGACTTAAATGTGATGCAATGACTGATTATGGTCTTTTCAAAGACATAAAAAAAACCCAGCTTAGATGCAGTTTTATCATCATCATCTTTTCTTTTCATTCCTCGTGGAACTTAGGGCCTCAGTAAAAACATGCCACTCTCCAATCACTTGCTAGTTTTTTTTTTAATGGCTTCCCAACTCTTTTCTGTCCTCTCTGCTTTATCTAGTTCATTGCGTCACCATGTTCTTTTTGGTCTTCCCCTGCATTTTGTGCCTTGGGAGTTTCACTCTAAGGCCTATCTCTGTTGTTGGTATCTTTCCTAAGGGTATGATCAATCCATTTCCACTTTCACTCTAAGATCTGTTTATTCACACATAATTTTTTTATTGAATTAGATTAAGTATTGACTATATGATTTTAAAACTGAATTTGCCAGCAGAGAACACAATTTTTTTAATTTTTTTTTATGCATGCTCATCAATCCTTTTTATACAGTTTACTTTGTGTTGATCCGCATAGAATTTCAGTAAATTAGGAACTGTACCACTTTTGTTTTGGTTATCTATTTGAACTCTATTTCAACAATTGGTCACATTACAAAATAATTGTTTTTATGGAGTCAAAAGATGTATTAAAAATAAATTGCTTTAGAAATGTTGTCAGGACACTCACAAACACTTCCAATATAGAAAGCATAGAAAAGATAAATGTACAGAGCATACAATAATTTCCAGTTTGTAATTTTGGTAGCATCCCAACTCTGCTTAATTCTTTTCTGGATTTCTTTTTGTTTAGCCGATTTCAATAATTCATCGTGCCCGTACAGACAATGATGGTAAAGGGACGTCTTTGCTCGCAGAACTTATACAGGCTGTTGGGATTCCACCAGATGGCGCAACAGTTGAAACAACAGGTAGCTTCATTATTATTGGCTTTTTTTTTTTTTGTTTTTCTAATAACATTGAATAGTATCAAAGATTTAATTTTGTTTTATGGTAAAATTCTGGGAATATAATATTCCATATAGTCATATAGACTAAAATGTTTTATTCTGTTTTTTTTTTATGCATTGAAACAACTTGGAATGTTCTGTAGCCAGTAATGTATGATGCATGTCAATGTTAGGTTATTGCTTAAAACTAAACCTGACATAACAGCTAATGTTTCAAAACAATTATTAAAATATTCATTTTCTGTACATCATTTTACTAAAGAACCTCTTTGGTAACACTTGCTATTAATATTGCATTGGGGAATGAAGCTCCTTAAAGAATACCAGTGTCTTACAATTTCATTTAGTGCCAGTGTTGATATTAAGACTTAGTGCCAGCGTCCATGTTAAGACTTAGTGCCAGCGTCCATGTTAAGACTTAGTGCCAGTGTCCATGATAAGTCTTAGTGCCAGTTGTCCATGTTAAGTCTTAGTGCCAGTGTCCATGTTAAGTCTTTGTAAATTGACTGTATTCCAATCTTACCCATTTTGCTGAGACTTAAACATTCAAGACCATCAAGTTCTTAATGACTATAAACAAAATAACACATAAACTCGCCCCATTTGTTCCTATCGACTGATGTCATGTATTTTAGTTGGGAAATGATTGGATTCAATAGGACAAAAGAAAATTTAGTTAAAAGCATGTGAGTGTGTGTCTGGCCCTTAAGACTTGAAACTGTTGTGACAATCACATGGTTGATTTTTCATGTCTCCTCCTCCTATACAGAAAATTGTTTTGGTGAAATAGTTGCTTTTTTTTTATGTTTGTGTAATGTCATCAGAATGCCTCCCATATGATTTTTATGAAAATATTTATTATGAACAGCTCAAGGCACGGACCCGTACGACTTTGAAAGCACTGAAGGTCAATCGCATACAGTATCCACAATTGCGCTAACAGGATCATCCCCTCTCAGGATAAGTCATCCCCAGCAGCTAACTCGGCTGCCTCTGCAGAGACGTCAGTTTATACAGGAAGTTACTGATGATAATGAGGAAGAAGGGTTTACCTTTGGCATCGCGTCTGCTGATAAAAGGTTTAACCTCTAACTACTGTTCTCTCCCCTTACCAGCACTTACTATTCTTTGTACTGAAAAGAAATTGTAAAGACAAAAATTATTTCAGTTGTTGAGATTTAATGACTTTCCATCAGTTATTTACTTACTTTATTTCTGATCAGTTTTCTTTTTTTTTTTTTTTTTTCAATTTAAATATTGCTGTTCAATGCTTAGTAGCTATAAAATGTATTCTTCAAAACGGATCTCTTTTTCTTTTTATCCATTACTGCCTTTGTCTTAGTTCAAATTAAGTTGTTGGCTTGTTGATGTTTAATTCATTGTGCTGTTTATTTTCAGTACTAGCCAGGATGCAGACGTCGGAGCTGAGCAAGTTTTTACTCTGGGTAAGGTAATTTAATCATGAAAAATAATTTCAAATTTAATAGCAAGAAAAACAAAGGAAGCCTGCACAAATTGTGTTTGTAAATTAAAACTTTTTAGTCATGCATGCACACTGTCATTCCTGGTTAATCGTATCAAATGTGGATGTCAGACTGCAAAAAAGCTTACAGCAAAAATCTGGCTAGAAGAATATTGGATTACACTCCATGCATATATAAAAATTTCTATATAAAATTTACCTCTGTTAAGGTATAAAAATGTATATACATTTTATTGTTTCCACTGACAGTTTGACCTTTTAAAAAAAAAAGCTTTTAAATACATTTCTCATGATTCACTTTGTCCATAATTTGTTTCACGGGAGTAGGTTTAATAATGCACAACCGAGGCTCTCTTAAATGGTTAATAAATATTAAAGTTTTTTTTTTTATTAAATGTTCCAAAAAAAAATTTCTTACTTTCAAAATAATAATGATCTACAAGAAATATGTTGTACACTTCAACATTCTATAGGTTTTTTTATTAAGCTATAGGATTTTTCCATTAAAAAAAAAACTAGCAATTTTATTTGAACATTTGTTTTTTATATGCTAGTTTCCTTGCCTGTACAGTACATAGCTTTGCTACAAGATTTTGTTGGCTAGGCCATAAAAATGTTTTCATTGTATATTCCAGAACAAGCTATGTCCTTGTTGAATAAGGAAGTAGTAGACCTCACTGAAACAGATGCATTGCCAGTCTCCTCTTCTGGGACGATTCTTCCCAGCATTCAAAGTGCTCTTCCGCCTGCCACCCACCACATCCATGTTCAGCCAGAGGTAAAAGTTATAGTGAAGTTGTTCTCCAGTTTCAGAACCAGACAACTTTACACCTAGGTGAAATGTGATCTATCCATGCTTTAGTCATTTTTAACACTAGATGGTTGTCTTCTAGCAGTCTGTTATTTTGGTCTGATTGGAACTTTAAGTTAGTTTTACACTTTAATTCATAATTTCTAAAAAACTTTAAAAGCATTTATATTCACTGTTAGTTGAAACATAAAATCAGTTTTTTTTAAACTATGTTCATTTCCCAAGGTTTGTGTTTCTTATCCTGCATTTTTCTTTTTATAAAGTCACACTTAGAATGAATTATTTTTCTTGCCAATAAAACAAAATTCTCACATTTGTGTTTCTTTGAGTTTGCAGTCTAAGTCTGCTAAGGGCTCTAACCTAGTTACATCCATCCATTCAGACCTTTCCATAAATGTAGTAATTGAACCTTTTTACTCACTGTTTGGGGGGCATGGTGGTAAAGGGCTTTGCTCCTGAACCGAAAGGTCTTGGGTTCGAATCTTGGTGAAGATTGGGGTTTTGAATTTCGGGATTCTTAAGATGCCCCTACGCCCACCCAATTCTATGGGTACCTGACATTAGTTAGGGAAAGTAAAGGTGTTTGATCATTGTGTTGGCCATATGACATCCTAGTTAACCATCAGCCAAAGAAACAGATACACTAAAGGTCACAAGGGGTACTTTCATTTTTTATTTATTGTGTGCCCATGGATCGTCTGCCTTTTTATCATACTTATATCATACTTTATCATACTTAAATCATACTTACGTTGTAGCATTTTCGTCATATTTTCTGCTCTTTTAAATCCCTTTTTTTATTTTAAATTGCTTTTGTCTCCGTGCTCAGTGCACCGTGGTCCAATCTCTTTTGTGGACCTGTAGGGGGATGGGTATATTAGAGAAGGTTTTCTGTTCTGCCCCAGCAAAGTCAACTCAGCTCAAGTCGGGGTTTGAACTCATCCCCTTGATAGTTAGCCAAGCAGTTAATGCCAGTCAGCTACACCAGCAAGATTAAGGAAACACATTTTTATAGTCGATGTAGCTCCTAGTTGGCATGTATTCGACATTCCTTTTATGTTCTGAGGCTTTGTTTTACAAGGTTTTGATCAGTTTTTCTGCCACTACTACTAACCTTCATTTGTCTTAACTTGAGCTTCAAATTGAGACAAAATATTTTCTAATTGTAATTATCCATATTCTCTCACTTAAGTATATTTTAAGCAATGAATTACTCCCCAGATAAATCTTCAAACCAAGAAACCTTTTGGTGTAGACATATCACCAGGTAATCCTTTTCTTTTTGCAAACTTTTGGATCCAAATGCTAGTTCATGAAAATGATTTTGTTTCTAAAAATGTTGATGGGTAAACATTTACTTGAATGTGTTAATTGTTGCTTCAGAGTTGAAGGTAATTTAGCCCAAACCTCATGCAGGATGGTGAACGATGACAGTGGGCTGAGTTTGAACCCCGCAATTTTCGAGACGACCCAACTACAGTCCAGAGCGCATACGAACGACCATGAGCCATCCTATTTCCTTGCCTTTGAATATAATTCTAATAGGAGCCTGATTCAGTGATTTATTCTTATACAGTATTCAGTGCAGGTTTCTTTTTGAGGCTTTAATAAATTTTCAAACTTCCCAAACATTTTGTCAAACCAATATAAGAATTATGTATCCTGAATTTGTATCCGTTGACGTTTATTATCATTATTGGATATTCACACTTAACAAGCATAACACAATATATATAGTATTATTAAAATTAGAGGCAATCTAGGAAAGAAAAAAACATCATCTAATAAAATATTCAAAGACGTTAGGGTAAAAACATTTTTATTTGCATGGTTCATATGTTAAACTTGAAGTAGAAGTGGACATAGACAACTTTGAACAGAAATGAACTGACTTCTCTCTTATTGACAGTACCGGTGATTAAATCCTTTCTCTATTTACCATTCTTTAATTAACAGAAGAAGGACTTAAGGAAGGCCAACTGGACACTCAAACTGGTTTGTTTTATCAGGTAACGGCCAGTGATCCCCAAGCCGATAGTTACAATTGTGACTCTGTCCATTCAGGTCAGGTGTCTGTCAGCTACACCCTGACATCCGTAGCGTCACCAGCCTCACCACCACCAGCAACAATATCAGTCCAGGCTGCTGCAGATCCAGTTGTCATGGCCCAAACAGTGAAACAACCCCCACTTGACCTGCTCAGTAGCTCGCTGGCCGAGGCTCAAATCAACCTGGACTCCTACAATGAAGAGGATGAGGAGGACGGAGAGTATGAAGAGGAAGATGATATCGACTTGGACATTCCTCCTGGTGATGGGCAGTTAAAGTCATCCACCCCAAGTGTGACTCACATATCTACTGACCCATCAGTGAGTACCAGGCCAGGCATGGCAGAAGTTCTAAGAGAAGAAACAGGTAATTGTCAATCATGTATTTCATTTCTTTTCTGTTGTTATTCTATCGTCAGATGTCGCTAATTAAGTTTGAAGTTGAAAAATAAATGATTACAGATCATGTTTGTCAATTGAAACTAGTGTAGAACAATTATAAAAAAAGAAAATAACAAATGTAACTAAATGTTTTACCTTTGAATTCCAGCTAAAGATGGCACCAGAATTCTGACAGTCTCGAACCCTGCCTCTTCTCAACAAGAATCTCTTCTAGCCCACAGCAATCACCTCGTGTCATTACCATCCCAACTGACCAGATCATCAGCCATATCTTCAACCACATCCTCATCTCCATTTGTGGCTGTCCAAGAGGTCATGCGTACTCCCCTCCTCAAGGCACCCAGCAATATCATTAGCGTCCTCCCCCAGGCTCAGGTCAGTCAGTACTCTCTTATCTTATAAAATACAGGCGGTTACTTCAAAAAAGATGATTGCATCCTTCGCTTATCCCTAGATCAATCTTGTTATGCATGCTAATCAATGACTTACATTCTGCCATAGGTCATAGTCATAGTCATAGGTTTCCCTGGTTGACTCAGAAGGAGTATTTGTACAAATTTGTCCTAGCATATGGGACAAGAAATGTGCTTTTATCTTTGTGTCTGAGTATTTTTATTAGGTTTTGTTTTTGTATGTGAAGCTTATGGCTCGGTGTTTTATGTATCATTGTTACTTTATTTTTAAGTCTTCTATCCTGAAGTGTCTGTAAATTAAATGATTTTACCAAAGGTGTTATTCTAATCAAATGTGAATATTTGTTATGAATCTCACTGCTCGATTTCGTGTCTGTTTATGGAGAGAGCATACAAACAACTGTCTAGAGTTTTTTTTTTTTTTATGTTCTAGTTGGATTTGAGTTTAAAAGGCAATGATTTTATTTGTTAACTATGGCAGGCTTTTTTATTTTAGTTTAATTTTTTACTATCCGGTGCTATTCGGCTCCGGTCGGATATCACTATCGGATAGTAAAAAATACACCTATTTAATATGCATAAAGTGGACCTCGTTCCATTAATGTCTGTTGTAGAATGTATTAATGTTTATAATAAAACAAAATAATTTGCTTAAAAATAGAGCCATTATGAATATGCACCAAACATCGTTTATTATAAAGACAAAGCATGTTAATAACTTAATATAAATAGAAATGAAACTTTACATCATAAATGTGCTTTACATACAGAGCAGCAATGGCTGACACTTTTTTCAATTTGTTTTGACCTTTGAGTAGGTTAGTTAACATGTTAAAATGCTACAATCCTTGACTACGTCATGCTGACCAGACGTCTGTCTAGCTGTGCGGGTATATCTCCAGAGGTAGAGATGAACAACTCCCTCCGCCTTTTATTTGTTTAGTCCATCACATTGAGTTTATTGATAGACAGGTGACCACAAGTTAAATACGATGGACTTAGGTTTAATGTCAGCATATTGACATTCTCACACCTTTCGAGGGAACTGAGTTTGTTTACTTAGTAGTTAATCTTTATTGGGGGGGGGGGGGGGCTGGACTACAAGAGCCACACCTCTAAAGTAACCAGGTATATTTCCAGATGAACAACACCCTCCCCTTTTTATTTGTTTAGTCCATCACATTGCGTTCATTGATTGACAGGTGACCCCAAGTCAGATACGATGGACGTAAGCCCTCTCTAGAGGTCACATGAGGGAACTATGTTTGTTTACGTAGTAGTTAATGCTAATTGGGGGGGGGGGGCTGGACTGGACATCAAGCCAAACATCTACACGGGTATCCGGACAAAGAGTTTGCTTATTTGGAGAAAAATCTTAATCACGTGGTTGGGCTAGAGGCCACACCTTTTCAATTGTGCCGAGTTACTTGAACATAAATCTCAATTAGTAAGCAGGACTAAAGATCACACGCACCTAAACGAGTGACCTTTAGCTACACAGAACACAAACCGCGAGATTATATAGCCCAGTAAGCCAGTAACTAATTATTTAGAAGAAGACACGACTAGGGCTATCTTTAAATGGAGAGCTAAACACCCCCTACTCTTTATTTTATTTCTTTGGTCCTTGACACCCAATTTATTGATAGACATTGACCATTTTTAAGCCAGAATGAGAAAACACAACGTGCTAACAAAGGATATTACACTGTCAATAAATATTACGGTTAAGTAATTTTTCTAACGTGTTAACTTGAATATTACTCCTGCAGTTAAGTGTCTTGATTGGATAACAATATTCTTAATAATTTGTGACAGTCAATTAACTCCTAATTACTATTTTTTTTTTTACTTAAGATGCGTACTTAGCCACTGTGTATCAGGCTAGGACGACTTTTACACAGCTGACATCCATAGGCTTACTATCGTTCCCTTTTGTAACAGTTACTGAAACCACGAATAAAATCATTATTAAGTAATAACTAAGGAAGATGTTTCTAACATACGTTCTTTGCATTTAATGTTTCTTACGTACGTTCTCTGCACAATAAAATAAAACAAAGATGTGCATGTTTGTGTGTGTGTATTTTTTTGCCTTGTATTAAAATCTTTAGAAAGAATGCTAATTTCATTGTTTAATTCTTTTGACTTAATAAATAACGGAAAACCTTACAGTAAATTTTAAAATCGCATAAAAGAAATTGAACAATAGTACCGCAGTTAGATCTAGCAAACAAAGAAAGAATATGCTGGAGCGTAAAAAAAACAAAAACAACCCTTGACCTCTAACTAGTGGACGGGTATAATTTATCTATATGCTTGACGGACCATGCCAATGTGTTATCTTTTTTGACTGAGACCCAACTCTATTGTGTGCGTATGCTCAAGGAAAAAACAAAGACACTTAGGTATCCGGCCCCGGCCGAATATCAAATTTTACTATCCGGTGCACCCCTAGTATGCATGCTAGTGCATAGCATTTGGTTGACTATATAAATTGTCTCTTATAGTGTCTAGTTAAAGTTCCCACTTTCAGACCTTGTGATCTATAGGGCACATTATGTAAAAGTTATTTGTTTCTGTGGCCTATGGTAAAGGAGGGTGTCATGTGGCCAGGACAATGACCAACTACCTTTACATTTTCCAGACTAATGTCAGGTACCCTTTAGAGTTGGGTGAACTCAGAGGTGCCCTAAAGATCCCAAAATTTAAAAATCCCAGTCTTCACCAAGATTTGAATCCGGTACTCCCAGTTCGGAAGCCAAGCTCTTAACAACTCATCCACTGCGCCTTTAGTGTTTGATCAAGGTCTAATGTGTCTACTCTCTTCACATTACATTAATCAGAGCATTTTTTTTGTTTTCCAACAGATCACATTAAGTCACAAACCAAGCCAACCGCAATCAAATGTCTTGCCAATAGCTGTCAGTGTGGACAAGTCACCTTCTATTATCACATTAAAAATAGATGAATTGACTCCAAAGGCTGGTATTGATGAACCAGTAATAGTTAATGTTAGTATTGTACATAGTTGCTTTTTTAAACAAATGTCTCTTAGTATTACAAAAAAATGATCCTGTGACTCTCTGAATTAAAAGAGAGTGTCAAACAAATCTTGTGCTTAGAAAATAACTATAATACAATGTGTTTAGTTTTAAATACTGCAGGATTAGTTACATTGAATAAATGAAAATATAACATTAAATGCAATGTTTATTTCACTGGAAGTGAACTTTGTCTCTGTATTTCTTATACAAATGTTTAAGACCAGTATTCTTGCATCCTTATCTCCAGCAGAGTGTTGTAGACAGCTTGACCACTCCTTCCGGAGACGCCTGTGTGGTACAAGCAGAGACCTGTGTCAGCTTACAGCCTGATGATAATGGATCTAGTAAGTGCCCTTCTGTAGCTCTGTCACCAGCTTCGATAACGGAGGAGCTAAGTGTAGACAACATGTACAAATGTGTCATCTCAATCTGAATAGCAAAAAAACTATTTAAAAAATTACAGTCAGTTGAATAGAATGGGATAAGCTGGTTGACAGTTGAATAGAATGGGAAAAACTAGTTGACAGTTGAATAGAATGGGAAAAGCTAGTTGACAGTTGAATAGAATGGGAAAAACTAGTTGACAGTTGAATAGAATGGGAAAAACTAGTTGACAGTTGAATATTCAGTTCTACAAGCTAATATTCCAGTACTTTTATAAATTGGATATGTACTAGTCCCCATGAGGACACATTGCCTAAGCACTGAGTTATGGTGAGCCTTTAATAAGAGTCAAGTTACCTACTAGCCTGAAATGACTGATATTTTATTACTTCCTAACCTGTCTGAATTTTGTACAGTACACTATTTGCTTGCCTGTCTGAATTTAGTACTGTACACTACTTCTTTGTCTGAATTTTGTACTGTACACTACTTCTTTGCCTAAATTTTGTACTGAACACTACTTCTTTGCCTGAATTTTTACTGTGCACTACTTCTCTGCCTAAATTTGTGTACTGTACACTACTTCTTTGCCATAATTTGTGTACTGTACACTACTTCTTTGCCTGAATTTTGTACTTTACACTACTTATTTGCCATAATTTTGTACTTTACACTACTTATTTGCCATAATTTTGTACTGTACACTACTTCTTTGCCTCAATTTTTACTGTGTACACTACTACTTTGCCTGAATTTTTACTGTGTACACTACTTCTTTGCCTGAATTTTTACTGTACACTACTTCTTTGCCTGAATTTTTTACTGTACACTACTTCTTTGCCTGAATTTTTTACTGTACACTACTTCTTTGCCTGAATTTTTTACTGTACACTACTTCTTTGCCTGAATTTTTTACTGTACACTACTTCTTTGCCTGAATTTTTACTGTACACTACTTCTTTGCCTGAATTTTTTACTGTACACTACTTCTTTGCCTGAATTTTTTACTGTACACTACTTCTTTGCCTGAATTTTTTACTGTACACTACTTCTTTGCCTGAATTTTTTACTGTACACTACTTCTTTGCCTGAATTTTTACTGTGTACACTACTTCTTTGCCTGAATTTTTACTGTGTACACTACTTCTTTGCCTGAATTTTTACTGTGTACACTACTTCTTTGCCTGAATTATCTCATCACTTTCTTGACATTTATTATAATTTTGTCTATTTAACAGCTGCTGACAGTGACTTGGACACAGCCAGCAGTGATGGACACATCACGTCCGACCCAACAGGCTTGTTAAGGAGCAGCAAAAGAAAGCGCAAGCATCCTTCTGGTGTTGATGAAACAACGCAGTCTGTGACAGGGAGTTGGGTGAAGACAGCCTTTAGGTTAGTTCTTGACTAGACTTACTGTTATTGCAGATAAGACATTTTATGGAAATTTTAATTTAGTAAATAATTGTAATTTAATTCAGTTTGTATTCTGTGTTTATTTTTAAAAAAAAAGAATTCAAGAATTCAAATAATTATAAAGGTTTCCTCTCTAGTTTATTAATTGTATTGTTTTTTTAAATTTATTTTCTAGCTTATTAATGAAGGTAGCCAGGTTCAAAGGTTCTCCAAGAGATAGAAGTGACCTACCTGCAGCTGAGTGGTTTACATTTCCAGGTGAGTTGCTCAGATAGTAGTGTATTTGAGGTAAAGATTGGCTTAGACAGAGATACAGATGAAATTTATTTTTTTAGATTCGGTTAAACATGATACTAAATGGGACTTTTTTTCTTTTTTTTTTAAGGTAGAAACTAAAAATCCCCAAAACAAAAGTTTTTTTTTTAAAAGATATACTGTTCAGGCACATTCCATTGGGACTGACAACTAAATTGAAAATTAACCCTAGAGGATCATAATCCCTAAATCTGAGTTTCTCCGCCAATCAATGTAGCTTAAGATCTATAAGGTTCAAGATTTTTCTTATCATTGAAGCTGTCACAGTCTATAGAACTGGAAACATTAATCATGATGAAAGTCTTACTCCTAGGAGTCTAAGTCAACCAGAATATCAACTTTTGGGCTGTAAAAAAAATAGACCTACCCTTAATGTGTTAGATTCATCCTGATAGCACATTTTAGACATTTCTCATGTTAAAGCAAACAAAATAAATTCAAACATTTGGGGGGGGGGGGGCAATTCCAAAATCTGTAATGTTAAATTAAGTTCCTCGTTCAGACCTTTTGATCTATAGTGCAGATGATGTAAAAAGGTCATCTGTTTCTGTGGCCCATGGTTAATGAGGGTTTCACGTGGCCAGCATTTACCAACTGCCATTACTTTTTCCCAATTAACGTCAGGTACCCATTTAGAGCTAGGTGGACTCAGAGGTGCCCTAAAGATTCTGAAATTAAAAATCCCAGTCTTCGCTAGGATTCAAACCTGGGACCCCCAGTTCGGAAGCCAAGTTCTTTACCACTCAGTCACTGCGCCTCCTAATGTTTTATTAAGATTTGGTAAATGATATATGTTTAGATTCTGAAGCATTTTTTTTAATGTACCTGGCAAGTAAATAACAGTCATTAAAGCTAGAATTTATGTCTAATTTGGTTTAAGTTCAGCTTGAAAAAATGTTTGCTTCTGGTGCGGAAAATGAAACTCTCCAACCATTGTTTTTGTGTGTGTGTGTATGTCTTCAAAAAAATTATAAATAGCCAAAAAGTTTTTGTGGACATCAAAAAACATGTTCAAATGTATATTTTATGTCTGTACATGAGAAACTTCAGCAAATTGATTTTATTGTTTCTGTGTGTGGCTTCAAGTTTTCTGCCTCTTTGTTTACAGTTGACTCTGTGGATGCTCCTGATTACTATACAGTCATACAAAATCCAATGGATTTCTCCACAATGCGCAAGAAACTAGAGGTAAATAAATAGATACTGAGTTATGGTAGTCAGTAGTGAAGCTGAGAGTACTTTTCAAATATTCTTATGAGAGATTTATTGCTTGTCTATGACTTTTTTTTTTAACTACTAATTACAGAAATGTATATATAGGTACCGGTATTTTTATTAATTAGATGTCAAGCTTTGTAAGTATCTCTAATAGACCCTTCAGATATACTTCTGCGCCAGGTTTGGTAACCTAGTCCATGTCATTGTTTATGTAATTTTGTGTATTACAGACAGGCCAGTACAGCAGCTTTGAAGAGTTTCAGGCAGACATGGAACTTATTCAGACCAACTGTTACCTGTACAATAGCGAGGGAACCAAGGTCAGGAGGGACTGCGATGAGGTCATGACCTATTACAAGTTAGAACTTTTGAAATTGCAAGAGAAGCAAGTCAAGGTTAGTGCTACTATTTAAATATCTGTCAGATTTATTTTTAAAAAAAACAAAACAGAAACTATTTAAAAACTGTATTATCTAAAATAAAAAGCTGTAGAACAAATAAATCTTTTCCCCTCATTGATTGCATGATCTTATTATCCACTTCATTTAGTTCAAATTTTGTTGTTGTTTTTTTTTAATTTTCAGGCATTTTCAAATACAGCATCTCCATTAAAGAAGGTAAGATTAGCAGAGGACAAGTCTCAGACAGCTATATGAGTAGTTTGGTGGTATGAAATCTTACACACATAGAGCTCACCATCAGCATGTCAAGCAGATCTGGAGATAGTTGTGTATGGACTTAGTACTTGCTGTGATTGTGAGGCTAGATGGTCACATTTAATCATGTATAGAAATGAAACAGTCTCAACTGATGTGTGTTTTAGTTCCTGGTAAGAGTTTCCTTCCAATAGAAATGAAACACTCTCAACTGATGTGTGTTTTAGTTCCTGGTAAGAGTTTCCTTCCAATACAGAGTTAATATCCCAGTGCCTCCATCAGGATTAGAACCAGAGATCTTCTGATTGGCAGCTAAAAGCTTACCTCTCAGCCACTTGCTGGTAATTAATATTCAAAAATGTATTGTTAGCTAATTTGATGTATACAGGCCGATGTTATGAATGTGATCTGTACAGGCCAATGGTTTATGTCTGATTTGTACAGGCTAATGTTATGAATGTTTGATTTGTACAGGCCAATGTTATGATTACTTTATTTGTACAGTCCAATGTTATGAATGTGATCTGTTCAAGCCACTGTTATGAATTGATTTGTACAGGCCAATGTTATGAATGTTTCATTTGTACAGGCCAATTTTATGAATGTTTCATTTGTACAGGCCATTTTTATGAATGTTTCATTTGTACAGGTCAATTTTATGAATGTTTCATTTGTACAGACTAATGTTATGAATGTCTGATTTGTATAGGCAATGTTATGAATGTTTGGTTGTATAGGCCAATGTTATGAATGTATGACTTGTACATGCCAATGTTATGAATGTCTGAATTGTACAGGCCAATGTTATGAATGTCTGAATTGTACAGGCCAATGTTATGAATGTTTGGTTGTACAGACTAATGTTATGAATTTGTACAGACTAATATGTCTGATTTATATGAGCAGTTTTGTTTTTTAATTAGATTTTATTTTTAGCATATTTGATACTCTGGTTCCTAGTGTCAGTGGGTAAGGCTTTTTGTATTAAAACAGGTTACTGTCTCGTGAGGTAACTAATACACATCAGTGTCTTAGTGTAGACCTATTAGAACTATACCATAACGAACATGTATGACAATGTCAGGATATGATCTGAGACCTGCTTCTTTTGCATCAGCATGCTCTTCCACTTGGCCACTTTGTCAAAACTAGTCAAACAATTTTCATTCATCATAAATATGTAGGTCATGGCTGGGTCTTCTTAGCCACATATAATTTTGCTTTCTTTATAAATCTTAAGACTTGATGATTGAAGGTAAAGATATTTCTCAAATTTTGTTTGTATTGATATTGGAGAACCCTAAATGTTTGACCGACTTGTTATATCTGCCCGATCGTGCTCTGGACTATTGATCGTACTTGTTGATGGTCCCGTGTTCATATGCTCCCTGCTGCCATCCCCCGTCGTCCTGCGGGAGGTTTGGACTAGGAAGATAAATTATCTTCAACTCTGAAGGAACATCCGAAACATGTCAAACATTTTACAAACATCTTATAGTTTGCTTTAGTTAAGAGAAAGACAGCTGCCATATTAGCTAGCTCTAAAATATATGCATATATATATATATATATAAATATACCGGTAAACTGTGGCAAACTCTGCCACTCCAGAATTGGCTTGATTAGTCACACCAGGTTCTCTCCAATCTCAAGATGAAGCCAAAAGTTAATGACTCATCTGGGCGCATCCATTGTCTTCCGCGACAGCAGGAGCCATACAGCAGTTGATATGAGAAATGTCGACCAGCCTGAATAAACTTTTTATTTTATCATTTCAAGTTTTTATTGGAGGTTTCAATGACAGTTTCTGGGTACAGCAGTGATTAATGCACTTAATTTTTCTGCCATAACTTTGTTTCTTCTGCAACTATCCACCTTTTCCACATCGTAGTGACGCGGTTGATTCTAACAGGGTTGATTCTATCAAGTTATCAATAAACTTTGTTTGGTGTACGGCACCTGCTATTCTCTTGTCATCATATTGATGCATTCCTTCTTTATGTGATTTTATCTGCCTCCTGTTCTTCTAGAAGATTACATTTTACTAACAGTGAGAGTCTATTAAGTTATTCTTGACAAAGTTTACATAGTGAAGACAACTGTTAAGCTCAATCTTACTTTGAAAAGCTGATTGCTGGCGTGTTCCCCACCTTCTGTTATTATGTAGCAATACATTGATAAACCTTTTGATCATTTGGACAGGAGACATTTTTCATGTGCCAAACATTTTTTTTTTTCTCCGTAAAGCAAAAGATAATGTGGCATTTATTATACAACTATACAATGTATTTTTTTTTTAGTGTTTATATTGTTAATAATTTATTGTTTTGTTCATAATTTATTGAACTTTTTTTTTAAATGTCTGACTGAAATGAAATTTTTATTCCATTGTATGTATTGACCAGTAAGACACTATCAAATTTACTACATGAGAGACTAGTTTTAGTTGATTACTACAGAGATGAAAATAAAATAGAACTGTGTTTGTTCTGTACTCCCGTGTCCCTAATCCTCTAGCAGACACAATCTATGACTTACTTCAAAACTATTAAAATTTCACTTAATTGATCACATCGCTAGCAAAACAAAGAGAAATGTTGTTTTTTTTAATCCTGTATTTGATGAAATATATTTGATCAATTTATTTTAATTAGTAATTGCAACTTTGTATTTGTTTGGCCAAAATACAAGTGCTAAATTTAGTCTTATTTATTTTGTACAAAGATGTTGCGCTGGGTATAGGAATTCAAAAAGCGAGAGGTTTTTATTTAAATTTTAAAATGTGTCAGATTATGTAAAAGTCTCTTCTAAATCTAAACTAAATTGGGAAAGTTTCTCAGTGTTAATATTTTTAAGAAATGACAATTTTGTATAAAACAATAATACAGCATCTAGTCATTGCTGTTTTTTAAGGAATGTTAACAATAAATTAAGATTCTTAACAGAATGTAGCATTCACTTTATTTGCTGGGTTAGTATATCCTTTGGCAAATCTAGCTGAGACAAATGTTGGCTTTTAAATTTTCTGCTTGGTGTTATTAATCTTTTCCCAAATTAGATTCTTTGAAGCGTCCATCTATTCTTTTGCTAAGATGAGGCATTTAGAAATTCTTAACTGAAAGATGTTCCTGCAGTAGAAAACATTGGGTAGACTAAAATGTCAGCTGGTTTCAAGACTGCATTGGCGTTCATTTTTCTTTACTATAAAATACTTAATTGTAATATTTTCTGTTGTGTTTCTAGCTCATTGACAACCAAAGTTGTCACATGTACAGATGCCCTGTATGTACATAATTGTATGGTGCGTTTTAGTCAAGTGTAAATATGTACATAGGGTTGAGCTCATGTTGATTGGTCGAATGTACTATTTACATCTTAATGTCATGTTGAGAGATGTACTTACTGAGAGAAGTAAAAAAAAAACAAATGTACTTTCTTCATGACTGACTTTGTTATCATTCCAAAACACTTTGACCAATGATTTAGCAGAATTTAAATCTCTAATTAATATGCATGATTAAGATTAACATACAATACATGTAGGACATAATATCTTCTCTTTTGAAGAAATGTCTGTATTTGATAAGAATAATACAGTAAATACTATTCATGTTTCCTTATTCTAAAGTGACCATTTCTTGAAATGCACTAGACTTAATGATTTTAGTTAATTAACCTTATCTACGCAAAGGATAAGCCTAGTCATAATTTTAAAAAAAAAATTGCCCCATCTGAGGTCTAACAGTTTCCACTGGCACATTCGTTTGAACAAGAGAAAGTTTTTGATATTGCAAATATTTAGTAGGTAAACTGATATGCTTCCCAAAGTTATTCCTGATGAAAAGGTTGTTTTTTTTTAATTTGAAAATAAATGTTAAGTTTTAGTTCTAATAATACAGAAAATTAAACATTCACTTTTTGTCATTGAACAAAAAAAAATTTTTTTTCACATTTCCATCCATGAACAAAATTGTAAAATAATAGAAATGGTAAAAAAAACAAACCCAGTTTATGTTAAAGATGAAAAGGTTTGGGTGGTAACTAGCTGAGTAAAATAAATTTGGCTTGTGTCAGCAGTTTAAATTTGTTAGCAAATTCCTTAAGCTCCCACATGTAGACAATAAAAGAATTCAAATTGAACAATACAGAAAACTTAATAGCAATATGTTTGCATTTAGAAAATATTTGTTTAATAATCAACAGTCCATCCAACAAACCAAAGAATCCATTCAATCAATCAACAGTAAAAATCTAAACGGTTGTAACTTTGTTGAACAAATGGTTTCTTTGATACTCTAAGGCGTTTCAACTTCACATTAAAATAATTTCTCGTGCCATGCTTTCACATTGGCCTACCTCTACCAACATAATAAATAAAAATAGAATGAAACACATTATATTTAAAAAAAACAAAAACAAATGAGAAGTCAAATGTTCCAATCAGAGAAAAAGACTCGACTTTGTATTATCAGATCACCATGTCACTGCCAAAGTGGTATGTTTTTCTCCAAATGACACACAAATTTGTACAACATTGACATACTGCTGGGTCACTGAAAACATTTCGAAGCTAGCACTGAATGATAAAAACAATAGAACAATAAAGCCAAGACAACAAAAAATTGTTTGTCAAAATGACACCAACACCTGATATTAAATGTAAAACCCCAGGTCCCAATGGTGAGCTATGAAAAGATGCCAAGGGAAAAAAAAAGTAAATGGACATTCCAGGTATCTTTGATTACCATGGAACTAAAATACTTTCATGTTCACAAGAGTTCATCCTTTTTGTAATCTATTTCCTTAGAGGTTTCTACAAATATTGAGTAAACAGAAGAAATATTTCAATCTTAACTGTAGCTTTAAAGGAAGAAAATTAACTTAATTATTATTTAACTTGTGCAGCTCACAAAACGGGCCTACAACAATCAACAAAAATAAAGATGAAAAAAAAAAAGTCAACAGTTTTGATTAAGTATCCAAATATGAAATTTAAAACCTAAATAAATAGAAAAGGATTTAACCTGTGTTTAAAAAAGAATAATCTAAACAAAATATTTTATCATAATGATCTATTTGAAGTGTTTAAAATAAGCAATCGTAAATCCAAAGCTCTAAACAATGTACCAATGTGGACTAACTAGTTTAGTTTTGCCTGAGCTAGCCAGAAAAACCAGTGACTTGGCAGAATTTAAGTCATTGGTTAATATGCATGACTAAATGCATGACGCGTAGGACGTAATCATCTTCTTTTTTGAAGTAACGTCTGTATTATATAAGATAAGATTAGCAAGTTCAAAAGATATTGTTGCAAAATCTTGTCAATTCAATGTCTATAAATTCCAAGACAATAATAAACTTATTTTTACCGTCAAACTATGTGGAAAAATGTAAAGACAATAAACAACTCAATTAATACTTGGATTATTAAAAGAAAACAAAAACAAAAAAAGAAATGTTGGTGCTGTGAATGATGACTGAATCGACTTACATGCATGTTACAGAACCATGGTTCATTGATTGATATGGAAACCAGAGATGATCATTTTTAAAAGCAAAAAAAGGTTCAAAGTTCATATCAGAACTTTATAAGATAATATATCAATAGTTTTGTAAGACTGTAACATTACCCAAATCAAATGCTGGTTAAAAAAAAAAAAGTTTATTTTTTTGTTGATATAAATATTATAACCAGGAACCACATCCAAATACTTTTATTTTTCCATTATGATTGTCCTCAAATTACTGCCAGAGTGTATACTAAAAATTGTTGAACTTTAGATTGAATACAAATTTCTTCATTTTTTTGTTCAAACTTTTGTATCATTCCATGAACCATCTTCTGCACAGACATCACAGTGAACAACAATTACACACGACCCTCGTAAAACATGTTAACAAATGACTTAGTTTCTCAGAAATAAAACATTCAAATGTAATTCAATTCTAATACATCTATCATTCAACAACTTGTAATGCACTTTATTTTTTCCAGACGTGCATGTTTGTGGTGGTAATGAGCATACATTTATAAATCTCTCATTATAAATATTAATTAAAATTCCATCAACTTTTAAGACAATTTGATTTCTAGATTATGTTTTGTTGTCACCAGGAATGGAAGAATTTTCAGTTCATTTTTTTCTCACTGCTGAGGTCCTCTTTGAGTTTTCTGACAACAGGCTGAAAGAAGTCGAAGCGGAAAGTGCCATTGTCATCAAAGAAGTTGGCAACACACCTAGAAATGGTTGTACTTCTCTCTGCTTGTGTTTTGCCATCTGTAAACGATACTGTCAGGTGATAGGTGTCGTCATATCTGAGAATGTAATAGACTGGTTCGTTGGACAATTGTTTTCTCAACAAATGGAACATCAGGTACAGAAGAAAAAAATTGACTTGAAACTTTTTATAGCAAACATAATAATAAAAACAAAATAAAAATATAACAAAATAATAGTAAAAGTTAAAGTTAAGTTCTCCTTTCAAACCTTGTGGTCTTGTGTAAGCTGATGTAAAGATCATCTGTTTCTATGGCCTACGGTTAACGAGGTTGTCATGTGGCCAGCACGACCAACCGTCTTTACTTAAGTCAGGTACCCATCAGAGCTGGGTGGACTCAGAGGCGCTTAAAGAAGCCAAACTCTTTACAGCTCAACCACCATCATCAATAATAATAAACGTCGATCATTTTTTTCATATGAATTAGAAACTGAAACTAGGCTTTAAAAAAAAACACATCTTACAAGGACCATCCAGTGACTAAAACAATTAGCAAATATTTATTTACCAAACCAGGCCACAACACAAACATACAACACAAGACCTCTTAAATCATTTAAATAATAGTGGAAACAAGGAGGGAAAAGAAAAAAAGAGTTCCATTAGGCCGAAGAAGCATCATTCTTCCCATTGTCACTCTCCTTTGTCTCCCTAGCCTTATCAGACCTGAGACGAAGTGCGGCTTTCGGATACGAACCATAAAGAGTTAGAGAAGCAAAAAAAGATTCAAAGTTAATAGAAACCTAATTAGTGAATCAGGCTGTAATTAACTTTTAAAGCTTTAGATTGAGCTACAAGCCTTCGTTGTGAATACAGAAAAATGAAAATGAGATTGTGCACAAATTTAATTATGAAGGAGAGTTACAACTAGTATTCATTGACACTTAGGCTGTGTAGTGGTCTGTGACACTTACTTGCGTAGTGATGACTGTAGTGTCCACTTGTTGTCAGGCTCCATTCTGGCTTTGTCCTGCTCCAGAGCCACAAGAAAGATTCCTCTCTCCACATAGGTTAAATAAAATGTTAATATCCCCATCAGAACAAAGTATCTAGTGCTGGGTTAAGCTGAATAATGAATTGATATACTCAGTGTAATGAAGAGATGCCAACAAGAATCGAACTTTGTTATACAGCTACCGTCAGCGTAGTTATCTTTGCGATTGTCTCCTTGTGTAGTAATACTTCAGTGGCACAAAGGCATCGATTAAATTCACTAAAAAGCATCTTATTTTTTAAAACTCAAATACAGCTACCATAATTGGAAGAACTATTTCTGGATAGATGCTTTTTCACAGCATACAAGATCCTTGAGGATCTGCACCCATTACACTAAGTAACATAATATTTAGAAGAACTGATTAGCTCCTAATTCATTAAGGTTGGAAAAGATATAAATAACAAAACTCCTTCATTCCATTCTTAGGGTGTGCCAAGGTCATTCATCACACAGGAGACAAATTCATCTAGTGCTGGTTGTGTGTGTGAGAGTTTCTTCTGTTGTAAGTTGTTCACATCTATATTGTTATTTTATAGCAGTAATGTAGTGCAACTGAATTTTTTTGACCAGTAAAGTACTGTAATCTTATCCTAACTCCTATTTTAAAAAAATCAGTGTCTCTAAACATCAATAATTTAATGGGAGCAGACTTTGCACAAATTTTAGGAAATTTTCTAAACTCGCATTTTTAAATGGCGTGTCACGACGACTCAAATAAAAAGTTGCTGAATTCTTTTTAAATTACGTTGAATTAATTATATTTAATATATTCTTTTAATAATGCTACAAATTGCACTACATTAGCTTTGCTGCTCAAACACACAAAATGCATGCATGGCAATATTGTTTGCACATGTAGATGAGAGGACTTTGACAGCTTTTTTTGCAGATGCTTTGTATCTAGTCCATGGAGTCTGAGTACTATATAAAAAATTATTTCTTTACTGGTAATGTAAGAACTTCTCTATGAAACAACTGTGTTTGAAAATCAAAACATGCTTGAATTTTTGAAATGCTTCAAAAGTATGTTTGTTTCAATGGTCATTATATGAATGAAAAGGAACTTTCCCTGGGGTCACTAAAAATGCTTAAAAAGGCAACTGAGAGACAGCTGTTGAATCTGCTGAGTTCTTAAACAAGAACAACCAGGTGAGGAGCAATACTTTAGAGGGAATGTTCAACAATAAAACTGTACATGAGGCTTCTTGTGTGACTCACTTACATGCAGATCTACAAGTAGCTTGCAAGAAGTGGATCTCTATGACACTACCACACTGGGCTTTTAAAGCAGTAATTATCAGTTATATACAAATTTAAGAATATATTATTCACTATTAGATCTAGATCTACATTCCCAAGTAAAAGTCAACCTACTAAAAAAAAAAAAAAAGTAATCATCTAAATCTAGGTGCTAATCTGTAAATTTTGTTTTGCTTCTAACAGATTTGGGACATTAAATTGTATCATTTGTTGATTTTCAGACAAATTTCCATCGCTGACTACATGTAGCTTTTCTTTTTTTTCTTTTCATTTCTACATCATCCCAGAAACTGGACTCAAATATATTATTTATAATCAATAAAAGTATATATATGTTTTTAAAAAAATGGGATACATAAATGAAAACTATATAAAAAAATCTGTTCAAGGATACGAAATGACGCAACATAGAAGCACATTCCTGGACTGTGGAAATGGATATAAGTAGTCCCAGAGAAGAGCAAACATGGCAAAACCTATTGCCACTGTACATAGGAACAGACGACCGTTCATCAGTTTGTGAGATTCCTTAAAGCCCATAATATCCAATAACACCTGCAAACACAAAACATGTCAAGACATAAATAAGATTTCATAACAAATCTGCATATCAATGAATGAAATCAGGAAAGTATATATGATAGGCCAAAATCTTAAGTTGAGTGAAGTGACTTTTAGGTTTATTTATAAACAGTTTTTCTTCTCAGACTCATTCCCAGCCCAAAACTTTTATTGAAATAAATGTTATCTGTAACCCTTTTAGAGGATATATATATAAGCAACATTGTGATCATAGTAAGTTAACGTGTTTCTAGGCATCACACATGAATGTGCACCAAATAGACTAGTTTCAATGCACATGAAAATGTGCACCAAATAGACAAGTTTCAATGCACATGAAAATGTGCACCAAATAGACAAGTTTCAATGCACATGAAAATGTGCACCAAATAGACAAGTTTCAATGCACATGAAAATGTGCACCAAATAGACAAGTTTCAATGCACATGAAAATGTGCACCAAATAGACTAAGTTTCAATGCACATGAAAATGTGCACCAAATAGACAAGTTTCAATGCACATGAAAATGTGCACCAAATAGACAAGTTACAATGCACATGAAAATGTGCACCAAATAGACTAAGTTTCAATGTAATGCAAGGGAAAAAACATTCAAGTTGGAACCATCATCAATGCCCACATTGGACCATCACCAATACTTATGCAATTGTTAAGGAAATTTTCCCTACATCTGGCAGAGCTAGGCAAAGTTAGTAACCTAGTACAGACCTCTATCAGGACTCAAAAATGTAACTTAACAAGTGATTGAATTACAGCCAAGCCAGCTTGTCCATATTTTTAGTAGCTATTTATTTCAGTAGAACTGCAACAGAATATAATATATAAAAAGAGACTCGACACAAAAGTTTTATTTGGTCCAAAAAAACCACATAGAAGCCATAGTGAATTGTAAGCAGTTTTACTTTCCCTATTGATGGTGGTGTATTGAAGGAAACATTCTTGACTTTGATGCTTTCCCTTGACTTTTAATGCAATATGTGAAACAGATAAATATTTTAATTACACATATATAGACAAATGTTATTTTTTTTCTCAGGATCCAAACATACCTTTTTTGCCCCATCATCCAATGCATTTTTTAAGGCTCCAGAATCCCACTTATCAATTTTAACTGGCTTTTCATCTAAGATCTGTAACAAAATAATTCTACAATAAAAATAGTGTCTTAATATATAATGACTTTAGTTCTACAAGAAGGTAACAAGTGAAGGCAAGAGGCAAATTTCAAATAACTGTTAAAGCCAGAAAGACTTGTTACAGAAAAATTACAATTGGGCATGTTGTTAAAGTTATCACATATTTTTTTTCTAAGAAGATATTTTAAAACTTGTTTTATTCTGTTGTCTAAATCCCCCCCCACCCCCAGACTTCATTTTTAAACACTATGGTGACCTAAATCAAGGCCAATCCCTTTAGAAGATTTGAACACTGAGCTGGGATGTTCCTGTGGGCAGTTTAGACCAATAAATTCAGGATATCTATACAGATTGGTCTCAGCCCAACAGACTAAGCAAACTAAAACTCTATTGCTACTTCTAAATCTAGTCTAGTTCTTGCTTACGTTAGAATGGAGTGAACTGAAGGACTATGTGATAAGTAAGACAAAACTAAGTTGAAAATGACACTGACACTTATAATTTACATACTCAATAATGTGAAAAAGAAAGTAAAAGATAGAAAAAAGAAAAAGAAAGAAAATAGAAAGCAAAAAGAAAAAGAAAGAAAAATAAAGAAAGCAAAAAGAAAGAAAGCAAAAAGAAAAAAAGAAAGAAAAAAAAGAAAGCAAAAAGAAAAAGAAAGAAAATAGAAAGCAAAAAGAAAAAGAAAGAAAAAAGAAAAAAAAGAAAGCAAAAAGAAAGCAAAAAGAAAAAGAAAGAAAATAGAAAGCAAAAAGAAAAAGAAAGAAAAATAAAGAAAGCAAAAAGAAAAAGAAGAAAAAAGAAAAAAGAAAAAAAAAAAAGAAAAAAGAGAAGAAAAAAAAAAAGAAAGAAAAAATAAGAAAGAAAAAAGAAAAAGAGAGTAGACTAGACATAACAGCTTTTTTTTTCAAAGACTATTTCTTTAAAATCTGGTTTCCTGACTTTTCCGACCAAAACAATTTTCATGGACTTTTCATGGTTATGTGCAAACTATCTTCGATAGATTTAGTGTACATCTAGGACTAGACAATACTTGACAATAGTCATAGATTTATTTAACAGAACAGAAAAAGGAACAGCAGACTAATGTAAGTTAATGTGAAAGGTGAGGCAAATGCATGACTACTCAGCGCATATAATACAACAAATCATTGGAATACCCACAAGCTGCATTTTTTAAAATGTATATCTAGATTCTAATAATTCTATATTATTAGCAAGACAAGTAAAAATAATATATCTATAATCTATAGTCTATTAAAAATTATTGTTAGGAATTTGAGAAATCTTGTCAATTTTTTAAGAGAATCGCCAGAATTTTTAGGATCTAAGATCTAATTGATTATATTTATATGAGTGTTTCTCCAGTACTGGTATCAAAAATTAAAGTGGAAGTTTTTGGTTTCATTTTAAGTGTATTCACTTCTTCATCCATTGTACTTTAAGAATTTATCAATAGAAAATGAATTGGAATACATACATTTCTTCAGCATTGCTGGCAAAAGGGGGTACCCACTTTTGCTTTTCAGGTGCATCACTGTGACACCATTGATGATTAAAATGCAGCTAACTGTTAATTTGTTTGCTTTTTTAGCATAATTTGAATGATTCTATTGTATTAAGCAGCTAGATAGAGAAATGGAAGTTTTTGAGCACTTACGTTATGTTTGCGCTCTATTTAAAAAATGGGACACCGTAGCACCTGTAACACTACTGGTAAAAGTTTTTTAAATAAGATTTTTTATAAGAAAATAGAATTTATGCTATACTTGCATTATATTGCTAAATATATAGGCTATTATTTGCTCAACGACAATTCAAGCATTTATTATAACACGACTATTACATCACAAGATGTTGCGGGTGCTACAACGGGACAGCAACATGAAATATATAGGTTTTTTTGTTAATACATGCTGAAATACAATTTTTTTTAAGTCTGTAAATACATAACCAATTATTCTTTTATTAGTTATTCACAAAATAGTTTTTTATAACCACAAATGAATGTACTAGGCCTTTGTGTGTGTGTGTGTTCAACAATCCTTTAAAAATAAATTAGACATAGCTGCCTTAAACATGACCTAATCATAGACTTAAAGGTGCAGCTTTCTGACTTTCAATACATTAAGAACAAGATTGAAAACTAGATTTACATATAAATTGAAATATAGAGTAGATTTTAATATACACAAACAATGATAAAACAATAAGGTTTACATTAACTTAGATTAAAAAATAGTATTTTATGTATTCTAGACCAAACTTGAGAATAATAAGCTTAATTCTTATTATAATTCAAAAATTTGGTGAGAAAACTACTTATATCTGATATTTTCTGGTATGATTCAACATGTGGTGTCACAGGTGCTACACTGAAAAAATGTCTCCTGTTAATTATTATGTAGCCTTATCTCTAGAAAATGGAGCTAATTGTGTACTAAGCAGTATCAGAGATACCATTAAGTAATTCCCATCACATTAATAACTTTGTTGAAAAATATATTGTTCTTTTTATCAAGGGCGTTTGAGGTGCTTCACCTGGGACACCAAGACCTATTTTACTAAAATTATATAAATTTTTACAGTGTAAAGAAAAATTACACTGTGTAAATTAATCATAGATGCTTTTAGTAACAGAGACACAATTTGGAGCAGAATCCTTTACTTTGTTTACAATTGATACAGGTTTAAAATTTCAAGTTTAGTTGGACACCATGTGATGCACCTGTGACGCTTTTTTTACAGCGACATCTAAGTAATACCAAAGTAAATATAAAATAAAAAGATATAGATAATGCAATAACATTATATTGTTAACCTATTTCAACAAAAATGTCTGTTCAATAATCCTTGCTTTTAGTACAATATTACTTCAATCTAAGCCAGGGGTTCCATGTTACATCTTAATTTCTAAGAAGTTTTTGAGTTATAGACTTTTTAGTGAACCAATTCCTATTTGTCACCAGTACTGGAGAAACACTCATATCTAATTAAAGTGTCTAAATTAAAAATTTATTAAAATTAAAGACAAAGTAAATTTTTAAATATATCTAGATCTATATAGCTAGGTGAAATAATAACTAGAAGTGCAGAAAAAAAAAGACTGATAATTTAGAGATTGCGTTTTTAATGTTTTTTTTTTACATAGGTCGCACTTTGATATATATTACAATGTTAAATGAAATATATGTGAGAAGTTTTAAAGTTGTGTTATCGATTACTTTAGACAATGGCCTAATTAATGCTTAATGAGGATTTTTCTTTTAAAGTTAATTAAGTTTTTTTTTACTTATAATGAAAATATCAATTTTTTGTTTTCACCAATACAGAAGTTAGGATAGATAACAAAGGTTTTTTTTTCATATTAGATATCATACCTGGCCATAATTCTACCAAGTTTTATCGCTGTAAGTCTTACGTGGCGCTTACAAAGTGGAAAATGCCAACAAAGAAAATAATGGCCATGGACAGTTTTGGTGATAGTCTACATAGAAAAATTTTGTGAACAAAAATAAAAACATGTCAGGCTTTGTAAAGCCTAATATTCTACATATATTCCAATATTTTTGTGTACTAAACACCTTCGCATGAATTGTGATGAATTTGTAAAGTCTAATATTCTACATATATTCCAATAGTTTTTGTGTACTAAACACCTTCGTGAACTGTTTTAAAGCGCATTTGAAAAAAAATATTTTCAGATGATTTTGATCCCACTTTTTAAATATTTTGTTATTTTTTGCCATCACAACACCTCCATTTTGTCCACACCTCTCTGGGACACTCTGACATTTCATAAGCTCAAGACCTGATCATTTGTTTATTTCCTTCAATATTTTCATTCTAAACAAATAAAGTTCATAATTATAAATTAAACCAGCTTCGTGAGCTAGAAATTTACCTAATACTAGATCTACTATTAAATTTCTTATAAATAAGTAGTCTACGAAACTCTATTCGAACTATTTAACTTTTGAGCTAGGGGTGTACCTCGTTGGCTAAGCCAGCGACAAGCTCTCCTCTCTCTTGTTCCATGTCAACCGCTGTTAGTAGGTACTTTGACATCCTTACTCTACTACTGACCTGTAAACTGCTAGACTAGCTGCTATATAGTTTTGAAACAGCATGGCTAGACTTCCAAACCCATGGTGTTAGTTGATTGATTGTTGTTTTTACATTTGCTTCATTTTTTAAAAACCATTGTGCTAATCTTCTTAAAGGAGGACTCCTAAGCTTTTGAATGATACCACATTGTCAACAAATGAAAGTATTGTTTATTTAGAAAATTTATAGTAAAGTCATAGGTAAGAATGGTTTTGCATTTAATATCATTTTTAATCAAGCTTGGTATTTTTTTTAGAATTTAGACCTATTGCTTATGCTTAAAGTTTGTTATTTCATTGTGTTTTAATGAAATTTTGTCCTCCAAAATTAAAAAACTTCCCCTAACATGTTATAAAGGATGTCAAATTAGGCTATTTTTCGAAATGGGTAAGTGGAAAAATTATAACTACCACAACAATCTATGACTATAGTATTAACATCAATATTTCTATTATAGAGTAGTGTTAGAAATCATTTTTTTCTATACTTGGGTACACAAAAATATAAAAGGAAATTAGCTTATTAAAGCAAGTTTGGGCCCATCCTGACGATGTTAAATGAAGTCACTCCATGATGCAGCGACGTGTGGCACCAGACATTAGCAATTCTCATTGATAATATGAAGTATAAATGATTAAATGCATTGTTTAACAGCTTATCTTTGATCAACCTAGTGGAGAGAATGCTATCAAGGTGTTATTTTACATTATATATATAAATATTTTAAAGCTGAAGAAGTTTCTACCAAACATCATTCTAATTAAAGGATTGAAGTCAATTTTCAAACAATTGAATTAGCTGTGAATTAATGTTAGCTGCATGTGAGGTGAAATAATCAAATTAAAAACCATATAGTGTTCCAAATTTCAACTATTATGGTTATAAAGTTATGATGAGATAAAGACGAAAATTCATTTTTTTATCACAGTCTTTTGGACATTTTCTATAGTGCATTTTTCTACACATAAAACAGCATAACTTTGCTCCTATATAACATAGAAAGATAAATTTGGTATCATTGTATACCTCTCAGCAAATTATTTATTTTGAATTTTTTTTTTTTGGTCAAAGTTAAAAGTACTTAGTTACTGTTAGGTCAAAATGCCACAAAAGAGAAATCATAACTTTCTAATTTAGGCACCATTGGAAAGTTCTGCTAAAGTATTTTAATGATGTACTAAGATAAAAAGAAAATGTTTTTTATTTCACATCCCTAATGATTAGCCTATATTATAAATCTATAATTAATTACATAAATATATTAATATTATATAGGAGGCTTAATTAAAATACAATTAATAAAAAATAGATCTTGATCTATGCATTCAAGTAGCATTTATTCAAATGAAATAATATGAAATATCTTAATTTTTAATATGATACAATTATAAAAATAATTATAATACAATACAGACGTAACTTCAAAAAAGAAGATAATTACGTCCTACGCGTCGTGCATTTAGTCATGCATATTAACCAATGGCTTAAATATGAAGACCAGTACAATAATATTAATAAGATAAAGTAAAGTGAAAAAGCACTAATGAAAAATAAAATAGCAAAATATTGGATAAACATCTTTCAAAACATACATCTTTGGACGGGGCCATTTTTAACAGGAAGTACACGTAGCTAGATCTAGACAACCGTTAAAAAATGAAGATAGATCTATGAAACGGGACAAATGCAAAATAAATTTTAAAAAAATCATTTGCTTATCTATCTAGATCTATATCAGATTTAAATTTATTGTTTTGGGTAATTTTTAAAGCTTGATCCTATAATCTAGAGTAGATTAACAAATTAGATTACTATTGTTAGATGAAGATTTTGTTCTACAGAAAAGGCCAGTTGTTCTTTTTTATTTTCCCCGGTATTTAGCCTTAGCTCAGCTATGGCGTCTATGGCGATGTAAACAAATATTTTTACTTCAAAGTGATCCGGATCTTAACCGTTTTGTGTGGTATTTTACTTCTATATCTAAGTTATTCTCAATTTTATCGGTCTAAATCAACTGAAACTTTAACTTTGCTAGTACTAGATCTAGATTCTAGTATATAATTTATCATAATTCCAAATAGGGGTAGAACTTCTAGAAGTGAAGTAGACTAGTCTACTCACTTGTGACTAGTGACTAAGTGAGTAGTACTCTAGTACTAGAGTCACTAGTAGTACTAAGTAGTAGGTAGAAGTAGAAGACCTAAGATTTAATTAACTAATTTAAGATTAGTCAGAAGAGTGGATCGAGAGTCAGTCATGGGTTTGGGTGAATATTATAAATATACAATAGAATCTTATCTAGATCTAGTACTTTAGTCTAGTTTAGTCTAGTACTAATCTAGATCTAGTAGTTAAATAATACTAATACTTACTAATAGTATGACCATGCATGATGATGATGGCTTCACTTTTTTCTTTGGTTGTTGGCCTCCTTCATCTTTTAGAGCACTTTTTTCATGTGACTGTGGAGCCCTATTTTAACTACTTTGGAGAGACACTCCCATCCACATAACCATCTTCTGTCTTCTTTTTTGAAGTAACTTCTGTATTTTATAAGATGAAAGAAAGGACTCATTAGTATATTATCTTATCTTATAAAATACAGACGTTACTTGAAAAAAGAAGATGATTACGTCCTATACGTCATGCATTCAGTCATGCATGTTAACCAATGACTTAAAAGTCACTGGTTTTCCTGGCTAGCTCAGGCAACCCATTCCATGCATAGCACTAGGGAAGAAGGAGTATTTGTACAAATTTGTCCTAGCATATGGGATGAGGAGTTTGCTTTTATCTTTGTGTCTTTCTGAGTATTTTATTAAATTTTGTATTTGCAAATTATGGTTCAGTGTTTTATGTATAATTGCTACTTTACTTTTGCGTCTTCTGTCCTGAAGGCTTTCTCTTGCACCAAACAGGGCTAGAAGATTAGAGTAAAAGTCAATGAATAGTGTAACCACGGTTGCACTTGTTTCTTTATATGCTGCATTCAAGTCATTTTTTTGCTTGAATGCCTAATTATCCCAGTGAGTGCGGCATCCATTTTACATGTAAATAAAAAGCTAGGCTGCATGTGCATTTGGTTTTATTCCATTGGGATTTTTTTGTTATCTAGACCTAGATCTTTCTAGCATTTGATTATCCTTTATCACTGTCTTTACCAACACAATCACAAGTGGAGTTGAAGTTTGAAGGCATTGAGGTTTGAACTGTCCCATCTAGTACTACTTCTACTAGATTTAGATGGATATCTAGATCTACATTTTGTCTTGTCAGTTAATGTTTGTTTAAGACCTTTGGCAACAGATTGAGACAGTATATGATTTTGTGATGCATACGTTATTAGTTTGCCTCTTTGTACACATGCACATTTTCCTTTAATAGCAGATTTAGAAAAATCCTCAGAAAAATTTATGGTGCCATACATGATGAAACTGGATGGAGGACTCATACCAACCAAGAAATTTACCAGCTCTATGAAGACCACTCCATAGTAACCAAAATAAAAAGAAACATATTATGTTGGGCAGGTCACATTAAAAGAATGTCAGAGAACAGAGGAGCAAAGATTGTTCACCAGTAAAAACCAATTGGCAGGCCACGAGCACAGTGACTTGATGATGTGGAGGCAGATCTACAACAGCATGGAGACATGAAGCCCAAGATAGATCAGAATGGAAAGATGTGCTAGAGCAGGCCAGGGTCCTGCATGGGCTGTTGTGCCACTGGGATGGAGGAATAGTAGATTTAGATGTTTGTTAAATTATAAAGTTAGCAACTAATTTTTTCTTTCTTTCTTTCTCAGATAACTTATTCTGGTGTTCAACGGTCATCAGTAGCCAACCATCACAATGAGTATGAGTGAACAGATGAGGTTTATTGTTCAGGAATTGAACAAGGAACCTTTTAGCAAATCCTACAACTTGATTTCCTTTGACTCTCTTGAGCCCCTTCAGCTGCTGCAGGTTTTAAACGATGTGTTGGCGGTCATTGATCCAAAGGTAAAACTTTTTTTTCTTTTTACTTTAATGCCTCCATCTGGAAGCCAGTTGAATTCTGGGTAAATTCTTTTTGAAAATCTGTTAACAATTAACAATTTAGTAAGTTGAAACCTAATTTGAAAAACATTTTTCAATTTTTTTGCTGTTGGTAGCTTTTTATTTAATGCTATAAATATAAAATATTATGTGATATTTTAGTGATGAATGAAAATGGTTTGTTGTTTTGATTTTTACTATTTACTTAACTACCTAATCCAGTCACCCCTGCTAGGTTATGTTCTGCACAGGTTATGTCTTTTCTAGCATATTTCATATCCACCTTAACAAGTTGCTGATGTTCCTTCAGAAATGAAGATGGTTACATCATATACCAGACCTTCTTCAGAAGGGCAGTGGGCTGGGTCTGAACTCGGGACATTGTGACAGAAGTCCAAAGCACGTACCACATAATCGGGTAACCTATTGCTCCAAGTGTTAAGTTTATGGTGTCTTCTTCCAGTTTTTCTCACTCGAGTAGTGTTTATTGACTTTTGTTCCCTTTATGGCTGCTACCTCAGTGTTTGCCTACTTTTGTTAGCAAGCAGTTTATGGATCATTCATTGGCCTCCTTCAGTCGTAGAACGACTATGGTTCATCTCAGAGCATACTTCCTCATGTGGCTGTGGAGCCCTATTTTGGAGAGACACTCCCGTCCACAGATAGCGCTGGTTAATGTGACTTTTGCTTCGGTGGTAGAGGAGCTGGCTGTTTTTTGAATTGTGCGTTTTTCTTCCTGAGCTGAGACCCATGTACTTTCACTGTCCATAGCTTTCTTGGTCACTGTCTCTCTCCACCTGTTGCAGTCTAGAGCTATGTCTTCCCAATTGTCAGTATTGATGTTCACTGATTTGAGGTCACGTTTTATTGCATCTATGAAACGGAGGTGGGGGCGACCAGTTTTTCTTGTGCCAGTCGCGAGTTGACCATAGAGGATGACTTTCGGGATGCGCTTGTCCTCCATCCGGTGAACATGTCCAAGCCAGCGCAAACGGCGTTGACTGAGGGCTGTAAAGATGCTCGGAATACCTGATCAAGCAAGGATCTCAGTATTGCACACTTTTTCTTTCCATGTGACATTCAAGATCCTACGGAGACATCTCAAACGGAACGAGTTCAGTTTTCTCTCTTGCTTTGCGTAGGTGGTCCATGATTCACTGCCATACAGCAGTGTACTCATAATGCATGCCTTGTAGACTTCTATTTTGGTCACCGTAGTTAGCTTATGGTTTTCCCAAACTCTTGGTCTGAGTCTAGCGAATGTCAAGGCAGCCTTCCCTATGGATGCTACCTCAGTAATTGCCTAGTTTTGGTGGTTAGCAGTTTATGGATGCTACCTCAGTACTTGCCTAGTTTTGTCAGTTAGCAGTTTATGGATGCTACCTCAGTACTTGCCTAGTTTTGTTGGTTAGCAGTTTTTGCCCATTGTGTCCATAAGTTTGTTGTTTGATTTGTTCAGACATGCAGTTGCCCACATAGCCAATGTTTTTTTTTTTTTTTTTTTTTTTAATTTGTACATTTTTTTTTGTAGCAAAAAATGGATCTCCGAGAAGAAGCCCCTGATCAGACAGCTGTAAGAATCTTTCAGATTTTGAGAGTTCTAAAGTATAAACCTCCTGACCATGTCAATATGTAAGTTACTCATGTTCTTTGTGTTAATAGAGTATGTATATTTCTCTTATGAGATACTCAGGCTTTGTCTGTTTAATATAACTTACTATCTAATTTTTTTTTTGTGTAAATTTATTGGACAATAACAGTTTTGCTTAAGGGTTGCATGGTTAGGAAGCTATTGAATCCAAAAATGTTTTCTATGCAACAGAGTTTTGAATGGGTTTTAACAGAACCTTAGATATAAAACATTAAATGTCTTTTGCATATTATATCACTGGTGCTAAATTTTAATGTTTCATTAGATTTGTTTCTTTGTTACAAATCACTGGCTTTTTTTATATTTTTGAGGTACTTATAGTAATATTTTAATATATTGCAGGAGTCAATTTAGAGCTGGTATAGTCCAGGGAGAGAAACCAATTATCTTTCCTATTCTAGAATGGCTACTTCAGAAAGTTCCAGAACTTCAAAAAAGAGCTTATTTGGCCAAGTTTCTTGTTAAAATTGACATCCCAGCTGAAATCATGCAAGATGAGGAGGTCAATGCAATCTATGTCCAGGTATTATTGCGCTCAAGCTAGTACTGTTTCTCTTATCTTATCTTATATAATACAGACGTTACTTCAAAAAAGAAGATGATTATGTCCTACGCGTCATGCATTTAGTCATGCATATTAACCAATGACTTAAATTCTGCCAAGTCACTGGTTTTTCTGGCTAGCTCAGGCAACCCATTCCATGCTCTAATAGCACTGATGGATTGACATTGGTTTAGAAATCCAAGCTGAAGAATTTTTATGCATATTTTATTGTTTATATTTCTATACTTTTCTTGAGTTCTAAATTTGTTAAAAAAGGTATTAGATATTTTTTACAAATATGTTGATGTTTTTGTCTGTGTCATTTAACATTGAGCTCTTCTTCTGAATGATGTTATGAGTTATTTTTACTTTTAGTATGAGGAGCTCATGGAACAGTTTAAAGAGATGCATAAGCAGTCAGAACAGTTGAAAAACTCAGGATTCAATACAGCAGAAATTAGAAAGGACATAACTAATATGGAAGAAGAGAAAGAACAGCTTATAAAAAGGATCGAAAGACTCAGGAGAAAGGTTAGACACAGTCTCTTCTTGCTTGGTTCAGAACAGCAGATAGGAATGATTGCAACACTTATAGCTGCCAGTTAGCAAAGCTAATTAACTAAACATTAGTAGCTATATGATATTGATAGTTGATGATGTTACCGTATAATGTGTAGTAAAAATAGACAATAATAAATCATTCATTATATGTATATTTAGACACGACATGGCCTTAATTGTGCCGATGTGCCATAAAATCTAAAATTTAAATTTTTTGCATATTTAGTCAGCAGGAAGTGTAAATTATTTCATGTTTTATTAACTACAAATACACTTGAGTTTTCGGGGAGAAGATACTTTAAAGCTGTAGACTATGAACATTTCTCCTTTCTAAATTTTTTTTTTTTTCATTTTCTTTAATCCCTATATTCAAGAGAATATTTGCCTTAAGCATTTTGCTTGCTAAGTTTCTTTTGAAAAAAAAACACAAAATTAAACATACACTTTCAGCTATACTTATATTTTTGGAAAGTTTTTAGGAGCTATAAATATGTCCAATCTCACACTTGTTTGACGTTTGTCTCTGATACTTGGGTCATTAACAAAACCAATTACTGAACCTCTAAGTATATTTGAGGTTGTTTTTTTTTTTTCGTTGTTCCATAGGTGGAGTCGCATCCTAATTCTCAAAAGATGATGGCAGTGGCCAAAAATTTACGAGTGGAACGAGACAGGGAGAAGAGATTGGCAGCCCAGAAACAGGAACAGCAGACTAACGTAAGTATATGTGAGACAGACAACAGCAGACTAACATAAGTATATGTGAGACAGACAACAGCACACTAACGTAAGTATATGTGAGACAGACAACAGCAGACTAACGTAAGTATATGTGAGACAGACAACAGCAGACTAATGTAAGTATATGTGAGACAGACAACAGCACACTAACGTAAGTATATGTGAGACAGACAACAGCACACTAACGTAAGTATATGTGAGACAGACAACAGCAGACTAATGAAAGTATATGTGAGACAGACAACAGCAGACTAATGAAAGTATATGTGAGACAGACAACAGCACACTAACATAAGTATATGTGAGACAGACAACAGCAGACTAACATAAGTATATGTGAGACAGACAACAGCAGACTAATGTAAGTATATGTGAGACAGAGTGGACATGCATATACAGTGGAACCCCTTTGAGGGATGACTCATTGAATGTTTAAGTCAAGAAATTTTTTTTTTATGTTAAATAATTTAGATTTGTTTTTTCTTAACTAAAAAAAATATAAGATAAGCTGGGAATTCTATCCCTGTGACTTAACTACACTTAATTGATTCTATAAACCTTTCCTAAAATCTTGAGCATCAAAATGAATTTGGTGTAGTTAAAAATGTCACAATTTCACCTTCGCCTGTCCCTAAGTCTGTTGGACCATTGCCATGCCACACAGTATATGACAACTTTCTCCATTTTTCTCTTTAGCCAGGATTCGAGTCCTTCGATGGCTTCCTCTGTCACTTTTTTGGCCTATTAAGATAGGATTTTGAGATTAATTCAAAACAATGTATTTCTAAAAATTAAATTAGAAGTCTCTGATATCTAGACTTTTAAATGTCCTCACTATGTTGCATGACATTGTATTCCCTTCCAGTTTACATTATTTAAATCTCATTTCAAATACTTAATAATGTTCATCACCTTTTTTACTGTCCTCCACAACTCTAGGCAATGGCCATTTTTTTGTAACTAGTTGAAACTTTGTTGTCTGAACTTTCATTTAATTAAGTTCATTTTAAAAAAATACATTTTTGTTCAGATAACTCATTTAGACCAGAGAATAAAAAGACTTGAAGCTCAACTGAGAGACATGAGACAGGCCAGTGTTGGAGCCACTCCAAGTAGTAAGTGCTAGAGCTAACTCTGTTGACTTAAGCTCATGACTTGCTTGCTATTATTTTTCAATCTCCCCTTATTGTTGATGATTGTTTTTCAAGACATGCCAAAAACCTTTTGCAAGATACACAAGATTTAACATACCTGTCCTTTCATTTCCATTTGTTTTATTAGCCTCCGGTGATTTGTTTCCTTTTTAATAAAAATAAAAACTTTTGTCTCTTATAAATTGAAGCTCCATCTTCCTCTTGTTATACATAGGTCAGTGACGATGCATATGAACCTTGGTAAGTCCCTATCCTTTTATAAAACTGTACATGCATATAATATTTGCTTTAAGCTATGATTCAAAAATTGGAAGAAGAATCCAGAACTAACAGTTTCATAGTGAAAGAGCAGCTGCCGAAGGACATTGCTCAGAGGAAGAAGATGATTCAGAATCTTCAGAAAGTTGTCTCAGTGCCAGCCATGGGGCACTCAGACTTGGAGGAGCTTAATGCTAAGGTACTTTGAACTTTTACATTTACATTAGATGAGATGAGAGATGAGCTGTCCTCACTCTAGTTGTTTTGAATACAGATCCTCTAAGCTGGAATGTATACTTAATAGATATATAAGCTCCTCTTTCACGATTAAAGATGAGCACAATCTTATTGCCTATAAACGTATAGCTGTGAAGTTCAGTCTTCACTTTCAAAAGTCAGTTAACACCCAAGGCACATGTAGATTGGGTCTGTTGCAATACAGTCTCGGCTTTTGCTGATCACTATCCCCTTTGCCTTGTAGCCTGAAACACCGAGGCTCCAGGTCATTAGGAGCAATCATAGTCAAGCATGGGTGTTGATTCTACACTTCTTAAGGGGTCTCTTGAGAGATACAAAGATTTATTAGATTTTGCTAGTGTGGATTCAACTCCTTTATGTATTTATTAGGAAATGTACAAGTTTCATCTCTTTGTAGTATCTCTTTATGTGCCTTGCTTTGGTTGAATATTTTGACATGGTTGGAATACTTGTATGGAAGGGATAAAACAGCAGGAGGAAAAAATGTAAGATGCTGTGTTCGGCAATCACCTTTATTTGTAGTACAGTTTTTAGTAGAGAACTTTCAAGAACTATTTGAAGGACACTAATTTTTTTATTTAGTTGGATGTTGTGATGAGTCAGATTCAACTAAAACCAATCACCACACGTTTGTAGTGTTAACATTTAGATAACATTCACCACAATTACCAATTTGATAATTTTGAGTTATGCAGTCCTAGGATTCTTTTCTTGTTTTTGTCTTGCATATATTTCATTCTTTGGCATGCTCAGTGGCAGAAGGTTTCCTTCTGCACTGCCTTTTAGTGCTCAGAAAACACACCTCAGCTTGCCTACATGGAGATTCAAACTTGAACCTGCATGTTAGGTACTGAAAGGGCTGATGAATCTCTGACACTGATCCCATTTTTAATTAATATTCAATGCATTATCATAAAAAATGAAAGAGAGAAATCTTCTTTCTTTTTTCTTCAGTCTCATTTTTATGTTGGAGGGATCAGATCAGTAATGCTATATCTGAGATGAACCAAGCAGTGGTTTCCAGATCAGCCAGTTTAGATCAGTAATGCTATATCTGAGATGAACCAAGCAGTGGTTTCCAGATCAGCCAGTTTAGATCAGTAATGCTATATCTGAGATGAACCAAGCAGTGGTTTCCAGATCAGGCAGTTCAGATCAGTAATGCTATATCTGAGATGAACCAAGCAGTGGTTTCCAGATCAGCCAGTTTAGATCAGTAATGCTATATCTGAGATGAACCAAGCAGTGGTTTCCAGATCAGCCAGTTTAGATCAGTAATGCTATATCTGAAATGAACCAAGCAGTGGTTTCCAGATCAGCCAGTTTAGATCAGTAATGCTATATCTGAGATGAACCAAGCAGTGGTTTCCAGATCAGGCAGTTCAGATCAGTAATGCTATATCTGAGATGAACCAAGCAGTGGTTTCCAGATCAGGCAGTTCAGATCAGTAATGCTATATCTGAGATGAACCAAGCAGTGGTTTCCAGATCAGCCAGTTTAGATCAGTAATGCTATATCTGAGATGAACCAAGCAGTGGTTTCCAGATCAGGCAGTTCTCCATATAGTTTAACTTCTAGAGAAATATTCAATTTCTTTTTATCACATTGTATTGGTATCAGTTGCAAATTATATTTGAAGATTGTTGAGTTAAATTCACTTTTATTTGTATATTTTCTTTACCAACAGAAAGATGAAATCATAAGATTTGTTCAACCAGGATTCAAATGTATTTTATTAATTCACTGATTCACAAATGATTATAACATTTTTTTTTTTCTTTGACATTAGATCACTGAGCTGAATGCAGAAGTGAATCAACTCATTGAGAAGAGAATGAAGAGTGGTGACCCAGCTGATGATAAACTGTCGCTATTTAGGCAACAGGTCAGTCTTAACTCAATATCTTTAAACTAAATAAGAAGATCTTAGATAAGTTTTACGGCGCGACTATACAAAATCTGCTAACATACGGAATAACTTGTTGGCAAGGCAAGGCTCCATCTATCCTGTTGCGCAGCCTAGAAAACATCATAACAGGGCATCAAAAATCACACGCATAACATTACCATATTTGAATGAACTTTATGAACAGAAAAAGCACAAAAATTTTGGAAGACAACAGCCACCCGCTCCATCAGACTACGTCAGGTCGTCGCAAAGTGGGCGACTAATGTCAATCAAGACAAGAACAGAGCGCAGTACAAAAACTCGTTCGTACCTTACTTGGTCAGACTTTATCAACCCCACCCTTCGATCAGGGAACATGGAAAGGACCACGATGCCTGTGTGTAGTCGCTGACTGAACTTTTTATGTTGTGTCTATTCTATTTTTGTGTATGTTTCTGTTTTGTTGTCAGCATATGATATAAGAGTCCTTGTAATCACAACAAATTTCCCCAAGAATCAATAAAGCAGTCTTAATCGTAGTCTTAGTCTTAGTAAACCTGACATTAATTGTAATTCTTTAATCTGCATGTCAGTTATTTGCAAAAAGTAAAAGATTGAACATGATAATTAAATTTCTTTCTTCTTAGGCTGTCTATTGGCCTATCTATTAATATTTCATTTCATTCAATAGGAAATGTAGTATATTTAAATTGAGATGGGTTAATGTTTAAAAAAAATCTGATGTATTATCCTAGAAATACATTATGCTATGACATATCTTTTTTCTCAGCATAAGCCTGAACATTTTTTAAAACTATCTTTATTCTCATAGCATTGTATATTACTTGATATGTCAATATTTTTTGTACTATGAAATTTGAATGAAAGTATCAAAAGTTAATGATTAATTTTCATTACTCTTTCTATCATTATAGGTTATAGGTGTGTTTCAACATTTTTTTGGGTTGGATTTCTTGTTCTTTAAACCCCCCACACATATTTAATATTCCAAAGAAACTTCGGCAATTTCAACATTAAAAAAAAAGAAATAGACAATTAAGATTATTATTATTAAATTGCACCATAAATGTTAACACCTTTTTCGTAGGTTACTTTGTACTAAAGATTCCAATTCATAGATTTCTTTGTACTCGACATTATTTAGTACTAAACACATTTTTTTTCTTAAAAGTTACAAATCTCATCTAAAGCATCTCATTGAGATTTTATTGTGATTCAAATTCTCAGGCAGCAATCATTGCTCATAAGAAGCAAGCTGCTGCTGAAACACTGAGAGCCATCCGAGATGAATTCAACCATGTGCAGGCAGAGGTGGAACAGAAGAGGGAAGTTGTCAACACGGCTGAGGGAGCCGAGGTTTTGAAAGGGGAAGATGTAAGTGGAACAAGAATTTCAAATTGTCATTCGGGACTTAGGGTTGTCCACAGAAACTTTCAAGGAGGTGGAACATTTTAATAGGAAAAAATATATATCAGCCATTTTGTTGTAGACATAGTCGAACTCTAAATAATTCTTTAGCATTATTGCAGGAACATTTATGAGGAAACAAATATTTTAGTTAATAATTAAATTTTACTTGATTAATTCTAGTCCATTTTGGGTAAGTGATAGTGAAATAATAATAATTTAAATAAAGATATTTTCCTTTACCTATCCCCTAAATTGTTGGACGTTGGTGCACCAAGCAAGACTCGTCAACCGTCTTTCTCCATAAAAATATAACTCACTCTAATAAACACACATCTTTCTGTCACTGGTCTGTCGCTTGTTCTCCTCCTTTTCACATACCCTATTTATTAACTTGAACTACGACAGACCACCTCGTGGTTTCATCAGAATCTGTTCAGCCTATACAACCAAATCATCCACCTACCTTTACTCATGGATACATTAGAAACACGCACACACAATCCATAACACTATGTTATCAGGGATGCATTCAATTTAAGTGTATTCTTCTCTTTCAGACTTCTCCCTAGGAGTTCCATGTTTATGTCTTAAATCTTGAAGCAGGGGGATTACTATAAAATGCATCTAAATATGTCATTACTGGGTAGCAACATTTAAAAGTTAATAACATTTCTGATTTGAAACAGTTCAAGCGCTACGTCAACAAGCTTCGAAGTAAGAGTACAATCTATAAGAAGAAACGAGCTGAGCTGGCAGAATTAAGAGCTGAATCTGGAGTGCTGACACGCACTGAAGAAATACTTAAACAACGTTGTGACCTTATAAATAGACAACTGGTAAGTACGACATCTTGTTGTAATTTTAAAAAAAAACTGGTTAGAACAACTCATAGCAATCTTTCCCCTTCCTGTAATCCTAAGTCTGTTGGACCATTGGGGCACAACACAAGATTTCTCCATTCCTCCCGGTCTTTTGCCTTGTTTAGAACCTCTTTCATCGACAGACCCGTCCATTCTTTTATGTTGTCTTCCCATCGCTTTCTCTGTCCGCCTCTTCTTCTTCTTTAGCAATCTTTAAAACCGTCTAATAGGTGTGCACTGCATTTTATTTAAAAAAAAAAAAAAAGATTTAGAGGTCTATATAGCTAAAAATCTGTCTATATAAAATGTAAAATTTAATTTTCCTGTGATCTTTGTACTAGGCTGTTACTAAGCCATCACATCCACCCTCTTTACACTTTTAATTTATCCATCAGAGTTTTTTTGGGGCCTATGAATTCGCTGAGATCCTAAATAAAAATCTTTCTTTACAGTTTGAACTTAAGACCCTCTAAATGGCAGCCAAGTGCCATACTGCTTTGCCAGCAACTCCTTTTAAATAAATAAAACATTGTATTTATTATGTCTATCCCTATCTATGACAATTTAGCAGGTATGACTCGTGTTCACCAAACAGTCATAGAACTTCCCACAAATGAGCAGCTCTTAAAGAAAATGAGTGTTCTTTGAGTGAGATCTTTCATTGTTTTTTTGTGTCACATTCTTAGACAATAAATACAAACATCTTACAAAGTAAGAAACAGTTGCTGATGAAATTTCAATAATTTCATCCAACAGAAGTTTGAAATTTTCATGGAATTATTTTTTATTTAGATTTTAAACTTTTTGAGACCTCTCTAATTTTTGCAAGGGTTTCACCACAGAATCGCTACACTTGTGTGTCATAAAAGCTCTTGTTTGACCATATTTATTTATCAGGGGATAAATGTTCTTCAAGTTTTTTTGTGTTTTTTTTTGTATTGACTGGCAGTCAGTGCTTGAGAAGAAGAAAGGCGTCGCTGGCTACAGAGAGACTCAGGAAGAGCTGGAGAAAGTCTCCAGCATCAAGAGCGAGTTTGATGAGATGAAAGGCCGAACACTTGATGACATGTCTGAGATGGTCCGGCGACTTCATGCAGAGATAGCTGACAGGAGAAACACCCTGGCCCCTATACTGCGCGAGATAAGGCCATTGAGAGAAAAAGTCAGGGTAAGTAACTCAATGGAAGGGAGGTAACACAGTCATTAAAATAGGTTGGGAAAAGAGCCATTAATTTTTACACTTTTGATAGATTCACTTTTTATCAGGAAGGCATTGCAGAGGAAATAAAAAAATAAAAAAGCAGACATACTTTTTAGTTATTTGCCGCCAGTTCTTAGTGTTTAAAAAATAATTAAAATATAGCACAAACAATTCTGTGAATGGCTGATTCGACCTGATATCTATAGTTCTAATTGCATCCTTACATAAACAACTTCATCTGCTGCTTTTCTTTCATCAGCAATGCAGAAATCTTTTACTTTAGAGAAATAAATAGTTACTTCAAAGAGTAAAAAATGTTCATCCTTTTTATTTACAGGAAATGTGATTTCAAATCACTAACCTATATTCTTTGAAAAACCATGTGAAACATTTCAAGAAAAATATTTTAAAAAGGCATTTACATTTTAAGTATTGAGTAGGCTAAAATTACCTCATGGAGCTAAACCACCCAATTATATATTTCAATATGTTGTTACTAACTGCCAAGTATATATATATATTTTTGTTATAACTCTGGTCTGCTAAGTCCAATGTCGCAAAGACAAAAGATTATCTCTGGAGACATAAAATATCACAGATTTTTTTTTTTAAACTTCAGTTCATCTTCAGTATCATTTTTAGTGCTTGTTGTACCCAGCCGCCTTGTTTGTTTGTAAAATGTTTTACATGTCTCGGATGTTCCTTCAGAGTTGAAGATGATTTACTTCCTAGTCCAAACCTCCCGCAGGACGACGGGGGATGGGAGCGGGCAGGGTTTGAACCCGGGACCATTGATAAATCTGAACGACAGTCCAGCGCGCAAACCGCACGACCAAGGCAGCCATCCTTGTGACGACACAGTCACCTTATATCCTTATCTTACTTTTTAGCAGCTTCTTAAAAGAAAGTTCTTAATTTTGTTTTTTAGTTAGCTTATAAATTGTATGTTGAAATCTCAACCATCAACTGCAAAAGTTTTTTTTTGTGTTTTTTTTTTAATGTAAACATTTTGTCATTGCGTATTCTGATCAGGAACTAACTCCTGATTATGATAACAAGAAACAAGTCTTTGAGAGGCAGCAGGCTGGCTATGACAGCAACATGAGTAAATTAGAGCAAGAGGTGAAGGGTTACAGGGAGGAATGCCGAGCGGAGGAGTCGAGATATCATTATTTAAATTGCATGATGAAGGTAACTCTCAGCACTTTATTGATGGTTTGTTGTGATGGTTTGATTGATGGTTTGATTGATGGTTTATTGTTATGGTTTGATTGATGGTTTACTGTGATGGTTTGATTGATGGTTTATTGTGATGGTTTGATTGATGGTTTATTGTGATGGTTTGTTGTGATGGTTTGATGTGATGGTTTAATGTGATTCTATGTCAAAGTCTTTAATGTCTAAAACATTTTCTTTCTTCTAACACCTTCACCTATCTCTTAGTCTGTTTGATCGTAGGGATACCACACAAGATTTGTCGATTATCTTTCTCCATTCGTCTTTTGCCTTGGATAGAACCTCTTTCAATGGTGGGCTCGTTGATTCTTTTATGTTGTCTTCCCATCCCTCTATCTGCCTCTTCTTCTTTTTCCTGGTACTATTCCCTGAAGGAAGGTCTTTGTGAGCCACGAAGACCTTGTAATATGGCCATAGAATTTTAGTTTGTTTTTTTTTAACAATAGTTAGCAGGCCATCATGGGGTCCAATCGCCATAGTAACCCTGTCTCTAATCTCTTCTTCTTTAGGTTCTTCAAGTCCAGCAAGCCAGAGTAGCCAATGAAATGAAAGCTTATGTGTCGTCTGATGCACAGGAGAAAAAGAAAACCTTCAGGTACAATATTTTTGTATACCTCTTCTTCAAGAATTTTTATTTTTAATAGTAAAAATGTAATAATTTAGAAAAGCATAGATTTAGTTCAGATGACAAATTTGAGAAATGTTTAATTTGAAAGCAAAATCATGAGCCTCTATAACAATATGTGAAACCAGTGAATAAAGGCAACCAAGTTTTAAATCTAGAGACATAGACTTTCTTTTCATCAAAATCTCTTTGAGGTGCGTTTTTCAAATAATTTTTAGCATAAGTAACATCAAACCGCAGTTGCTTTAATCAAGAATTCTGCTAGCTGGAAATCAATAAATGATCAGTGAATAAATCAAAATATGACTGTGTTAGTGGGAAGCTAAGGATCCCTCTCCAAAATATGACTGTGTTAGTGGGAAGCTAAGGATCCCTCTCCAAAATATGACTGTGTCAGTGGGAAGCTAAGGATCCCTCTCCAAAATATGACTGTGTTAGTGGGAAGCTAAGGATCCCTCTCCAAAATATGAATGTGTTAGTGGGATGCTAAGGATCCCTCTCCAAAATATGACTGTGTTAGTGGGAAGCTAAGGATCTCTCTCCAAAATATGACTGTGTCAGTGGGAAGCTGAGTATCTCTCTCCAAAATATGAATGTGTTAGTGGGAAGCTAAGGATCCCTCTCCAAAATATGAATGTGTCAGTGGGAAGCTAAGGATCTCTCTCCAAAATATGACTGTGTCAGTGGGAAGCTAAGGATCTCTCTCCAAAATATGACTGTGTCAGTGGGAAGCTAAGGATCTCTCTCCAAAATATGACTGTGTCAGTGGGAAGCTAAGGATCTCTCTCCAAAATATGACTGTGTCAGTGGGAAGCTAAGGATCCCTCTCCAAAATATGACTGTGTCAGTGGGAAGCTAAGGATCCCTCTCCAAAATAGGACTGTGTCAGTGGGAAGCTAATGATCTCTCTCCAAAATATGACTGTGTCAGTGGGAAGCTAAGGATCCCTCTCCAAAATATGACTGTGTCAGTGGGAAGCTAAGAATCCCTCTCCAAAATAGGACTGTGTCAGTGGGAAGCTAATGATCTCTCTCCAAAATATGACTGTGTCAGTGGGAAACTAATGATCCCTCTCCAAAATAGGACTGTGTCAGTGGGAAGCTAAGGATCTCTCTCCAAAATATGACTGTGTCAGTGGGAAGCTAAGGATCCCTCTTCAAAATAGGACTGTGTCAGTGGGAAGCTAAGGATCCCTCTCCAAAATAGGACTGTGTCAGTGGGAAGCTAAGGATCCCTCTTCAAAATAGGACTGTGTTAGTGGGAAGCTAAGGATCCCTCTCCAAAATAGGACTGTGTCAGTGGGAAGCTAAGGATCCCTCTCCAAAATAGGACTGTGTCAGTGGGAAGCTAAGGATCCCTCTTCAAAATAGGACTGTGTCAGTGGGAAGCTAAGTATCCCTCTCCAAAATAGGACTGTGTTAGTGGGAAGCTAAGTATCCCTCTTCAAAATAGGACTGTGTCAGTGGGAAGCTAAGGATCCCTCTTCAAAATAGGACTGTGTCAGTGGGAAGCTAAGGATCCCTCTCCAAAATAGGACTGTGTTAGTGGGAAGCTAAGGATCCCTCTCCAAAATATGACTGTGTCAGTGGGAAGCCAAGGATCCCTCTCCAAAATATGACTGTGTCAGTGGGAAGCTAAGGATCCCTCTCCAAAATATGACTGTGTCAGTGGGAAGCTAATGATCTCTCTCCAAAATATGACTGTGTCAGTGGGAAGCTAAGGATCCCTCTTCAAAATAGGACTGTGTCAGTGGGAAGCTAAGGATCCCTCTTCAAAATAGGACTGTGTTAGTGGGAAGCTAAGGATCCCTCTCCAAAATAGGACTGTGTCAGTGGGAAGCTAAGGATCCCTCTCCAAAATAGGACTGTGGCAGTGGGAAGCTAAGGATCCCTCTTCAAAATAGGACTGTGTCAGTGGGAAGCTAAGGATCCCTCTTCAAAATAGGACTGTGTCAGTGGGAAGCTAAGGATCCCTCTTCAAAATAGGACTGTGTCAGTGGGAAGCTAAGGATCCCTCTCCAAAATAGGACTGTTAGTGGGAAGCTAAGGATCCCTCTCCAAAATAGGACTGTGTTAGTGGGAAGCTAAGGATCCCTCTCCAAAATAGGACTGTGTTAGTGGGAAGCTAAGGATCCCTCTCCAAAATAGGACTGTGTTAGTGGGAAGCTAAGGATCCCTCTCCAAAATAGGACTGTTAGTGGGAAGCTAAGGATCCCTCTCCAAAATAGGACTGTGTTAGTGGGAAGCTAAGGATCCCTCTCCAAAATAGGACTGTTAGTGGGAAGCTAAGGATCCCTCTCCAAAATAGGACTGTGTTAGTGGGAAGCTAAGGATCCCTCTCCAAAATAGGACTGTGTTAGTGGGAAGCTAAGGATCCCTCTCCAAAATAGGACTGTGTTAGTGGGAAGCTAAGGATCCCTCTCCAAAATATGAATGTGTCAGTGGGAAGCTAATGATCCCTCTCCAAAATAGGACTGTGTTAGTCTGAAGCTAAGTATCCCTCTCCAAAATAGGACTGTGTTAGTGGGATGCTAATGATCCCTCTCCAAAATAGGACTGTGTCAGTGGGAAGCTAAGTATCCCTCTCCAAAATAGGACTGTGTCAGTGGGAAGCTAAGGATCTCTCTCCAAAATATGACTGTGTTAGTGGGATGCTAATGATCCCTCTCCAAAATAGGACTGTGTTAGTGGGATGCTAATGATCCCTCTCCAAAATAGGACTGTGTTAGTGGGATGCTAATGATCCCTCTCCAAAATAGGACTGTGTTAGTGGGATGCTAAGGATCTCTCTCCAAAATAGGACTGTGTTAGTGGGATGCTAATGATCCCTCTCCAAAATAGGACTGTGTTAGTGGGATGCTAATGATCCCTCTCCAAAATAGGACTGTGTTAGTGGGATGCTAATGATCCCTCTCCAAAATAGGACTGTGTTAGTGGGATGCTAATGATCCCTCTCCAAAATAGGACTGTGTTAGTGGGATGCTAATGATCCCTCTCCAAAATAGGACTGTGTCAGTGGGAAGCTAAGGATCCCTCTCCTCAAAGCTTCAGCATTTTCTTTTACCCTGCATATAGATCAGCATGTTACACTTTTCACACGATTCCTTCTGTTGTGGATATTTGACGTTGTACATGCACAGTGTTCACATCTTTTACCTTATTACATCAGCCTTAGACTTCTTAGCTGAACTGATTAGTCGTGTCTTTGAAAGAGAACAGGGCTAGGGTCAGAATGTTGTCCTCCACACAGCAGTTCCCACCTCTCCTAAGGAATAGCACAAATGTTACAACACAAACTCTTCAAAATAATAAGACACTCTCAGGTTTTACTCTAGAAATACTTTAATATTATAACAAGTTACTTAAACATGAACATTTCATCTCTCATCCTGTCCAATCTCCTTCCGGCTTTCTCTTTTTAACCTCCCTTCCGTTCAATAGCCAAATTCGCACCTTTTTTCCCATTCGCACTATGCTGCGCTACGACTGTAACAATAGACTTTCATCTCTTTCAATGCCCCAACCTTAAAACTGAAGAGGTGTTTAAAAAACACTAAAAATAGCAGACACAGGTTAGGCTTACTCCAAAATTCAGCATTATAGCCATAACAAAAATGCTCTTTGAGTCTAGCAGTAGTTGTCTTACGGCTGAAGGCAGCTTACAGACAAATGAGTGCTGGACTGTCGTTCGGATTTCTCGATGGTCACAGGTTCATTCCTTGCCTGCTGTCTATTCCTGTTATCCTGCAGAAGGTTTTGACTAGGAAGTAAATTATCTTCAACTCTTAAGGAACACCCAAAACATGTAAAACAAACAAATGAGGATTCTGTTTTGTTGCAAGGCTTTTAAGTTTCTGCTTCTCAGTCTCTTGAAATCTGAGAGTTGAAATGTTAAATGTAGTTCTGTCTATCTACAGAGAGATTTACTCCAAGAAAATTCAGGAGCAAGAAAACTTGAGCCGTGGTCTGCGGGAGAAACAGAAGATGGTTAAAGACAACCACGAGCCAAACATGAAGCAGATGAAGCTGTGGAAAGATCTGGAGAGACTTTTGATCTGCAAGAAGCAATGTCTGGAACAGGTAGGGACAGCTTGAAAATAATAGCGACACAATATCTAACCTCAGGGAGGCGCAAATATCTTAGAACAAAAAGTGTTGCTTTTACAAAGCTTATATTATTTTGCACTGTCTTTTTCATATGTTTCATTATTTTCCCATGTCCCATTCTAAGATGAAGTTGAAACTTTGCACAATTATTTATTGTTGAAGACAACACACATATCAATGAAAAATTAACCTCAAATAGTTAATTAAATAGTGGTTTTTAATTACTTTGCTTGATGTTGAAAAGGGGAAATAATTCTTACAGTATTTGGATATGACTTAATGTGGAGTTACTCCCCTATATAAGCCTTTTTGTTGTTGTTTTTATTATTATTTTAAATTTTGCTTGTTTTAAATAATAGACTAAGTAAATGTCAGATTTTAAATAGAACTGTTTCTCTAAATGGACCTAAAAACTCACACTTCTTTTTGACTGGACTTTAGGCATAGACTAATTCTCTTGCATTGGTCAGGAACATCATTGACTTTTTAAATGTAACAAACATGTAACAATCTAGCTGAACTCATAAAGATGCTAGGGATATAATCTTAGTAAGCTTATAACATCAGTCATTAACTCTTTCTCTCCTAACTGACAATACCAACGTTGATTCCAACAGAAAGTGGTAAATGATTACGGAGAGAAAGAGTTTAAACATCCTACACAGAGCTTCAATGATGCAAAAGTTTGCGTTTGTGTTTAGTATGGAACTATTTATCTGCTATTAACTATGCATGTATTAAATCGAGACCAATCATCATGGAAGGCCTGAACACTGACCTACAAATTCACAAACTGTAGACAGAGAAGACCAATAGCTCATTGCCACGTTGTGCAGACCTTTGACCTGGCAATGAGCTATTGGTCTCCACTGCCCAAAAGTTGCGATGCTGCAAGTCAGTGTTCAGGCCATCTATGAAGTTTGTTCTCGATTATAAACATCTCTAAATCTCAATTGGGTATCCCACGGCTCTAGTTCCCTTAGACAACTCTGTTTAATTTAAATTCTTATTCTTATTAAAGCCACTAATTTAAACAGGTCTTTGCAAGCACTTTGTCATTTGGTAAAGTGAAGTCGTTGATAGCTGCATGTTCTTAGTTGTAAACTGTAAGTTTTTGTTGTATTTTGAGCCAAGATCTTTTGATACAATTATCGCTATTTCCAAATCGCAAAGTTCAGAGTCTGAGTGTCACAAATCGCTGTGAGGCCACACCCGTTTGTGTGCGTGTAGCAGAACAACCGCAGTCCACTACCATGGCCTTAGTTATTGTGGAAAGTTTTAAGTTTGTTTACTGTTATTTATATTTTAGATCTAATGCAATTATTTATGTTTTTAATATATTTTAATTAGTTGAATTAGATTTATTTTATTATTGGAAGGGGAAATAAGTTGTTGTTTTTTTGTGCTTTAATGTTTATTTTGTTGTCACGTGACCAGGGGACCTAGGCTACAACAAGGGCGGGGTGACCTGGGAAATTAGGGGATCGCGGCCTACGTCATCACTGGTCAGAGGCCAAGGTTATGAGTCACCGATGATGCATGTGGACGTAACCACTGAGGTTATGCGTCACTGATGATCAATGGGGACGTAACCACTGAGGTTATGCGTCACTGATGATGCATGTGGACGTAACCACTGAGGTTATGCGTCACTGATGATCAATGGGGACGTAACCACTGAGGTTATGCGTCACTGATGATGCATGGGGACGTAACCACTGAGGTTATGCGTCACTGATGATGCATGGGGACGTAACCACTGAGGTTATGCGTCACTGATGATGCATGGGGACGTAACCACTGAGATTATGCGTCACCGATGATGCATGGGGACGTAACCACTGAGGTTATGCGTCACCGATGATGCATGGGGACGTAACCACTGAGGTTATGCGTCACCGATGATGCATGGGGACGTAACCACTGAGGTTATGCGTCACCGATGATGCATGGGGACGTAACCACTGAGGTTATGCGTCACCGATGATGCATGGGGACGTAACCACTGAGGTTATGCGTCACCGATGATGCATGGGGACGTAACCACTGAGGTTATGCGTCACCGATGATGCATGGGGACGTAACCACTGAGGTTATGCGTCACTGATGATGCATGGGGACGTAACCACTGAGGTTATGCGTCACTGATGATGCATGGGGACGTAACCACTGAGGTTATGCGTCACTGATGATGCATGGGGACGTAACCACTGAGGTTATGCGTCACTGATGATGCATGGGGACGTAACCACTGAGGTTATGCGTCACTGATGATGCATGGGGACGTAACCACTGAGGTTATGCGTCACTGATGATGCATGGGGACGTAACCACTGAGGTTATGCGTCACTGATGATGCATGGGGACGTAACCACTGAGGTTATGCGTCACTGATGATGCATGGGGACGTAACCACTGAGGTTATGCGTCACTGATGATGCATGGGGACGTAACCACTGAGGTTATGCGTCACTGATGATGCATGGGGACGTAACCACTGAGGTTATGCGTCACTGATGATGCATGGGGACGTAACCACTGAGGTTATGCGTCACTGATGATGCATGGGGACGTAACCACTGAGGTTATGCGTCACTGATGATGCATGGGGACGTAACCACTGAGGTTATGCGTCACTGATGATGCATGGGGACGTAACCACTGAGGTTATGCGTCACTGATGATGCATGGGGACGTAACCACTGAGGTTATGCGTCACTGATGATGCATGGGGACGTAACCACTGAGGTTATGCGTCACTGATGATGCATGGGGACGTAACCACTGAGGTTATGCGTCACTGATGATGCATGGGGACGTAACCACTGAGGTTATGCGTCACTGATGATGCATGGGGACGTAACCACTGAGGTTATGCGTCACTGATGATGCATGGGGACGTAACCACTGAGGTTATGCGTCACTGATGATGCATGGGGACGTAACCACTGTGTTGCTGCGGAAGGGGTTTTGCTCTTGGGTGGGTTGTGTAGAGCGGACGGTCGCATTTCCCGCCTTCTGCCTGTCTTCCTAATCTTGTTCGAGAAAACTTATAGTGAAATCTAACGTTCCTAGTCCTTAGAGATCTGAGTCTAGTCGCCAGTCTTGTTGATGTACCTGTATGTAAACGTTTTATATTTGGAAGATTCTATATTGTGTGTAAATAAAGTGATACGCCGACGTTTTTCTAACTATATTCAGGTGTTTAGTTTTATATCTTATTATATAGACAAACACCAAAATCGCGACAGGGCTAAAGCCACCAAAGTTCCAGCGTCAACAGTCGGGCCTCCAGAATCACCGGAGACCACGACCAGTTAAAGCAGGCGCCAGCACACTGCTAGCGTCTTGTGACACTGAGAGATAACATTGGAAAAAAAAATTCATAAACATCAAATACCGGTACAAAAAATATTTTTGTTCATGTTGTGATAAACATCTTGTCCCTTCGCTTATCCCTTAGTCTTTTGAACTGCTGGGGCACCACACTGGATCTGTTGACCATCTTTCTTCATTCATCTCTGTCTTTTGCCTTGTATAAAATCTCTTTCAATGACAGGCCCGTCCAGTCTTTTTATTTTGTCTTCCTATCGCTATATCTGTCTGCCTCTTCTTTTTTTTTCCTGGTACTGGTCTTTGTGGAGTCCTGAGGGTCTTGCATTTTTTGACAGTAGTTTGCAGGTCATCGTGGGCTCCAATCGCTGCTCTAATCCTGTCTCTAATCTCTTCGTTTGAGATGCCATCTTTGTATGTAATACCTAGGATCTTTCTGTAAAATGTCAGTTCCATGGCTAGGATCTTCCTCTCTAGTTCTGCAGTGTTCAAGATTCACAAGCATAATGTATTCTATCAGTCCTTATCAACAAATGATTTCTGATCAAACTAGAATTTTTCTATTTTCATCTAGATCTTAACCAATCTTGTATTGAAAATTTTTTCATTATAAATTATTTCATGGAGTGACTGTTTTTTTCCATGTAGTTCTCAGAACAATAATTTTCTTTTGGTGTTGTGTAAAGTAGAAAGACATCGGGACATCTCACACTCTTACTGAACACTTTTTACTCTTAGGGCTCAATGGAATCATTTTATTTTTAATCCATAAACAAAATTGACACTTTAATGAGGTAGAAGATTTAACAAGTAACAAAAATTTCTTTAAAGAAAAATCAATTCCTCTTTTAAGAAGCAGATAGAGTTACTTTACTCCTCATTCTATTTATTTCTTGTAATACTTCAATATTGCAAGGAGTCTTTCCGTTGAGCTTTGCACAATGAAGTTCTTCTATTGCAGTCCAGCTTATTTCTACATAGGACTATGCACAAAATGTTCATTATTCATGTACATCTCTTTATTTATTCAATTCTTTACTGATTACAAAACAAAACATTTGAGTCGAGTGCAGTAATAGTAAACGATATTGTCGATATACATAAACTGTCAAATTAGCTGTTTTCGAAATAGCCGTCCAGTGTCCAGGTTCCATCCAGTTTGAACACATGAAGAGTTTGCAAGCTAATAGCAGGCATTGTTAAAATAGCTCTGTGGCATGAAATGTCTATAAAATATATATATATATTATAAAACCTTCAGCATACAATTCATCTAAGTACTAAGTTTCCGGGATGTTTTCTTGTTTGTAGTTTATAGTCACTTTATCCGATGACTTTTTGTAGAACATATTTTTGACAACTTTGCCTGTGTTCTTAATGAGGGGCTTCTGGTCACCTTGATCCGCCTTCTTTTGAGTTTCTGTATCTTTGATCCGGGGCATCCTGTCACTTGCTACTGCTTTTTTATGTGCCAGAATTTCTGTAGCTATGTATCCTATCAGCCCTAGACCGTACAAAGTTATCACTAGGTACAGCCTGACGTACAAGCAGGCAAACGATGAGATGGCCAAAGATGCGGAAAAACCCAGGCACTTGACCATGTTGTACGCCACGAATGCAGACGAGAGATTGTCCCTGAAGAGCATGGAGACGATGGAGTTAAACTGAGGCTGAGATATGCCCTCGGAGACGCCCGCCACGGCCACAATCGTGATGAGGACAAGTTTGGAGTCAGTGTTGATCATCAGCTGAGTCAGCAAGAGGCCCGTGTCGATGAGGATGAAGGTGATCATTAGGATGACTCGGCCAAGGTAGCGGGCCAGGTAGTTGGCAACGGTGGCAAAAGTCCCGGCAGAGGCTCCGAAGATCATCATGATGAAACCAACCCACTCCACGCCTAAACTACAGCTGACAAACGCCTGTGTGAAACCTGGAACAAGACATCAATTCGATAGCGTGACTTAGTTATCTGAGATCAAACAAAGCAATAACTCACAGTAATAAAAGCAATTCAGACAAATGTAAAATAATACAATTTTAAAAAAAAGATTTAAAAAAAAAAAGAACAACACAGTCCTATTTGAGTGCACTAAATTGTATAAAATAAAAGTGTGGAATGACCTGGAATGGACAGGCAGAGTGACAGACAAGCGAGGTTCAAATGTTTCAAAAGCTGTTGTTGATTGTTTTCTATTGAAAATGTGACTGTAAGCTAAATAATGTTACCTGTGAAGAGAACCATGACCGTCATAGCCTGGCCCATGATGATTGGAATCATCAGAGCATATCTAGGATCCAGCAAAACCCTGTAGCAGCCAGAGATCTCCCGGCCTACTTTGACACCATGGCTGTTCACTCGAAGCTTGGGCATTAGGCTCAAGGTCAGGAGGAAGCCAAGAAACTCAGAGCTGACGAATATCCCGTACAGAATGTCCAGCGTGGTGTGGCTGGGCTGGGTGAACGCTGTGGTGGTCATGTTGGCCTCTGGGCACATGCTTGCCCCACACACGGAGCTCTTGATGTAGGTCATGTTTCCCGGCTGTGACGACAGCGTGAAGAGGACGAGGGAAGAGATTAAGTTGCCAGACACCTGGGAGAACTCTGCGAACGAGAAGAAGACGCCAAAGAAAATGCTGAGCACTGCGTGCTGACGATCCTTGGAGAGTTTCTTCCTGGCGATGTAATTGTCGCTCGCTGCAGTCAGGTACAAACTTTGAACTGTACCAATACAGGAAGCTGTCACTCCTGTCACAGTGGACATCGGAAGTAGCGTGTACAATTTTGGGTAGAAATTGGCAGACATGTAGGCGATATTTGTTGCCCAGTGCAAAAGTAGAAGTGTTTTACAGCCAAGCTTTCTGATGGCGCTGCTGGCAAATGGGGCTAGAAACAAAAAATTTAAAAAATGAGCTCAAATTACAGAAGTAACTATATACAAAACTTATATCAACTCACTCTGTCTGGTAAAAAGTGTGTACATGTTAACTCTCCCACACGCATACTCGGATCAAGTTGAAACTTTATTGAGAGATGTGGCAGTAGATCTAAAGTTACGTCCCTTGCAAAGTTTGTCTCCTGCTTCCCATACTCGGATCAAGTTAATTTAAGTTTTGCATAATTATTCATAGTCGATGACAATACATACATCAATCAGAAAATGAAAATCAACTAGTGGTAATTAATTTAGTTTTATATAGAAAAAAAAGCGTTTATTCCTGCAATCTTAAGATATAGGACCTTACTTTTAGCGGTTCTTCCCATTATAAAAGCTTCGCTGTTTTGGTTTTAAAAAGATATTCCATTTTTGTTAGGATTCTATTCATTATTAATAAACATGAAATTAAGTTTCTGATTTGGTTAACAATTTTTTCTTTGATCAAATTGTTTTTTGTCAATCCTAGCCATTCCCTTTAAAATACTCGTATTATAAACTTTGAGGGAGTACACTAGTATGGTCTTTGCTTACCACAAAGAAGGGCAGTGGCGTAAATGCAGGCCAGAGTGATCACCCCAAGGCTCCCCTGGCTGTTGATGCTGCTCTGTATATTTTGGTTCCCATTGAAAGGCGTGCTGACCAGCAGATTGGCCAAGGACAGCACAAGAAGGGTCTGGAAAGGTGGCACAGCATTCTTCTGAGTCTCTGTGTACAACACTGTATGTAGGATGAGAAGACGTTAATCTGACCTAGACAGTTTTAATAGTTCATTTGATGTCTAAATAGCACTTTCTGACTACACAGTTCGAAGAGTTAATTTGTTGTCCTATAGCACTTTCTGACTACACAGTTCGAAGAGTTAATTTGTTGTCTAAATAGCACTTTCTGACTTCACAGTTCTTTAAGTTAATTTGATGTGAAAATGACTCCTGGCGATTAACTTGAAAAAGAAATAAACTCTGCCTTAAAAATTTGCATGGAATTCCTCTCTACTCATATTAAAATCCTAGAGTTTTGGAGGGCAATCTTTTAAGTAACACCATGGAACTTATGTCTCCTGATACTATATATAGAAAATAGAAGCGGTACTTAGTGATGGATTGCCTAACTTTTAACTACTAATAAATTAATAATAAACGTTAAATACAAGAAAATTATTTACCGTCACAAAAAATACACTGTATATATATATATATATAGGAAATGATTTTATAACTACAACAAAAGAATCAACTAAAACTACATGTGTTGAAACTTTTCCAGTTTCCCGCAAGAGTTGTTAGTATATTTAATTAAGCCTAAACTCTCTTCAAAATGTATGGCCCTTATGTTCATGCGCTGTAAATAGAAATACTATATGTAAGTACTAAGGCGTTAGCAACTAGTATACATACCAAGAACTATATTTTTGTGAGGACTTATTTGCGTCGTGTCTGTTCATTTGATTTCCTGTTCAATTCGGTTAAGCACGTGACACACAGCGAGTGTAAAGTAAAGTAAAGTTCCCCTTTCAGACCTTGTGGTCTATGGGAAGATGATGTAAAGTTGATCTGTTTCTGGGGGGCCCACCGTTAACGAGGGTGTCATGTGGCCAGCACAACTAAGACTGCATTATTGATCCTTATGGAAATGTGTTGTGATAACAAGGACTCTTTTCTCATGTAAAGACAACACCAACGGAAACATGCACATACATAGAACAGACACAGCATAAAGAGTATATAAAGACGCCTTGATTCTTTTTTATGTTTCCTGATCAACGAGTGGCGTTGATATAGTCTGACCAGCAGCCTTCACTTTTTCCACAACTAATCTCAGGTACCCAATAGAGCTGGGTGGACTCTGAGCGCCCTAAAGGTCATGTAATTAAAACCCACAGTCTCCTGTTTGTACGCCACCAGCGTAGCTCATTTCTTGTCTGCCTCGATAGAGAACAACATCGGACAGATAAGTTAACTTAAGACGATTTTGTGTTAATTGTTTGTTATTTTTCTGTTTGTTTTGTAGCTGACGAAGGCCTCGTGGACCAAACGTCCTTTGTTTAATTTATTCCGGCAGGGTTACATATATGCATGTTTTTCGTATTTCCTATACAGTCGTTTATCCCTGCAGCAGTAAATATTTGTTTTTTTCTAGTCCTGTTTGTAACGTGTAGATATAAATAAAAGACGGTGTGGTGAAAGAGCCAACCCGTTGGTCCATGTTCGAACCTACTCTTAATAACAAACCTGTTGGTTCCTCTGTTGAGCTGCTGTCTGTTGGCGTGGCTTCGACAAACTTGATGCTGTCGTTGATACTGCCGTACGTCACAGCTTGCTCCAGCGGGTCGGTGGGTTTCGTCTGGGGGAGCAGCGATGATGTCTGCGGGCCATAGTCACTTGAGATCTCGTCTGTCCCGAGACTTTTCTCTAAAGGCTCAGCCTGCATTGTACCTGGCAGTGTTATGTCTCCGTGCAGCCAGCATGTGTCGGCGGCTACAGCTGTTCATCTATAATTACAGACAGTGAATTGATGAAATGGTTTATACAGTCTTCAAAGGCGAAATGGTTGTTGTATATGTTATTCTATAGATACAGCGAATCGATTGGTTGTTGTAGATAAGGAATTCAGCTGCATTTATGTTTATCTGCTACAACTAAACATTGCAGATTGATAAACTAAATGTTTCTACAATTAAAGTCACTGGCATTTCACACAACGATCCGAATCTATCCTGGGACAATTTTTGTTTGCGGATCAAGTTTTTTTTTTTTTTTTTATCTCTTTAGAAATGAAATCTAACCTTGTTACCTTGATTTCTAATAATAATAATAATAATAATAATGTCATATTAACCGAGGAAATAATAACAACTGACCTCACAGATACCTTCAAGGCCCTTGTCATTCCTAGGAACATTCTCGTTGCCTGTCAGAGGGCGGTACGTCTGCAGACCTGCCACATCACCAGAAAATTCCTCGGTGGAAACTGATAAAGGGACTACGATGAATTTTGTTTCCCTTTAACGAAACTCGACCCTGGCAGCGCCAGAGAATGAATACTCGTTCTTTTCTAATAATAATAATCTTTATTGTCCGTATGGGAATTTGTCTTACAATATGTGTATTACACCAAACAAAAAAACATTATAGCAATAAGAAACCAAAGTGTACATTCCAGACTCACTGGTTTTTATCAAGAGTAGAAACCAATCATTGATCTATTCATGTTGCCTCGTTCTCTAGGTACGCCCATATAAATATGCTAAAGTTATACATGTATAAATTAATCTAAAACTACACGGATTATTTTTTTTTTTTGGTCATACTAAGGTATGTTCTTCACTGTCACGATTCATTCATTTTTGTTACTGCCCTTTGTCTTGATGAGTGCATTGTTTATAACCAAGAAACGAAAAATATTTTCGTCTGCGAAAGGCTGCTGTAAAACTGAGAGCGATACCACATCATCTGTCGAGCGCTACTACACCATGTCTGACGCTACTACACCATCTATCAGGCGCTCCCACATCATCTGTCTGACTGTACCACATCATCTGTTAAACGTTACCACATCATCTGTTAAACACTACCACATCATCTGTCTGACTGTACCACATCATCTGTTAAACACTACCACATCATCTGTTAAACACTACCACATCATCTGTTAAACACTACCACATCATCTGTTAAACACTACCACATCATCTGTTAAACACTACCACATCATCTGTTAAACGCTACCACATCATCTGTCAGTTGCTACTTTTGTATTCTAGTAATACTCTATGAATCTGTTTATGTTGTAATTAATTGATAATATTACGAGCCTGTATCAAGCCCAGTGTTTCATACCAAGCTCTATGTCCATTATAGGCACCACATACTCCTGAAGATTTGTGTTTAGAAATATAGTATATACGTCCCATAAGACCCTAAGAAAGACATGGCTCACTGTCAACATTGGAGGGGGGGGGGGGCCACCAAAGAAAAGAAGAACATGAAAGAATAGAACGATCTCGCTCTCTCTCTCTCTCTCTCTCCCTAGTTATTCTGCTAAGAACAGGTGCTGAGCGAGAAAAGTTAGGTTGATTGGGTTAGAGGAACCTTCTCGGAAAACGCCTGCGACGCAATTCAAAAGATAAAAAGTACATTTAGGAGGATAAGGGGGGGGGGGGTTGGTAATTGTACTAGCAAACTTACCCAGCTCTCCTGTGAAATGTGGTCACGTGTTAGTTTTTTTATTTATTTTTACTGCAATGGCACACTTAATGATAGATCTAAATCTCCGAAGCCAACACTTCTATCCCCTACACGTTTCAAAATAGAAAGGTTTCATCAAGGCTTTAGTTTTCGTTGGACATTTCAAACGCTAGAAAATGAATACAGCGCCATGTTTTGGTATTTAGAGAAACCTAAAAAAAAAAAGTTGAATCAAGTTTTTCTTCCGTCTAAAAGTGCAACGTTAGGCAGAAGACACTACAACACACACACACACTCACGCACACACTCAATCACACACACACTCCTACACACACACACTCAATCACACACAGAGACACTCACACATACACACACACACACGTGTTTATAACCGTTATTTCACTAATGTTATCTAATCTCTTTTGTAGTAGTATTTAAAAAAAAAGAAAGGCTTAGTTTGATTGGTTAAAGTACAGACACACACATACACACTTCGGCACATTGTAGTGAATTCTTGATGAGTCCCTTTCACCCGCTTCGGTTTCGGAGGCGTCTTCTGTCATGTGTGTGGAACACCTCCCCACCCACCCCCCTACAGTTGTCTTTTACAGCTCAAACCTGTCTTGAAGGAACTGTGAATGAGTCTTGGTTCAAATGACGTTTTGAAATGTCTTAAGCCGAACATGACACCCTGCTCGTTAACCGTTGGCCAAAGAAACAGATGACCTTAACACCATCTGCCCCATAGGTCTGAAAGGGGAACTTTACTTTTACTTACAGAGAACACAAGATAAATGTTAAGTTTTGATATTCCCAATACCGAGGTATCTTATTTATTGTACATTTACAAATGTGAAGCCAAATGCTGAAACATTGACCGATGCAAGCATACTATATATATATATATATATATATATATATATGCATCACTAGCGAATTGAATTGTGTGCGTCCCGGCGGGACTTAGTTTGTTCGCGTGTACGTTGACCTCTGGTGAAGCGCGTGCTGGCGAAACACTCTTACTTTCGACTAATTGTTCAACTAATCGGTTAATTTTTTTCATATATTGATTTATTGTTTGTTTGTAAAATGTTTTACATGTTTCGGATGTTCCTTCAGAGTTGAAGATAGTTTACTTCCTAGTCCAAACCTCCCGCAGGACGACGGGGGATGGGAGCGGGCAGGATTTGTACCCTCGACCATCGATAAATCCGAACGACAGTTCAGCGAGCAAACTGCACGACCAGGTAGCCATTGTCATGGACAGTGATTGAGCAAAATGTCAATATGATCTTAGAATGGGAAGGTGGACAAATAGCGGGTACTAGACAGAGTGAGTTGATAAAAACTTTGTAAAGATCATACGGTACTAGTATTGTGTAGAACTGGTGTACAGGACACAGATCTACGGCTTAACTTCCGGTTAAGTGATCGCACTTCCTATGATCTTTTGCAATGGAGTTACGTTCAGCCACCCTTAGATACTACATTGAAGTTAGACGATCAATGTTAAATCTATACTGTATACCCTTTTTATAAGTATTTGTGTCTTCTGTTTTTATTTATCTCTCGAGTAAGTCCCGGTAAAATATTACAGGAGAACGCCTTCTCCGCAAGTCACACTCCGATCATCTGATAAGATCAGGAGATCACGGAGCGATAACTGCGTCCATTGATGTATAGGCTGTCAACCCCTTGTTGTCTCAGAGCCACGTGATTTGGAGCCCTGATGTGTAATAGCATACGTCAACTAACAAGCGTGTATCTCTTTCTTGTGCTCATTCGAAACAGTCAAGTTAAGGACACCAAAAGACTTTTTCTTTCACTCTAGAATTATAGACACACGAATATACTAGATCTAGCTACAGTCTGCTACAGTGACTTGTCACTAAATCTAACTACAGTCTGCTACAAAGACTAGATCTAACTACAGTCTGCTACAAAGACTAGATCTATCTACAGTCTGCTACAAAGACTACATCTAGCTACAGTCTGCTACAGGGACTTGTCACTTAGATGTAGTTCCGGGACTAGGCTCTAGAATTAGATGTTGTTTTTATTTTTATATAAAAGGTCGATGTGTGAGATTGATTCGAGGCTTAAGAAAAAAACGTTTACGGCTTTGCCTCATCGATCAGCCTCTTGAAAAAAACAACAACCTGTGATCCTGTGTGTGTGGCAAGGTCACGTGATACGCCACATTAAGGTTATCTTCACAACGTTTCTCAGCGCGTGTTATGACAATGGCATGACGTCACATGTCTTGCAATGCACGGTCACACTGTGTGTGTTCGTGTGTGTGTGTGAGAACGTCTGAACTCTAGTTTGTTATTTAACAACGGGCGTAAGATAGGTAGATCACCTAGAAGTAGGTCATGTATTCTTACATCATCGTGGGATGTCCAACTACGCCCTCCTGGCCTTTGATACGGCGCGATCCGGCCCTTCTTGTACACGTCTTCCCACAATGCATGCTGAAGCCTAGAGGCTGAATATCACCTTGCACGACGACTTTAGCGAGAATGCGGTCCGATACAAACCTTCACCCAGGACGATATAGGTTGGTCAGCACTACAGTAGATTAAACATGAAATGTAGAATGATTTACAGAAAGTTAAATCGTATCTCATAATTTACAGGCGTTACTTCTAAAGAAAAGATAACGTCCAATCTAGTCATTCAAGTTAATCAATGACTTAAACTCTACTAAGTCGTTGGTTTTCAAGGCTGATTCAGGCAACCCATTCCATGCTCTAAGAATCTAATAGCACTATGGAAGAAGGAGCACTACCTGGAAAGTTTCTGGTTTGAAATCTATGCTTGTGTGGTTCAGTAGAAGTGTTAAGATGCAAGTTGATTCTAATCCCAACTGAAATTAATGGAAGATCATTGTATTGGTCAAAACAGATGGAAATTCATTTTGACTACATTCGTCCACCTTGGCATCACTAGTAGCAACAAGAACATAGACGCAAACACAGACAACACAAAAACTAATGTAGACAAGAATAGACACACCACACACAACCAGCGCTTGAAGAAATGGCCTCCTATTTACTCAAGGCCGTTGTACAAGGCCTCAACACTAACCTGCAATGTCGCAACCTGTGGGCAGTGGAACCCATAGCTCGTTGCCGCGTCGTACAGACCTGTGACGTGGCAACGAGCTATTGGTCTCCACTGCCCACGGATTGCGACGTTGCAGGTCATGTGTTCAGGCCTTCTGCGACGATCGGTCTCGCTTCAAGCACAAAGGTCACGATGCACTTCTCGATGACGTTAACTGACCTTGAAACAGTCTGGCTAACAGTGGAAGAAAAAAAGTGGTTAAACCTCACTTGACTAGATCTAGTGAGATCTATCTACATTTATCACTGTGCCCCCACCTGATTTATTTAGCGCATTTATTTAATTGTTTTGTGAGGGAGGGCGGAGTAGTTTTTTTTTTTTTTTCAAACTATTTTTTTTTTTGTTTCAGATGAACAACATTGGATCCACCACTGGCGCCAACACAATGGGGGGCTACGGCGATCAGGCCCCCACCCTGTTGGAAAATGACAGGCTAGTGCTCTAAGTCAGTCAACTCACAGATGTGCAAGACAAGGCTTTGGAATCACTTTTTGGAATCATTTCCCAGACTTCAAATGCGGTCCTGTGTTTCTGCTTACTTGTTGACCTGGCGATCCCTTTCATTTAAATACGTTGCATACACTTAGCATACATTGAATGGAGATGTGTAACTAAATATAGTTCTAGATCACGTGATTATAATGATGTCCGTCTAACTACAGTCTTGGATAGTCTACCCCTCGTTCACTGAAATATTGAAAGTAAAAGATATAGTTTGAACTTTGAAACCCCCCCCCCCCCCCCCCCAAGGGTGATTTTTGGAAATGGGGGGGGGGGGGGTCCAGAAGAGTAAGTATTTTGTATTTGAAATATATAAAAAACTGTTTAAAAATATATACATTAGTATGTATATATTTATAAAGGGATATATATATATATATATATATATATATATATATATATATATATATATATATATATATATATTGTCCTGTAAGTCAGTCAACTCACAGATGTGAGTATATATATATATATATATATGAGAATATGAGATGTATGATGGCTGTCTATCAGAAAGAAACATTCCGTCCGGTTCAACTGTTTACTACAAGAACATTGATCATTAGGTAATCGTTTAGTTTGACTTCTTATAAATCTGTCCATTTTTTTTTCGACATAATGTTTGAAATGTTTTCTAAGTTGATTAAAGTTTTTCTTTTTCAAAATTTCTCAGTTTTTTTTTTTTTTTGTTTTTTTTTGTTATATTGTTGGGTTTATTCTTTTAACTATCCTGATTAACAACAATAATAAATCCGTAGGATTGTAGAGTTTTATTATGTTGCTATTTAGATCATAAGTCTCTAAACAAACAAGTCACGTGCCAGGACCCAAACAAAAGCACCGAGAAGATATTTCAGCATTCATTCGTCACCATGACAACGTCATGGCCTCATTTCACGCTAGCCGTCAAGCTGTTCGGTTGCAAAGAGTTGAAGCTGATTTCATATCCCAGTTGTAAGGATTAACTCTTTCTCTCCTAACTGACGATACCAGCGTTGATTCCAGCAGAATGTGGTAAATAATTACGGAGAGAAATAGAAGTAGGACAGAATAAAAAAAAGACTCAAACAAGATTCAACTTAATTGATGAATCATGTCAGTAAATCATAGTAGGCCTACTATTTTAAAAATCCAGAAAAGAGACTTTTTCAAGAAGTCAAATATGCAAGTGGAACATTTTCTACAGAATGCCTTTTCAAAAGAAAAATTCACAGATCTTTAGGAGCTCTGAAAAACAAATTTCACATTGATAGCCTTAAATCTACAAACTTTACTTTTCTTGAGGAAGTTTTTTTATTTTAAAAAAAATCCTTATCTTCATGCCAAATGAAGTATATGTACCAATCCAACAATGGAGACATCTTAGTATGCATGATACTAAATCATTTGTGAACGAGTTTGTGTGTTTAAACCAGAAGATAAAAAAAATAAGGCCTATGATGTGACATTGCAAAAAGGGAAAGCTGGACATTTTCACTTTTGAGGCCATTTTCACTTTTGAGGCCAATGCCCACTGCAAATAAAAATAAATGGGCCTTTTACTCAAATTAGAACTTTGATTAATCATTGGGGCCACCATTTGATTAGCAGTTGCTTTTCATATAACACCAATCTATTTTCATATAAGAGCTATTTTGATTTAGCTCTATTCTCTATTTTATTCATAAAAATACGTTAGGAAATAAATATCTTTTGACTGTAAAATATTATAAATATTTCATAGAAATGATCTGGCAAAGTCGTGTCAAAAATAGGCCAGGGAGATTATAATGTTTTTACTGGTTTCAGAAACACAAACAAATAGTGCGTCATCGTACATTCTCTTGAACAGTGCATCACTATTGACCTGCATTTTAGGAACAATTTGAACTTTGTACTAATTTTGTGAACAATAAACTTTACACATCTTTAAATCTTTTTTTTTTTAATTTATGCTGTATATTTCTGAAATTTCTTAACAGATAGTGATGAAATGTGCAATACATGTATATATGATTGGTAAATCTATACAGACTCTTAACCAGGGTTAAACAGTTTAGTAATTATTTTTTCATAATGTGTAGTTAATGAAATTTAAATAGTTACCAGTATTAAGTTTTCTGCTCAGTTTTTTTTGTACCTTGAGTAGAAGGCAAACATTTTAAACATTTTGAACTGTTTAGTCACTTTTAGCTCTTGTAAGAAACAAAGTTTTGTATTCCATTTTTATTTCTGTATTTTCTCCTATCTGTGTGGCTTTGATGATTGATATTGTGAGAATCAAAATCCCACCTCTTCATATTTTTTCAAAAGTTTCTGTTATCTCAATCAGTTACGTTGAAATTTTCAGCTTTAATACAATCTTGAAATTATAAAAACAGGTCTGTAAAATGTTACAGCTTAATTACATGCTTTAAATTTAAAAAAACAGGTCTGAAAAGTGCATTGAATTTACTAGAAAAAAACGTATCACCCCCCCCCCCTCAATATCTGGCCAATAGAAGATAAGAGACTATAAAACATTGACCAAATTTCTTTTTTCAAAAGAGAAAATAATGACATCCTACTTGTATATGTGACATTTGACGTCTCGAGAGACGATCTTTTCCCTTTTGCAACTTCTTGTGTGACTAAAGAGGCCAATCCTTGATACACAGCTGCGATCGCAGGTTGGGCATATATAATCACCAGGCGCCGTTGCATTTTCACCCTTCTTTCTGCTTCTGTTGTGTATGGCATCTGCCATCTTTGACCCTTCCTTTATGCTCTCTCTCCATGAGGATCTGTCCAGTGCCACCTCTTCCCAGTTGCCAGTGTCGATTTTGAAGAGCTTCATGTCGCGTTTGCATACATGCGTATAACGTAAAAGTGGGCGACCAGCGGCTCTCCTGCCTTCTATTAGATCGCCATACAGGATGTCCTGTGGAAGTCGACCTTCTGGCATTCTACGAACGTGGCCAAGCCAGCCAAGGCGTCTGCTGCTGATAACAGAGCGGATGTCCTGGCACCCTGCTCTTTGTAGCACTTCCTCATTGGTTATTTTATCTTGCCACCTTATTTTAAAGATCCGCCTTAGGCATCGGAGGTGGAAAACATTCAGCTTTTTTTCCTGCCATGAGTAGGTTGACCATGTTTCACTTCCGTACAGCAAGGTGCTCAACACACAGGTCCGGTAGACTAGGGCTTTAGTAGTGTTAGTCAGCAATATGTTGTCCCAGACTCTTTTCTGCAGCCGTAATATGGTGGCCATTGCCTTACTATCCTGTTGTTTATGTCTTTATCCAGTAGAGTGTTGTTGGATATGATGGAGCCAAGGTAACAAAAGTGATCAACAATTTCTAGTGGTTGGCCATTAATGCTTACTTGAGGTGCAGTGTTTGTGTTTTGGACAAGTATCTTAGTCTTGCTTTGACTGATGTTTAAGCCGAACTTCTGGCAAGCAGCAGATAATTTGTCAACCAGGCACTGTAGCTGAATATCAGAATCAGCCACAATAGCTGCATCATCAGCATACAGGAGTTCCCTGACGAGTAGCTTCCAAACCTTGGTTTTTGCCCGCAGCCTTGAAACATTAAATAGTTTTCCAGAGAATCTTGTATGGAGAAACACACCTTCGTTTATGTCGTTGTACGCATAATGCAGTAGACAGGAGAAGAATATGCCAAACAGAGTAGGTGCGAGCACACATCCCTGCTTGACACCACTGCAAACCTCAAAAGGTGCTGATTGGGCTCCATTGAATTTGACAGTGCATTTAGTTTCCTCGTGAAAATACTCAATGAACTGCAGTAGTTTGGGAGGGCAACCTATTTTCCTCAGGAGTTTGAAAAGGTCACTTCTGCTGACCATGTCAAAAGCTTTAGTCAGATCAACAAAAACGATGTAAAGGGGTCTGTCTCTCTCTCTGGATTTCTCCTGCAGTAGTCGTAGAGAAGATATCATGTCTACAGTGGATCTACCACTCCTGAATCCACACTGAGACTCTGGGTAGACTCTAGAAGCTATCACTTGCAGCCTGGATAGTGCCACTCTAGCAAAGATCTTGCCCACTATACTGAGGAGAGAGATACCTCTGTAATTGTTGCAGTCACTCCGATCCCCTTTGTTCTTGTATATTGTGACTATAGTCCTGTGGGACTTGACCTGTTTCCCAACAGCGGCAGAGGAGAATATAGAGTTCAGGGAGCAGGAGTGATTCGTTGACTTTCACTACTTCCACTGGGATACCATCACTCCCAGGAGATTTTCTATTTTTTATGCAGTTAATTGCTTTTTTAAGGTCACTGAGGCTCGGAAGATCATCTAGGCATTCCAGTACTGGAAGATCTGGTAGAGAAGCCAGGGCGACATCGTCTACTGTGTTCTGTGTGGCATAGACTTCGAGGTAGTGTTCTGTCCAACGTTCTAGCTGCTTGGTTTGATCTGTAATTTTTTCTCCTGATTTGGATAGAAGGGGGGCAGGCTTAGACACTGTTGGACCCAGGGCCGCTTTAATACCATCAAATAGAGCTTTGCTATTTCCTGAGTGGAGACTGTCTTGGATTCTGTTGCAGGTATCCCTCCAAAAGTTGTTAGCACATTTTCTAGCCATTTGTTTCGCCTCTTTATTAGCACTTTTGAAGGCCTCCAAAGATCTTGGACTTGGCTTTGTCTTGAGAGCGAGGTGTGCAGATCGCTTTTTCTCGATGCAAGGTTCCATATGTGCTAGATTCGCCTCAAACCAGTCTACATTTTTGTGTTTTTGAGGCCCAAAGGCGGTGATTGCCGAACTGTAGATTACATTTCTTAATTTCTCCCATCTGATAGAGATGTCTTCTTCATCACTTAACGAGGGGATTGAACTGTTCAATAGCTCGCCAAAGAGTGCACACTTCTCTGGTTCACCTACATGGTTGACGTTAATTCGCCTAGTTCTGGGTTGAGTGGAAGTATAAGCCCTCTTGAGAAGTAGTTTGATTTTGCTTAGCACTAGTGAATGGTCTGAGTTGCAGTCCGCACTATGGTATGAACGGGTGTGGATGACACTTTTCAGATCCATCCTTCGGGTGATGCAGAGGTCAAGCTGGTGCCACCTTTTTGAGCGTGGGTGCTGCCAAGAGACTTTATGGCGTTCCTTGCCAGAGAAGAATGTATTTGTTACACACAGTTCATGAGAGCTACAGAACTCGAGTAGCCTTTGGCCATTGTCATTGATTTTGCCAACACCATGAGGTCCCAAGCATTGTGGCCATGCATCATTTCCATCACCAACACGGGCATTAGTCTCCATTTATATAGAGGTGCTCGGATTTTGGAATACTTTTAATTACGTCCTCTAGAGCTTGATAGAATCTGTCTTTGTCCTCTTCCGGTGCAGCAAGGGTTGGTGAGTAAGCACAGATTATTGCCTTGCGGTGATGCAAATTTCATGTGTGCTACTCTTTCATTGCCAATGGGAAACATCGCGATGCAGGGGACGAGACTGTTTCTTATTGCGAAGCCGACGCCATGTATTCTAGGGCTTTGTTCTGGTTTTCCTTGCCAGTAGAATGTATAGTTGCTTTCTGTAAGAGATCCGCTGTCTGCCAGTCTGGTTTCTTGCAGGCAGGCCACATCAATGTTTAGTCTGCTGAGTTCTCTGTCGATGATAGCTGTTTGACGCATGTCTGTGACTAGTTCAGGGTCAGTATTGAAGCCAGGACACATTGTCCGTATGTTCCAGCTTGCTAAACGCATTAATGTTGAAGGTTTTCTTTTAATTGTATTTGCAGGTGCGGGTGAGCAGCTTGCTTTTGGATTTTGTCTTAGCACCAAGCACCCAGTGGTGCGGCAAGCTGTGGCGGGATAGCACTTTACTGTCCGAGGGCTGCTCGGCTTAAGGCAGGCAGTAGCTATCCAGTGAGGCTAAAAAGCCCCTCCTACCGTCAAGAGTGGTCCGTGGCGTTCCAGCTTACGCCAATCAGCTAGGAACTTATCACCGGTAACTACCACTCCCCGTGTTTTTCCAAAGACATTACTGTCATTACTTGTATCCATGTGTTAATCTAGTCTTGTGTGCTAAGTAGACTTAACTCTGCTAAGTCATTGGTTTCCCTGGCTGATTCAGGCAACCCGTTTTAAGCTCTAATAGCACTAGGAAAGAAGGAGAACTTATTTGAATTTGTGCTAGCTTAGTGCCTATGTGTCTTTATCTTTGTGTTTGAGTATTTTATAAGTTAAGTGTTTGTATTGAAGTTATTGTTCAATGTATTATTGCTACCGGTACTCTTCGTTTGTCCGTCTCTTCGGAAGTGTCTCTAAATTTAACGATTTTAATAATGGTGTTAATCTAGTCAAATGTGAATGTTACCAGGGGCTTAGATAATCATGTTGCTAACTTTTTTTTATTGATTCACTTTTCTAAACCGTGTGTCGATTCAGTGGTACCTTGTTTGGTTCAGTGGTACCATAATGATTGCCTTCTTTTCTACAAATTTCTCTTTGCCATTAAGTTTCTAAAACCTACAAAATAATATTACACTGTTGGTGCTACTATCTCTCTCTCTCTCTCTCTCTCTCTCTCTCTGTTCTGTTTTCGGATTGTCGATATTCATCTGTATCAGCTCTCAGTATCATAAACAATCCAATCATCCATCTAATTTATTTTACACAAACAAAAGTTCAATAGATGAATCCAAGTAGATTTTGGTATATTAAGAAATGTCAGTCAAGACACAAAATTCCTTTATAACAAGTGTGAAATGAGGACAATGTCCTGGCCCCAAGCTTTCTGATTCATGTGACACGAGAGTGTCCTGGCTAAACGCTACCAAAGATATACCTTAATAAGATCATTATTAATCGTGGGAGTTCTTGATATGGTTAATGTATGTAAATATAGGCGAAGCATAAAACACATTTAATGTCAGTATTTGAAATGTGCATCTATTCCCTTCCCTTGATTTCTATGACAAACAACAAGTTATCTCAGCTTTGCTATAATTCATTATCATCATCAAACTCCATTTGAGTGAGGGCTTGAGAGGCTCAAATCCTCTCTTGCAAAAGCCCTGGACAGAAACCCTGCCGTCTTGCGTAGTGCATAGATGTCGCCATACAGGTCGAGAAGTTTTGGTGTCCCAGACATGTCGAGACGGAGATCAGCAAGTCTGGGGCAGTCAAACAGAATATGAGGCACGGTTTCCTCTTCTTCCCCGCAGCGGGGGCACCGTGAATCAAAATTTGGCCATAGCCGTGAGAAATATGAGCCAACATGACAATGGCCTGTCCTGCACAGTGCTATAATAGCTTGCTCAGGCCTGGACAGCCTCCACCACGGGGAAGTGCGGTCAGGGCGCCTCATGTGCTCCCAGACTCCACGGGCTTTTTGGGACTTGTCCCAGCACTCAAACCACTTTTCCATTTCTGTTGTTTTGAATTATAGCCAGACAATGATGAAAACTTACAGCCTGTTCAGTGGGTGGAATTTGCCTTCCCTGGTGTGCCAAGGAGTCTGCAATTGTGTTGCCAGTCACACCTATGTGACTCGGTACCCACTGCATTATTACAGGGGTGCCATAGCGTTGTTTTATGTTGTGTAAAGCCATGATGACAGTGTCGATATTGGGAGGCCATGGTCCGGGGCTTTGCAAAGCCTGTAGTACAGATTTTGAGTCAGTGACCACAACAATCTGTGTTGCCCACAAATGTCCCTCGCCAAGTTGAGAGAGTCAATGACTTTTAAGGCTTCACATCGTTCCGCATCGAAACTGCAAACACTACCACTCTAATTAGAACTGAGTTGTTCCCCCCCCCTCGCTTTCTTTGTTCGATTACAACAGGTATTTCGATTACCTATAGAATAATTGACTGCTAATGTAACATTGGCGATTCTCATATGCCTAATAATAATTATTATCGTCCAGCGGTTCTCAACATTTTAAGCTAGGCGACCCCTTTTTACAATCCCCCACTCTGCCGCGACCCCCCCCTCCCCCAGCACACACACACACACACACAGCAATAGAGGAATAGACAAAAACAATAAACTTTTTCGATGGTCTTTGGCGACCCCCTGGCGAATCGTCAATTGACCCCCCAAGCGGGTCGCGACCCACAGGTTGAGAACCCCTGCTTTAGTATCTTTCGATAGCACACTCAGAAGCGAGGCCTTTCGTTACAGAAGGGCTTTAAACTTTATAAAGTTATATATATATGGCTCCTTCTGTCTCGAAAGGCAATGGATGCGCCCAAATGAGTCACTGGGTTTTGGCTTCATCTTGAGACGGGCCAGAATCTGGTGTGGCTAATGAAGCCAATTCTAGAACGGCAGACTTTGCCACAATTCATACATGTGTATGCCTCTGATTCAGGGCTAGCGGACTGGGCAGCTTTCTTTTTTTCCCTCTTGATTAAGGCCGCTTCAATTCTTTTGTTCTCAGCAAGGGTTGTCCAGCACGCACAGTCTGTCTCCATGCACTCCGGTCTTTGGCTATGTTTTCCCACATACTTTCGCTGATGCCTGTGGCTCTCATGTCTCGCTTGCAGACATCTCTATATGTAAGTCTTGGGCGGCCCTTGGGTCTGACTCCTTCCACAAGCTCAGCATATAAGATATCTTTCGGGATTCTACCAAGGTTGTCATGGCCAGGGTTGTCTATGGGGTTAAGCTCCCATTGTCTATAAAATACTCCTAATGGCATGCGTCTCAAATAGCCTCTGACAACTAAGTCCAGCATCTGGCCTGCTCGTGTGTGTGGTTTAGATATTAAGCCCGGCGAAACTGCTCTTACTAACAGGTGAAGGGGTGAAGGCGGATACCTGGCGCCACAAAACCGGGAGATTCGGGCTGATGGAGCTCGTCAGCCTAGTAAGGCAGTTCAAACTTTAAAGTTAAATAGAAGACATATACGGTATACCTTATTAGTAATAGTTGTCTGGCTTTGAAAGTGATGCCACTGATTGACGTACATGACTAGATTGACACAGGCATACGCGTAAGACGTCATTTTCTTCTTCTTTGAAGTAACGTCTGTAAATGGGAAGCGTGGTCGAGAGGCTAAGTGCGCTTGAACTTGGCTACCTAGAAGGGGGCTCGAGGTTCGACACCCGACTCGGGCAGAGTTGTGTTTACTGAGCGCCTAAAGGCAGCACGGAAAACCAACTCCTAGATACCCCCTCCCCCCCCCCAAACTGTTCCTCAAATGAGATTGGACCAAAGCGCTCTGAGCATGCTATAAGCATGAAAGTAGCGCTATACAAAAGCTATAATAATAATTTATAAGATAAACATCAAGAAACAGAAACCTACTCTACAGGCCTCACGGAGGTTTACATCAAATTTCGACAAAACTGATTCCACTATAGCTCTTGTATAAGAAAGTTTCGTATAGAGGTCACATTTCTTAGAGATGTAGCTAGACTAGAGGGCTTCTCAAGTTATATTTAGGTATTATTACTGTCAACGTCATGGTTGCAAGTGACCGTTAGTGACGTGTAAATAGAACATTTATATAAACATTGAACTCTTCATGATTCGACACAAAATAGTAAAAAAAAACAATGGTGATAATTTAGAAATGGTATGGTTGTGTGTGTTATTTCCCCTACGACTAATTTCGGTTTGAAAACCGTTACACAGAGGACATGATTTTTTTTCGGGGTCTGTAAATTTGTTCAGTCAATAAGTTTCAAACTTCATGTTAAGTCAGGGGCGGACTGGGTATTAAAATCAGCCAGTGCATTTCCATACAACCAAGCCCATAAATTGCATATCATTAGATGGGCATCCAATTCTAGGCATGCCTGTTCTCAGACTCATTATGTTAAGTTTGAATATCAATAAATGTACACTTGCTTACGGTGAGCTCTCTTTTTTTTTTTAATAAGAAATATAGACTTTATGTTGCTTTTTAATCTCTAAGCGTACAGGTCATACAAAGATGAAGCCTACTAGTAGCACTGTCTAAGGATGTAGGCCTATAGACTATTACATTATTTCGGAAAATTTGTTTGATCAAATCAGTAATACACTGTAGAGAGATTTCTATAAGCACGATGCTTAGAAGGTCGCTTTTAAAACAGAATATTATAAAACGTTTAACAAATAGTGGCATCCAAGCGGCCCATTTAGGCACCGGCCGTTGGCCCAAATGCCCATATAGCCAGTCCGTCTTGTGTTAAATCTACTTTCTGAATTTATTATTAAGATTGGATTATAAAGTGCATTATTGTTCCCCTGGCTATCAAATCATTAAATAGAAACTATCTGATATAAACTTTTCACATGTAAATTATGAGCGAGTCTGGTGTGAATGTATATTTTAGTTTTCTATAATTATGTTTTGTTTGGTGTAATGCACAAATTGTAAGACAAATAAATATTATTATTATTATTATTATTATTATTGCTTGATATATAGTGTGTATTCAATCTTTTCATGATTTTTACATTGGCTTGAGGATAAAAAAGTCGTGATTCGTTAAGAGGAATTCAGTCATTTCTTGACGTAAACAAATATCTCGGTTACAAAGGACTTTGGGTCATCACATTTATCTTCTGAAAACACACGAGAACATATTAACCATACAATTCCTTTGTAACAATACAAACAGGAAGCCCTTAAAAACCCTTGTATTGAAAAGTACAGTAGGCCTACATCTAGTCCACTTTTACACCGTAGTACTCTTGCTGGTATCGGAGGCGTCGCTGTGCTCTTTTTCAGAGAGTGGGCTCGAGCAGGTGGAACTCGGGGCGGTAGTGTGGATGGAGGGGATGACTCCCATGGGCAGAGACCGCCTGTCTGCGCTGGAGGGGAAGCAGTTGTTATCGTTGCTTTCTTCCTCGTCCACTTCTTCAATGACCGGCGTGTCCAGGGGCGGCGATCTGAAGGGAAGAGAGGTGTACGTCTGTAGAGGGACGTAATCCAAGCTAACGGATTTCTTCTCGACCTGTTCCTCGTGCTTTTCCCGAGTAACGGTTCTTGTTGGCGAGGGGAGAGGAACCGAGTCCAAGAGGATCATCTGATCAGAAAGCCTCACCCCTTCAAGAACTCCCCTGGTTTCTAGTTCTATGACTTTCACCTTCGTGGGCAAGTCCGACTCGAGCTCCACGACAGTTGTCTGCCGATGATAGTTCTTGAAAACATCCTCCAGGTTTTTTATGATCAAGGAGAAAAAGATTCGGTTGTCTTTCTTTCGTACCACGTGCCCAGGGGCGCCACCTGACGGCATGCTCATTCTGGTGGACACCTTAAAGTCGTACATCACGTGACTCTCCGCCATCATGACCTTGGCCACGAACTTTGACCTCTTCTCCACCAAGATGTCGCTGGTGACCTCCAGCACCACGCTCTCCTCAACGACCTCCCCGCTGACCTTTGACACACTGATGGTGACCCCAGCGTTCATCTCGGAGCTGCTCTGTCCCACGAGACTCGGCAGCCCCAGAGTGATTCGGGCGTTTCCGTTGACGGTAAACCCTTTCTGAAAGTTCACACTCATCGCAGCTTTCCTTGTCTTCTCAAGGCGGAACTTATAAGTCTGAGGAACGTCCGTGTTGTTGAAGAAATCTGTGGCGATCTGCACCGTGTTGGACTGCTTGTCACTGTAGAGGTCTTTCTTGTTCTTCCCCTGTGACGCTTTATTGTCCGAGACGTTGTGGCCGTTTGTGTGGCTTTGGCCCGGGATCCTCCCAGTCTCTGGACGTATTCTGGGTGTAATTTTCTGTTTGAAGGTTTCGAACAGGAAATAGTTCATGGGGACGCCCACGATGAACTGCTCTCGCCGCAGACACAATCTCGTCATCTTTAATTGGCTCTGAACGAACTTTTCCCAGACATAGTCCTGGAGAATCAAGCCTACGTCCAGAATTGGTTGCTCTAATGTCTCTGTGTCTCTGTCTTGTCTAAGGCAACATCCAAACATTTTCAAGGGTTAGATTTGAATCTTTCGCTCCTGAAAAGAGAAGAAATTTAATATTAAGTTTTTGAAATAAACATTGTAATTACGAGTTATATAAATAGCTTTCACAATGGCGCAATTTCTTTGGATAGTTTGAGACGTAAAGTTTAATGTTGATTTTCAAACATCGACACTAATCCATCAATAACGAGTTGTTGTTTTTGTGTGTATCCTGCAGGGCCGGCCCTAGGCATAGCCAAACCAGGCAGCAGCCTAGAGCCTCATATTGGCGGGGGGTCTCCCACAGGACTAAAGAAATAACTATTGAAGAGAAAACAATTGCGAAACAATGGATCAAATTTCAAATATAACAGAACTCTTTGTCTACTAGTCTAGCCAGTCCAGCTCTAAGTCTCTGCTATTACTCAAAAGTTATTCACGAATGTTTTACCAAGTTTAGATCTACTTGTTGGACTACATATGTTAGAAAACCATTGTTTCTTCCTTTTGTTGAAATGTCGAAACGTTACTTCTAGTCTGGTGATTACGAATTATTCAAATGGCACATTACTTCTATCGGCGCTTAATGAGTTTAACTTATTTATTCAGATATAGATACAGTGCGGTTTATAATTCATTGCATATTTTTCGGTCTTAATTATTTGTTTTTCTATTTCATTTAAGGCCACCCTATTTACTTCTCCTAGGGCCACCCTATTCGCTTCGCCTAGTGCCTCCAATAACCTAAGTCCGGCCCTGTATCCTGTTTACATAATACAGAAGCATTGACAACTGAAGTATTTTTATAAGGTTTATCATTATTTTCGTGTACTATTCAGCTCTATGGAATTAAATTTCTAAACTTGTTCGATTATAGCACAAAGTACATTTCATTTACTTAGTTGACAGCAGTTGATACATTGAATGTGGCTTCCATGACTTTGTGTATTTTGTCTATTTCTTTCAAAAATCCCATTCTGTTTTTCGTTTTCTAATTTCTTTTTTTTTTTTATTCATTTATATTGCTACCACATTTTTGTCATATCACTTTTACGTATTTTTGTCACTTACTGTTGTTTATTGTATAGCAATAGACATAAGCCTACCATCGTCGGATTTAAAAAAAAAACCGTTATTCTTCATCATTTAATATTTGCGAAATAAAGCCCACAAATGAGCAGGACGGCCCCCAAAATGAGGCAAAGAAAAGAGGCCCAAGGATTCCTATTACGAGAAAGCTAAAATTGAATAGCGCAAATGCTGAGGTTGCCGTTTTAACAAAAATTCCATACGCTAGAACGAATTCGTACAAGTGCTCCTTTTTCCCTAGTGCCATTAGAGAATGGAATAATTTGCCTGAATCAGCCAGGAAAACCAACGGCTCAGTAAAGTTTAATTTGGTTATTAACATGCATGACTAGATTGACAAATTAAATGTGTAGGACGTAGGCCTAATTATCTTCTTTTTTGAAGTAACGTCTGTAATATATAAGATAAGATCGGATTGTAAAGCGACAAGAACAGATTACTGGGATTAAATTTTAAATGTAAAAAAATATCTCAATATGATTGTTTATCTGTTTATGTTTACGGTATAAAACTTCTAAAGCCAAATGTGAGAAATGCGTAAGTAAACATTGGGTCTTGTGAAGTTTGCCACTTGTTGAGTCCAGGGTCGTCGCAAGGGTTGTGGCCGCCTGCGTGCGAAATTAAAAATGCCGCCCTATTTTTTTTTCATATAAAATTCCATTAAGACTGAGCTGGACACTGTTTCAAAAAGACCTTTGATTTAAATCCATTTTTTGCAGATCATTCCACTGTTTCCTTTCATATTCGTATCGTTGTTGTATCCCTCAAGTACAACTATGAACCATGTGTCACGAGTCGAGTCTGTGACCTATTTCGACCAGTTTCTAGAACCTCGAGGTCAACCAGTGCAGGTGTCCAGCGTAAACAAGTTAATTTTAGATGTCCAATCGAAGAAAGAGGTTAAGGGAAAAAAATAGCACACGTCAGCTTCTAGAAGGTCAAAGTTACTAAAATAATTATCGGAGAAGGTTCCAGGATTCTGGAATGTACGATCAAAGAAAGTATAAATTAAGGGAAAGTGAGTCAGACGGGGTCCTCGCATAGTAGTAGATCTTGTAGAGCGTTGGTCCTCGCATAGTAGTAGTTCTTGTAGAGCGTTGGTTCTCTCTCAGTAATGAGTTATATGATATTAGCGGATCCATTAAGTAAAGTTTTAGCAGTTGAAGTTGAAGTTATACTAAGAGAAGTTTTATGTAACATTTAAGTTTTATTTATGAAGTATCAAGTCAAGTTGTAATTGAATTAAGAAGTTAATTTTGATGTGAAAGTTTGAAGAAGTTATTAAAGAAGTTTTGAAGAAATACAGAGAGATGTTTCTTTCTTCATTTCATATGAATTCGTCAACTTATTAATACTATCCTTCGGCAAATCGTCACACCATGCACTATAATCAAGTTCAGATTTACCTGCCTTCAGAATACTGACATTTTGGTTCTATGTGATAAAACATTAAAAACTGATCTCGTTATGACTACTCGCTTATACTTCTGTATTTGCGACGATTATAATAGATGAGCTGCAACAGGTAGGCATATAGTACAATGCAAATGATCATGATCTATTTATGCAATATATCGATAACTTTGACAGCTCAAAAAAAATTATATGGTATAGAAGTGGACATGTTAACTTGTTGGTTATTGTAAGTTAAAGCAAAATTATCACGACTGTCTTTTAAAGAGATGTGCATTGTATCCACAATCATCTGACATACACGGATTCAGAGTTGCCTAGAAATGTATTCAACTAATGAAGCAACTCAGAGCTGCATATTTTTCTTGAATTAAATACAAAGTAAATAATTAGAATTGAAGGTACGGCAGGTTTCGCTTAAGTCGTCAAGGCTCTAAACATTTTTTAGCCGCCCTCCACCACCTGTTGTTGGTCGGTTGTTGGCTTGTAGCTCCAAATAGCTAGTACAAATGAGCCGATGTAGGCTTTATATATTTGTTTAAATAAATTAACTTTAAATAGCTTGAACAAATTCTTTGAGAACGAAAAACTCAATATAATTGTGTTGTTAGTCACGATTTAACTTGAGATGAAATATAGATGTAATAGTGTAATGAAATAAACTGATATTTAAACAAAATCTAGCTCACAACAAAATAAAGTCTTAAGATCGTCTCACGTTTGTACTAGGTTCGCTAATTTCATCATTGTCATTGCACCAAACAATCGCTTAATCTCTTCTGACTGCCTCTTAGGAAACACACACTCCATATCACCACTTTTTGACAGGACGTTGCGCCCTCGCCCCTCCACATGAGAGGAACTAGGGCCCCAACGCCCAGTGAAAATGTTTTTAAAATTGACTTTGTAATTACCGGTAATATATTTACTTACAGTGCGGGCTATTCGACTCAAAACAAATATTACAAACAACCACCCGCGAATATTCAAGGCCAAAAATAAATAGGAAGCTATGGGAAAACCCGTGGGAAACGCTCTTCTATTTTGTTTGTTCTAGTCGTGCGAATGTCGTTTATATTTTCAAAGGATAATTGAATAATTGAATAATTAGAATTTATATAAAATATTTAAGTTTTTTTATTTATTTAACTACATTTTTAAAAATAACCTTGGAATAATGATTTGGCCGCCCCCTAAAGTCGGCCGCCTGCGTGCAATGCACACATTGCACAATAGGTAGCGGCGGCCCTGGTTGAGTCTCACAAGAGAATGCCGACCATGTCCTTTAAAGCTGTTCAGGAATATAGCCCAAGACCATCACAATCAACCTGAAATACATCTCATACGGCCAGGTAATCTCTTTGTTGTGATCTTTACACGAATATTAAAACAAACATTCCCCCCCCCCAACCAAAAAAATAAAAGCAAACAATACGTAATTTAAAAAAAAAATCATTAAATAATATGATGCAAAGTGTAATCATAAAAATAGCTTAATTTCTAAAACCCTGTGGACACTAATAGATAAATAACAAATATATAGACTGAAAACGTCAGGTGGGTATATGGTAGTGTACACAAAAAGACTAATGTAAATAAGTTTTAAACTGGTAGGTTTAGGACTTAATCATTATCTTAATGTTCTTGAATATGTTGCATAGTGAAGCATGTGGTTTGACTGAGCTCGAAGACGAGGAAACTCAAGACTTTTGGTCATTGTACTGAAATCACCCGCAAGGCGCAAACACTGAGGGCAAAATGTGGCACAGGTGGAAAGAAGCGTCGAGTCCATGCAGAGCAGGACTCTCAGGGGGACAGCTGTAGAGGTCTGTTCGTGCAAGGAATTGTCTTCAAACGTGATCTCCGTGTATGTCGAAGGCGCCACTTCAAACCCAGTGCAGTAGGCCTAGGCTTGTTTCACGTGACTACGGACAGAAATCATGACCTATAAATTAGCCACTTGTAACGAACACCAAGATTAAAAGAATTTGGATGGGCCTGATGTGTCTTTACATCCTGTCATGCATAAAACACACACACACACACATAGACCTACACATTTCCGCCTCTCTCTTTCTCTCTCTCTCTCTCGCACTATTTTCCATGCTTCTAGAAGTTAAACTGACATCTTAATACTCCAGTGTTTATTACTCCACAATCGCCCGTGGAAAAGAAACAAACTTGAAATAGAGAAAAGATTTAAAAGCCACCTTTCTATTTCAGTGCTGTTTATTTATTTTAAATATTTTGATTTTGAGCAGACGATATTGTGTGCCAGATTTCTGTTCAAAGAGTTGCAAGATAAAAATTTGTTGCAGCTAAAAATGGATGAACTAATGGCGACAGTTTCCTAACAAAATTCTTAATCTTAAAACTATCTAATATCTGAGCCCTCTAAGGATAGTGTTAATAGGGATAATCCAGTACGGGTCAAGACTGGGTGGTATTATAATAAATAATTCTGTTTTAATTTATATTTAACATATTGATAGCAGATAAAATAAAACTGTCACCAAAAACTGGTTTCTAGTGCAGTATAACGGAGCATAAAGCTTGGTAAAGACAGTATCAAAGATTGGACAAACTTTGCATTTTTGTTAGAAGAAGGCTGGATATGTTAGGCGCCCCTGCTTGTCAAATAACATGTGTTAGGCGCCCATGCTTGTCAAACAACATATGTTAGGATTCCCTGCTTGTCAAACAACATATGTTAGGCGCCCCTGCTTGTCAAACAACATATGTTAGGATCCCCTGCTTGTCTACAAGATATGTTAGGCGCCCCTGCTTGTCAAACAACATATGTTAGGATCCCCTGCTTGTCAAACAACATATGTTAGGCGCCCCTGCTTGTCAAACAACATATGTTAGGCGCCCCTGCTTGTCAAACAACATATGTTTAGGCGCCCCTGCTTGTCTACAAGATAGGTTAGGCGCCCCTGCTTGTCTACAAGATATGTTAGGCGCCCCTGCTTGTCAAACAACATATGTTAGGCGCCCCTGCTTGTCAAACAACATATGTTAGGCGCCCCTGCTTGTCAAACAACATATGTTAGGATCCCCTGCTTGTCTACAAGATATGTTAGGCGCCCCTGCTTGTCTACAAGATATGTTAGGCGCCCCTGCTTGTCTACAAGATATGTTAGGCGCCCCTGCTTGTCAAACAACATATGTTAGGCGCCCCTGCTTGTCAAACAACATATGTTAGGCTCCCCTTCTTGTCAAACAACATATGTTAGGCGCCCCTGCTTGTCAAACAACATATGTTAGGATCCCCTGCTTGTCTACAAGATATGTTAGGCGCCCCTGCTTGTCTACAAGATATGTTAGGCGCCCCTGCTTGTCAAACAACATATGTTAGGCGCCCCTGCTTGTCAAACAACATATGTTAGGCGCCCCTGCTTGTCTACAAGATATGTTAGGCGCCCCTGCTTGTCTACAAGATATGATAGGCGCCCCTTCTTGTGTACAAGATATGATAGGCGCCCCTGCCTGTCAAAGGATATATTAGGCGCCCCCACGTTCTATAAAAATATGATCAGTATATGTGCCTACATTTTCCAAATGAAATAAAATAATGAAGCTATTGATAGAGTTACATATTCTCTGACGTGAAAATCTAAATTCTATTTAATAACCAAACTAATGAGAATAATGACAGTTATTCTTCGATACGGACACAGCTCGTACAAATGATCTACCTCCTCTTTTATGAAAACAAATCAATGAATTACAGCGCTGGCTCAATGCTGACCGTAACACAGCCTTATAAATATTCATGCTGATCATGCGCCTAAGAAAAGAGGTCGAATACACGAAACCAGCTCTCTCCATTCCTCGCTGTTCAAGCCGGCATCCAACTAAAAAGAAACACTTCTTCTCGGGCTATGATTATTTCCCGCTTTTTGGTTTACCATTCCGATGCCAGAATCTCGCCAGATTGTAAAAATAAATCATACTGGAGCAGAAGATGTTGACATTCGACATGGGCGTGTCCCCCGAGGGGGGACACATAATAACATCTTGCGGGCAATACATAAAGAAAATAAATCAGAGGGGAAAAAGAAGAAGAATGTGTGGGGCATATGACTGCGTGGAATATACCGCTTGGCTGCCTATCGAGGGGGCTGAAATTCAAATCCCAACTTGAACTGAGTTTGCTGACTGCCTACAGAAAGGGCATAAACCTTCTTACGTTGGCTGTAAGCGATGTTACCATTTCAGACCTCGTGATCTATGGGGAAGACCTTTTTCCATGGTCCACGATTAACAAGAGTGTCATGTGGCCAGCACAACGACTAACCACCTTTACTTATCCCCAACTAATGTCAGGTAGAGCTGGGTGGACTCAGAGGTGCCCTAAAGATCCAGAAAGTAAAAATCCCAGTCTTCACCAGGATTTGAACCAGGGACCCGACCTCGGAAGCCAATCGATTAAACACTCAGCCACCGCGCCTCCAAACACTTCGTTGGCTGTACTAGAAGTAAATATGTAAATACAAAAAAAGGGGGACGCGGAAACGCCGGTGTTACGGAGTGTCTGTGCGCGCAGGGGCGGACTGTGTGCGAAAATAGTTTCTGGCACAAGTATATTATCCATCCAACAATTATTGATACGCACCCATTCATAGGTGCTCTACAATACTTAAATCATCATTAGGTTATCGATTTGGGTGACCGAAGCTCACCGGAAGCACGGTCTACGGGTGTAGGCTATAATGGTATTACGATAAATCTGTTAGTCTAGTTTTACACTGCAAGGTCTGTAAACAGGCCGGTCTTAGGCCACTGCAACCTATGCTGTCGCAGTGGGCCCCGCGCTTTCATAGGCCACGCGTTAATTCTAGGTGTAATTATTGAATTGCAGAATATATACGAAAAAATTCATGGAAATCTCCTAAATTTATTAAAAGCTTTTGATAACTCATAAAAATCTCCTGAAAAATAGTCAAAATTGTCATTTGTGGGTGTCATTCTTTGCGGAAAACGCCAATCCTATCGCGCGATAAAAGGAAAAAGGCATTGTCAGCGTTCATGTAATAAAATGTAATATTCGGGCGAATTTTCACCTTAATCGGAAGTTACAAGTCTTTATTCACTTTTATAGTCACTGTCGCAAATTAAAGTTTTTTTTATCGCAATTTAGTTCTAAGTAAAGAATAAATAAAATAATACAAAATCTTAATTTTCACTAATTACCCTTATTACCACCCAGACTAGGCCCCGCGCAATTATTTTCACATAGGGCCGCCGCTATTGATAGGACTGGCCCTGTCTGTAAAAGATCTTTTATAACAGCTGAGGGTCTGTCCACAACAATCCGGGGACCCCTTAAACAAGAGGACATAAAAATAGTTTAGGGGACATGTCGTGAAAAGCGGCGGATTCACCGGCCCTTATAATACTGGTCCAGCGGGCATTTGCCTGAGTGCCTATATAGCCTGTCCACCCCTGTATATATATGTATGTATGTATATGTGTGTGTGTGTGTGTTTTTGTTTGTTTGTTTGTATTGGTTTATGTATTCGATGTAACCGTAAGAATATGGCATTCGAGTCTATAACTAGTACAATATAAATAGAAATACTTTAAAAAACAAAACAAAGCTTAAATAGCGTGAGATAGCATCCATTATTTTAGTTTGGGTGTCTGTTCTTATAAACGGTATTCTTGAACTAAAATATAAAAAACCTGACCGAGAGGATGCTTTTCTTTTTTTTTTATTTGAAACATCTTTCTAGCTTTCTAGCGAATGTTTCTCTCAAACAGCTGTCCGAATGGAAATTTTTTTCTTTTTTTTGCTACAAATGACTTTACTAGCAGCATTTAGGACTTTCTGCGTTTCCGTTCCATATCTAATGCTCAGATCGCCATACCCCAGGCAGTGATATTGAAACTAAAAATACTGAAGATGTGAGCGTGATAAAAGACCTTAGGGCCTTTTCGCAAACACTTAAGGAGGACATTTTTCTTAGTAATCGTAATCTTTGTTGCCCTTTTTACGGACGAACCAAACTTTGTAATTCATCCTTAGAGAAAACTAGATTATTACATCAAGAAATGAATATGGCTGGGGATTCGAGCTATAACAATTACGTCGACAATCTTAAGCGTTAGCCACATGGCCAACAGGTTTATTCAACATTTATATTATTTCCAATTGTTTGTTTTTTTTAAACCTTGTAGTTTTTAGTATTTTAATATATCTAAATAAGTCACGGGATTACTTTTTTTTTTTAGTTCGGTAACTCGAGGCGGAGGACTCTGGGCTAACGTCAGTGTTGAAAATATGGACTCCCTGAGGCCTGCCGTGCGTGCTGTTGAATTCGACCTTCGTCTGACGCTTTTCATTTTGACCCAGCCCAAAATGTACGCCAGAGCGGAAGTTTTCAATACGGTCATCTGGTGTTTTCAAGTGGTTTTGGATCGATTCAAGCTTTAAAATAATCAAAAGGACGCGATGATGGAAAAATATTTCCCTCGGAAATTCACTTTATTACTTGTTAAAAAGCATAATGAAGACACGTCTTGAAGGTTATACGAAAGCCTTAAACATTCTTTTCAAATAATATGCAATATGTTTAAAATATAGTTCCCCTTGCGATTCTTTAGGACAGTTGCTGTGAAGGTCACCTTTTTCTTTGGCTTACGTTTAACGAGGGTGTCATGTGGCCAGCACAACGACCAACCGCCTTGACTTTTTTTCCCCCAACTAATGTCAGGTACCCCCATTAGAGTTGGTTGGATTCTGGGGCGACCTAAAAATCCAGAAAATCAAAAATACGGAAGCCAAGCGCTTTATCAATCATCCCCCACAATACCATATGCATGGATGCTAAATATTTCTTATCTTATCTTATATATTTCAGACGTTACTTCAAAAGAGAAGATAATTATCGTCATGCATTTTACTCAGTGACTTAAAATCGTTGGCTTTCCTGGCGGATTCAGGCAAATCATTCCATTGTCCAATGACGCTATGGAAGTGAGGCACTTGTACGACATTTTTCCTTGCATATGGAATAAGAAATGTGCTTTCATCTTCGTATCCTTCTCAGTATTTATTACGTAATATTGTTGTATTTGTAAGTTTGATTATGGTTCAGTTTTTGATGTGTTATAGCTGCTTTCCTTTTTAGCGGCCTCAGAAAGGGGAATAGACGCTATTAGTTTTGTGTGGTCTGTTTATTTGTCCGTCCGTCCGTCCCGTTTAGATCTCGTAAACTAGAAAAGATAGTGAAAATCCGACATCATAATATTTTAAACCAGGGGTGGGCGAATTACGACACGCCGACCACATGCGGCCCGCCGGAGTGTTTTATGCGGCCCGAGAACACCTACAGAAATCAGGTGTACTCACGGATTATACAATGCAAATATATTTTTAAAAAATTATTATTAATATCTATATAAATTATTGAAACTTTTGACTCTTATCACTGCTGATAAAAAGGCTAAAGAAACATTGTCCCTACAAGTCATTCTAAAACGTTTCAAGTAAACGAATATTTTTATTTCAAAACATTCAGTCAAAGATACACACTCATTTATAAATACTAGTGTAATACAAGCGACGGAGTCCGTGCTTTGACTTAGACAAATAAATTAAAAGAACAATATGACAATTATAAACTCTAAACTGTATTGAATATCAAACATAGTATTGACCCCATTATCTCAGTGATCAAACTTATCAGAGTTAGAGGTCTTTACTACAGTTCAGGGAAATACTTAAAGATTTGGAAACAAAAAAAAAATTACGATGTTTGGTACCACAGTAGTATCCGCTGGTTTAACACGGGCAGGGTGTTGAGAAGAATATGGAATCTCAAGAAAGAAATTATGTTCCTTGAAGGACATTGACTGTGACTTTGTTACTAATATTTGTAATGAAAAGAGGAAGACAGACTACTCTTTACATCGGAAGTGTTGCAATGGTTTGTTTTCACTTGAAATGTATGTAAATGTAAAATCTTTTCAAACAGAACTTTCAGATCTCTCAAAGCAAGCAAGGGAAAACAGGTTTTGTCATTTTCTTTTGCTGAAAGGTGAAACTATTTCTAGTGAAATGGCTAAAATGTTCAAGACTTATTTTGGGTTCCTTGATTTAGGGATGTGAAACCAGTTTTCAATCCCCTCAGTTTAGCATTTAATGCAGAAGCGAATTCAGCTCCAGAAGACATTCCTCAAAGCAAATTATGACCTGAAAGAGAAGTTTGGGTCAGTCATTTCTTCCGCAGGGGCTTTTTTGGATGCCAGAAGCTGTATTTCCACACTTTAAAAAACTTTGCTGCTAAACTTTCACAATATTTGGGTGCACATACATCTGTGAATCAGCATTTTTTCTTCTTTGAAAAGTAAACAAGTGTAAGAAAAGGTCGATGCATTTTGAAAATATTGACACCTGCGTTTTTACCTGACTGGGTGGACCACTTTGGGGGCCGATTTTGAGTTTGTTTTTCCACACAAACTGTCTTTATAACCTTGTTATTCTTCTGTCCTGAGGTGTCTCTAAATTTAGTTATTTTTACTAATGTCTACAATAATACTAAGTAACAAATTGTTATAAGTAACACTGTTATTTACTGCTTTCGCCATCCATTAGAAGTAACAATACTAGCATATACACAAACACACACTTATATATACACACATTTATATACACACACACATACACAAGGCCGCGTCTGCTTTTGGTTGAGCGCTAAATATTCCATCGGCCACGCTTTCCCAGCAATTAGTTGGATGGTTTGTCCCAGAGGAGAATTAGAGTCTAGCGAATTAGTCTTTTATTTTCTCTCTCTCTCTCTCTACTTTGAATTGGGACCACCGGGGGGGGGAGGAGGAGAGGGAAATGTTTTTAGTTGCCCAGACAACGGCCTTTTATTGATGGTATAGAAAAGCGTTTCTACGAACTGGTCTGAAATAGTTCTTATTCAACTGTGTATCGTCAAAATATAGTATGTTATATATTCGACGTGTTAGCAATTTTATCATGTATTGGGATTAAATATCCTATGTGGGATTATTGTTTTCTCTTAAATCATAACATAAGTTTAATTTCATTTTGATTCCAAATGTATGTATTCCAAAACAAGCCGATAAGTTACATTCTGAATGAATAACGTCTATACAGAAATAACGTTAGTCGTTGGAGTTGCTTTGACATCAGACTAGATGGACACAATGAAATGCGTAGGACGTATATATCTTCGTAACGTCTGTAATATATAAGATGTATACTTTGTAGATCCCAAAGGCAGACCCCGAATGCGATGGATAGATGATGTGGAAGCAGATCTGAAGCAGCTTGGGGTTAGGGCGTGGAGACGAAAGGCCCAGGAGGGATGTGAATGGAAGGATGTGTTAAAGCAGGCCAGAGCCCTCCATGGGCTGTAGCGCCACTGGGATAGATGGATGGATATTTTGTAGATTCATTTTGAAAAAAATACTTACAGTGTGATGTATGCGTTTTACATTTGTTGTTTTAGTTCATTGCTTCACCACTTTAGATTTGTTTATTTATGCATTTAAACTGAACTAAACTGAAAACCGCAATGTTATACATATTTATCTGTTTAAAATGAGATGTTTATATTAAATTCGCGGTTACAAGGAAACTTGGCGAATGGGATTGAATGGGGGAGAGATTTGGGGATAGCATAAACTAGGGCACATTCAGAAACATACACACCCAAGTACGCTGTTCTGCCTCATCGTGGCACCTGGGTGGAAACGGCTACTTGAGGGGGTAGCTAGGCTAAACGAATGGCGAAACATAACTCCCGTGGGAGTGCCCACGGGTAGACGAGAGTCCACCCATTGCACGGGCGGGGTTGCAAAAAAGTCCCCACAAACCTGTCACACATCCATGCGCCGTTCCTCGAAGGACCGTTACATAAATGGCGAGTCCCCCACGGTTAGCTTGGTATAACGAAGGAAAATGACGGAGGCTCCCGATGTCCTCGGCCTTCGGCCATGAACGGCGAATCATGTGTCGGGGGCCAAAGGCATTGGAAACAGCAATGTTTTACATAGGCATCGACTTGGGTCGCTCTCAAACAGAACTGTGCGTTCACACAGGTTTTTTTTTTTTTTTTTTTTTCGGCTGGACGACCAAACAGGTTTTTTTTTCAAACTTAGGGCTCGAAAAGCCTTTGGCTCAGCCCTTGGACATCACAAGAAGAAGAAACATACACAGCAAGCATATCATCCCAAAAGCTAGAGAAATATCGTATAGACTTTGGGATAACCCCTAAAGTAAAAAAACAACATGCAAAAGTTTGTGCAGGTCATCTAGAAAATGCTGATAAGGAAAAGCATATATATTTTGAATGTCCATTATTTCCCAAAGCTTTTGAGTACTGAAAGAGACTTCTTAGATCTATGTCAATCTAAGCTTGTTTATTGTTTTATTTAAGGTGCCCAAGTTTACACATAAAATGGTTCATAATTTCAATTTGATTATTTTATGTTAATATAGAAATCCTCTTTGGACTAACAGGCCCGGATCCTTGCATAATGATAAAAAGTTGAATTCTTGTGTCTTAGAATTGGTATTTAGGAAAATTATTGATTTTAGGGTAGAGAATTATTTAAGTTGATTTTTTAAAATTTAAAGATGTACCTTCACCTGTTCCTTAGTCTTTTGGACCGTTGGGGCACCACACATGATCTGTCAACGGTCCTTCTCCGTAATTTTCTGACCTTCGCCATGACTAGAACCTCCTTCAATGGCAGGCCCGTCCATTCTTTGATGTTGTCTTCTCATCGATTTCTCTGTCTTCCTCCTCTTCTTTTTCCTGGTAACGTTCCCTGAAGGAAAGTCTTAGCTAGCCCTGAGGACCTTGTGCCTTTTGAGGTGGCGTTACAGTTTTTATTTGCGTTTTTGACAGTGAGCAGCAGGTCATCGTAGGGCCCAATCGCTGTGTTCCTGTTTCGGGTTGCCTCATTTGTGGTGCGGTCCTTGTAGGTGATCCCCAATACCCCTCTATAACGTTGATTCCATTGCTAGGGATCCTCCTATCTAAATCTTATCTAATCGTAAAATCAATTTTGTATTCGGCTAAAAGTTCCGACATATTAAATCCTATGATTGATAATTTCAGTCAGGTAACAATAAACCTACCCTGACGCTTCCAATGAAAATAGGATAACTCTGTCACGTTAGATATAAGGGGTGATAATTCAGCCAACGCAAGGGGGTTATTCAGTCTATCAGATTCTAGAAAAAAATATATGGTCAGGGGAGGCTACGGAGGATTTGCTACAAACATGATACTGAAAGAATATGAAGTGAAACCAGAGGCGTAGCTAGGGTTGGGGGGGGGGGGGGAGGGGGGGAATTTTAAAATCCCTCCGCCCCCCCCCCCAACTTGCGTGTGGTTTACATTAAATATTAAATATTACGCAAAATGCAGGGGCCCCAAATGATGGCAGGATCCTAGCTACGCCACTGAGTGAAGCAACACACGAGTCGTACCTCACAAATGCATGTCTATTTATGGCTCTGTAAGCAGTGCTGCTGGGAACGAAAACAGAAACAGGAAATGAACGTGAAAGGAGTCAAAAATCAGACGCTATGGTAACTATGGCAACACAATTTTAAGAAAACATTCAGATTTCGGTTAAACGACGTTTTAAAAGGATGAAGAAATCGAACACCTGCGGACAATGGTTACGCTTGCCCCCGGATGTGGCAAAATATGTGGGTCACAGCTGGGGCTGCGCTGCCACGGGAAATACTGTATTCCTCACTAGTCTTCGGACAAGAAACGGGAGACGTTGGAGATGTGAAAGAGAAAACTATGGCCTTGTGGACAGTGGCGTAGCTAGGGTTTCGCCAAGTGGGGGCCTTGCGGATTTTGAAATCCCCCCCCCCCGAACCCTAGCTACGCCACTGGAGTGTGTAAGGAAATATAATTGGCCGATGCTTTTTTTTTTTTTCGTATTTGAACCAGAACCTTGATAACTAGAAGCTTGAATGACCTGTGTGGGCGTAGTCGATTGAGACGGTTCGTTAAAGAAGACCTCAACGCTGACCTGCAACGTCACAACCTGTGGGCAGTTTCGACCGATAGCTCGTACAGACCTGTCCACCCAACTCTTATGGGCACCTGAAAGTTGGGGGAAAGTAAAGGTGGTTGGTCAATTTGCTGGTCTTATGACACCCCTCTCGTCAACCGTTGGCCAAAGAAGCAGATGACCTTAACATCATCTGCCCTATAGACCGCAGGGTCTGAAAAGGGGACCTTACTTACTACTATTTACGCGTAGGACGTAATTATCTTCTCTTTTGAAGTAACGTGTGTAATTCATAAGATAAGATAAGATAAGATAAGTCTATTATTATTATTTTTTGATAACATTTTCGTTCATCAACATTCATTTCGTTTCTGTTACGGTTAATTAAAAACTTTACCTGCTTTTATTTTTAAAAAAACTTTATCGCCCCCCCCCCCCCCAAATTCTTCTTTCAAAACGTGTCCTTGACCTAAACGTTTTTGTCTTCTAGACCCTTTTTTACGTTTTCCAGTTTTCAGTTAGCCCCCCTGCTGAAAATTCAACTTTAAATATTTTTTCTGATATATTTATTCATGAAATTCAAACTACAGAGGAGTACAATAAAATTTAATATATATTATGTGTCATCACCAAACATACATGGTCGTCCGGCCGCTATAAAAATAAAATTTGTCTCAATATTGGGCTTGAATTTAGGTTGAATATTAAAACTTCTTGGTCAGTGATATCCAATTTGTTTCATAACAACATTAGGAACCTTGCTGAAACCTTTTCGACTATATATCAAGATGGAAACATGAAATCTGTTGCTTCTAATGCCGTATGCAGTGTTCAAACTTATATATTGTCTCACCATTACACCTTGAACTGTATTGTTGCTTGCAGGAATTTGAATTCGTTTTATGACATCAGATGCAAGTTTGTTTTAAAACAGTTTTTACAACTTTTCAACGGCTAGGCAAAAATCGATTTTTGCCAATAGTGTGAGGTTTTCTAGATTTTGTTATAAGTAGAGATTTTGTTATAAAGTAGAGATTTTGTTATAAAGTAGAGATTTTGTTATAAGTAGAGATTTTGTTATAAAGTAGAGATTTTGTTATAAGTAGAGATTTTGTTATAAGTAGAGATTTTGTTATAAAGTAGAGATTTTGTTATAAAGTAGAGATTTTGTTATAAAGTAGAGATTTTGTTATAAAGTAGAGATTTTGTTATAAGTAGAGATTTTGTTATAAGTAGAGATTTTGTTATAAAGTAGAGATTTTGTTATAAAGTAGAGATTTTGTTATAAAGTAGAGATTTTGTTATAAAGTAGAGATTTTGTTATAAAGTAGAGATTTTGTTATAAGTAGAGATTTTGTTATAAAGTAGAGATTTTGTTATAAAGTAGAGATTTTGTTATAAAGTAGAGATTTTGTTATAAAGTAGAGATTTTGTTATAAGTAGAGATTTTGTTATAAGTAGAGATTTTGTTATAAAGTAGAGATTTTGTTATAAAGTAGAGATTTTGTTATAAAGTAGAGATTTTGTTATAAAGTAGAGATTTTGTTATAAGTAGAGATTTTGTTATAAGTAGAGATTTTGTTATAAAGTAGAGATTTTGTTATAAAGTAGAGATTTTGTTATAAGTAGAGATTTTGTTATAAGTAGAGATTTTGTTATAAAGTAGAGATTTTGTTATAAGTAGAGATTTTGTTATAAGTAGAGATTTTGTTATAAGTAGAGATTTTGTTATAAAGTAGAGAGAGATTTTGTAAGAAGCTCGTAAACCTTTTATTTGAAGTCTATTCGAAACTTTATCAAGTGTCATCTTCTCGAATAGATGGTTTCATGGCGTCATTGCTTAAAACTTTGTTACATACAAGGCAAATAGACCAGGAAGGGAAGAACGAAGCCAAAATTCAAGATGTTGTGACCTCTCTGCGTCACAGTATGTCCCCCCCCCCCCCCCTCACTTTTTAGTTCATTACACTTATGTTTGCCAGTCGTTCCATAATTTATTAGAACCTCCATTTGAGTAGTGTCCCTTTGTTTTATTACCACAAATGTAAATGTATACATTTAATATTACTCTCACGTAGACGCAATCAAGATATTTAAAGAAATGTTAACATTTACAATTATAAAAACATTCATTCACTTGGTTAAAATTCAAGGATTTACTAATATACAAATCATAGGTGTTAATTCCTTTAATGGAAAATAAAATGTAAAAGTTTCGACCTGCTTAACTAAGATTCCACTTTCGTAGACCCCCATTTGCATCTCATTGACTTCCCATTTTATCACTCTCGTAGACCCCTTGGAAATGATTATAGACCCCTGGGGGTCTATATATAGACCACTTTGGGAATCACTGTCCTAGACTAATACATCCAGAAACATTTTTTTTTTTTGCAAATCTAATTTGACGAGACCCCCCCCCCCCCCCCCCATCTTGGCCTGTACGTCACACATCAAGCGGTAAATGAAGGAAACTTTATCGTTTGGGTTTTTTTCCGAAGCTCGTGTCTGGGTTGAAGCTCGCTACTAGAAGGGGAGAGAAATATGTCTCACGTTTGGTGTTGAAGGTCAAGGCAAGACAGGAGATTGAAATCAAGTTTACAAAAGTTTTCTTTTTTAAATTCCCAGTTAGATCTACATTAGTGCCTAAAAAAACTTGTCAGCACTCAGAGCGAGAAATAGAAGAATCTGGAAAATCCATTTTTTGAAAAAGCTTTTTGAAAAGAAGAAAATGAGCTGAAATAAAGATTTGTTAGAGGCTGAGATATTTCTTTGTTTTTTTTTCTCTAAACTCTCTCTCTCAGACTCCATGACTTTTTCACTGTCTTTCTTTTTTTCTGTCTTTCCATCTCACTCTGTTTCATTACCTCTCTTTCTATCTCTATCTCTCTCTCTCTTGTTCTTTCTGCCTCTTTCTTTCTTTCTTTCTCTCTATCTTTCTGCGATTTAAATGTAGTGGTTGTCAATGTATTATAAAATTATGTTTCTTTCTCTCTCTCTCTCTCTCTCTTTCTTTCTTTCTCTCTTTACTTATCTTTCTGTAACAAATACTAAAATTCAAGTGTTTTGTGTAGCGGTCAGTTGTGCGGTGTTCAGTTGGCCTCTGATAATTAGTTGGCATTTTGCGTTCAGTTAGCATCTGGTATTCAGTTGGCCTCTTGTGCGTAGTAGACATCAGGTGTTTAGTAGGCCTCTGCTTTTCAGTTGACCTCTGGTGTTTAGAATTCTTCTGGTGTTCAGTTGGCCTCTTAGTAGGCCTCTGGTGTTCAGTTGGCCTCTTGTGTTCAGTCGGCCTCTGGTGTTTAGTAGGCCTCTAGTGTTTAGTTGGCTTCTGGTTTTCCTTCAGTTGGCCTCTGGTGTTTAGTAGGCCTATGATGTGTAGTTGGCCTCTGGTGTTCAGTTGGCCTCTGGTGTTTCGTTGGCGGAGGATTAAGCCCCCGTCGCCTCAGCATGGCGCCTGCCTTGAAAACGTCTAGTAGTGGAACTAGATAGGCTAAGAATGGGAAGAGAAAAATGACCTGCAGGATAGTTTGGATCAGTGGCGTAGCTAGGGTGGGGGGAGGAGGGGGGCTAATTTGAAAATCCCCCCGGGCCCCCACTTGAGTGGGTTTTTTTTTACATTAAAAATTTATTATTACACAAAATGTAAGGGCCCCCAAAGAGTTCAAGCCCCTGGGCTCCCAAACGATGGAAAATTCCTAGCTACGCCCCTGCTTTGGATGAGCTTTTTTTTTATCTCACTCGTAGTGGGGATGAAACACCCGTCCAAAAAGTTCGCCACACTGTTCCACAAAGGGGGCCGACATCAGCGTCCCGTTAGCTGGAGTGGCGGTCCGTGCACAGAACGTGAGGGTTACAATGTAGGAATATGAGGCGAACCCGCCATGGTTAGCGCTGTCTTCGAACACTTATAGCGAAGGAACGAAGAGTGGCGAGGCTTGAATGAGGTACGGTCCTCTTACTCGGTCCATGGGCATTACTTCTGGTGACCCTCTGGACAGGACTTGGGGTGAAGAGCCTCTTGTCCAGGCCTGTTTGATGGATAAAAGCCTTTCTCACGATTAATTGGATAATGGCGTCTTCGGAGCCGCTTCCCTACTGTAATAGACCCACTAAAACAACATGAGCTTCAATAAACGCAATGATTTTATAAGTCTCTATTTAAGCTCTTTACTCCAGCCACTTGTTCTCTATACTGACTTCCTTTTACACACAGTCCTGACACACTGCTGTTCACTCAACCATGTACACTCAAGGTCCACTGGTCATTTCATACACAGGCGCACAAACTGCACTACCAGCCACTCAAAACACATACACTTACTATCACACCTTCTGGACTTTATTGAAGGTGTTTCGTTGGCTTCTGGTTTTCGTTTGGCCTCTAGTGTTCAGTTGGTTTTTGGTGTTCTTAAACTAAATGTAGAGCTAGCCAATAATTATAAGCTTATGTTTCTGATATTATTCAAAGTCAATCCAGTTTCGCTAAAATAATCCAATATGTAAATGAGAAGATCGAATACGCTTTATGTTGAAAACTGATAGCTTACACCAGCGGAAGGAATTCCCAGAATGCACTACTCCCAGTTTAAGTGATGCCCGCCCCCCCCCCCCGAACGTGGTGTTGGTTTTGAGTTTGAGCAATGAAAGAGTAATCTATCAGAGGCAGAGATATCTTGAGAATTATCTTTTCTTGTTATATCTTATATAATTTGTAACAGATGGAACATATATAGCATTGGTCTTCAATGTATAGAAATATCTATACAAATCTGTACGAAATAAAAACACAAATTTGATGAACAAGGAAAAAGGGAAATAACTCTTCGTGAATTTTGAAAGAAACCGGCAAACTAGTAGAACCAACTCGGAAAGAGGAAAATAGTTACAGACTTGTGACGTGGCAACGAGCTATTGGTCTAAACTGCCAACAGGTTGCGACGTTGCAGGCCAGTGTTCAGGCCTTCTGTGACGACTGGTCTCAGTTTGACCAAGTCAGATAACTCTGTTCATAAAGTCAGGTAACCGTAGACATAAAATATATAAAATATTCTATGGAGATTACTTTGTTCTAGTTTGACCAACTCAGATAACTCTGTTCTAGTTTGACCAACTCAGATAACTCTGTTCTAGTTTGACCAACTCAGATAACTCAGTTCTAGTTTGACTAACACAGATAAGTCAGTTCTAGTTTGACCAACTCAGATAACTCTGTTCTAGTTTGACCAACTCAGATAACTCTGTTCTAGTTTGACCAACTCAGATAAGTCAGTTCTAGTTTGACCAACTCAGATAATTCAGTTCTAGTTTGACCAACTCAGATAACTCTGTTCTAGTTTGACCAACTCAGATAACTCAGTTCTAGTTTGACCAACTCAGATAACTCTGTTCTAGTTTGACCAACTCAGATAACTCTGTTCTAGTTTGACCAACTCAGATAACTCTGTTCTAGTTTGACCAACTCAGATAAGTCAGTTCTAGTTTGACCAACTCAGATAATTCAGTTCTAGTCTGACCAACTCAGATAACTCTGTTCTAGTTTGACCAACTCAGATAACTCTGTTCTAGTTTGACCAACTCAGATAAGTCAGTTCTAGTTTGACCAACTCAAATAATTCAGTTCTAGTCTGACCAACTCAGATAACTCTGTTCTAGTTTGACCAACTCAGATAACTCAGTTCTAGTCTGAACAACTCAGATAACTCAGTTCTAGTCTGACCAACTCAGATAAGTCAGTTCTAGTTTGACCAACTCAGATAACTCAGTTCTAGTCTGACCAACTCAGATAACTCAGTTCTAGTTTGACCAACTCAGATAACTCTGTTCTAGTTTGACCAACTCAGATAACTCTGTTCTAGTTTGACCAACTCAGATAACTCTGTTCTAGTTTGACCAACTCAGATAACTCTGTTCTAGTTTGACCAACTCAGATAACTCTGTTCTAGTTTGACCAACTCAGATAACTCAGTTCTAGTTTGACCAACTCAGATAACTCAGTTCTAGTTTGACCAACTCAGATAACTCTGTTCTAGTTTGACTAACACAGATAAGTCAGTTCTAGTTTGACCAACTCAGATAACTCTGTTCTAGTTTGACCAACTCAGATAACTCAGTTCTAGTCTGACCAACTCAGATAACTCAGTTATAGTTTGACCAACTCAGATAACTCTGTTCTAGTTTGACCAACTCAGATAACTCTGTTCTAGTTTGACCAACTCAGATAACTCTGTTCTAGTTTGACCAACTCAGATAACTCTGTTCTAGTTTGACCAACTCAGATAACTCTGTTCTAGTTTGACCAACTCAGATAACTCTGTTCTAGTTTGACCAACTCAGATAACTCAGTTCTAGTTTGACCAACTCAGATAACTCTGTTCTAGTTTGACCAACTCAGATAACTCAGTTCTAGTTTGACCAACTCAGATAACTCAGTTCTAATCTGACCAAGTCTGTTAATTTGTTCTTACCCGACAATGACTTGAATAAAAACAAACAAACAAAAGTATGCCATCAGACTTCCCTTGTGAAACATTGGCTAGAGGAGAGATTGAGTCATTCTCAGACTTTGTTTTGTATCAGAATTCAGAATACTCCCCCACCCCTTTTTTGATCATCCCGTCTCTCATCAGCCCTCTCTCTCTCTCTCTCTCTCTCTCTCTCTCTTTCTCTCATTACATTACGCATTGTAGCCTTTTTGTGGGTCCATAGATAGTAAACATTGTCATTGTTTCAAGCAGATCAACTTTCTTTCCGTGCAACTACCTTAGAGAGTTCATCTCGTCTCCGAGTTTCTTCCCAAGTCTGTTCTATGCAAATAATGTTTAATGATACGCTGGGTATTTTCCTTTCTTAATCCGTGCCTGGGTATGTGTCATGGGCGTAGTCGGGCAGGGAGGTTCAAACCTCCCCCGAAGAACAAAAAAAAAAAAAGCCTTTTCCGGGAAGGGGGGAGTTCGATGACTGTAATGTTTTTTTTTTGTTTTTTTTTTTGTTTTGTTTTTTTTTTGTTGTTTTTTTTTTATTGTTTTTTGCTTCGAGAGAGTTTTTGACGGTTCGCCCCCCCCCCCCTTCCATCTCTTATAAATCTGTTTCCCCTCCCCCCCACCCCCATTACTGACCATATTTGCCCACGTGCGAACTAGTGTCATTTGTGGTTTGTGATTGAGGGGTGTAAACACCCTCAGAGAGTGAAGGTACATTCGTTTGATCTCTTGATTGACAGATTGAGGATCGTTTTCTCTTGTGTGTGTTTGTGGATCAGTGGATGTGAAGTCGATTGCTCGGTCAGACTATATCCACGCCACTCGTTGATCAGGAAACATGAAAAGCACCAAGATGCCTGTGTGTAGCCCCTGATTGAACTCTTTTATGCTGTGTCTGTTCTACTTATGTGTATGTTTCTGTTGTGTTGTCTGTATATGAGAAAAAGAGTCCTTGTAATCACAACAAATTCCCATAAGGATCAATAAAGCAGTCTTAGTCTTAGTGTAAAAGTATTTCTTTCACCGGGACTAAATGAATCATTGCAAATGGATTGGGCGTCGTGGAGAAGTCTGCAGTCAGAGTGATAGAGGCAACCAGGGAATTGGTGAGTTATCATTCCTCGTCTTAACAATACAATAATGGAGAAAAACTAAAGCAATACTACAATTACATACTTCCAAAATATGCCACCAACGTTATAAGATAATTTGATGTAAATTCTTTTATTCTCACGGAAAATATCCTTTTTGTTTTTTAAATCAATGACCAGCATAAGGCAAGTAATCCATGTACTTCTCTAGACTATAGAGTCTAATCACTCTTGTGTTTTCACCCGGGGCTAAACCAGTTGGTTATGTTTATTTAGCCTGTAATAACAAACATTCAAGGGAAGGAATTGACTTGAAAGACAAGAAGAGAGAGACACGAAAAGACAGCGAGAGAGACATCTAGATGTAAACTGAGAGAAGAGAGAGAGGGGGGGGGGGGGAGAGAGAGAAAAGAAAGAATATGGATACACGAAGGGAGATAATTTGTCTTAAAAAGCCTTATCATATGATTACGGGTTGGGCAAAGATTACACCAAGAGGTAACCATGACAACATAAGAAAGAACACTATGACCTTTGTAATCTGTAACGACTGAAGGAGGTGGGAGAGACAGCAAGCTTCATAAACTGTTTTTAGAATAATCATTTCCCCCTTAGCCTGTTAAATCTTTTTGTTCGAGGCATTGGTTTGAACGCCCAATACACGATCAGTTTAGGAACGTTCTATCACTATTGATCTATCTATTGATTGGAAACAGTAAAAGATAATCTTCAAGCAATCTTTTGTTCAGCAGCACTCTCTATAATTCCCCCAGGTCCAAGCTCACGGCTCTACGATCGACTGTTAGAAGAGCTCTATAATTTTATTTTTTTAAAAATAAATACTTTATATGCCTATGTAAATGAACAGGATGGCTGCCTGGTCGTGCGGTTTGCGCGCTGGATTGTCGTGCGGATTTATCGATGTTCCCGGGTTTAAACCCTGCCCGCTCCCATCCCCGTCATCTTGCTGGAGGTTTGGACTATACATGAATATAAAATTGGAATTTCAAATAGTTCAATAAATATCTCTTACACTACACTGTGTATCAAGGACTGACCTCCTTTAGTCACATAAGAAGTTGCAAGTGTATCAAGGACTGACCTCCTTTAGTCACATAAGAAGTTGCAAGTGTATCAAGGACTGACCTCCTTTAGTCACATAAGAAGTTGCAAGTGTATCAAGGACTGACCTCCTTTAGTCACATAAGAAGTTGCAAGTGTATCAAGGACTGACCTCCTTTAGTCACATAAGAAGTTGCAAGTGTATCAAGGACTGACCTCCTTTAGTCACATAAGAAGTTGCAAGTGTATCAAGGACTGACCTCCTTTAGTCACATAAGAAGTTGCAAGTGTATCAAGGACTGACCTCCTTTAGTCACATAAGAAGTTGCAAGTGTATCAAGGACTGACCTCCTTTAGTCACATAAGAAGTTGCAAGTGTATCAAGGACTGACCTCCTTTAGTCACATAAGAAGTTGCAAGTGTATCAAGGACTGACCTCCTTTAGTCACATAAGAAGTTGCAAGTGTATCAAGGACTGACCTCCTTTAGTCACATAAGAAGTTGCAAGTGTATCAAGGACTGACCTCCTTTAGTCACATAAGAAGTTGCAAGTGTATCAAGGACTGACCTCCTTTAGTCACATAAGAAGTTGCAAGTGTATCAAGGACTGACCTCCTTTAGTCACATAAGAAGTTGCAAGTGTATCAAGGACTGACCTCCTTTAGTCACATAAGAAGTTGCAAGTGTATCAAGGACTGACCTCCTTTAGTCACATAAGAAGTTGCAAGTGTATCAAGGACTGACCTCCTTTAGTCACATAAGAAGTTGCAAGTGTATCAAGGACTGACCTCCTTTAGGTCACATAAGAAGTTGCAAGTGTATCAAGGACTGACCTCCTTTAGTCACATAAGAAGTTGCAAGTGTATCAAGGACTGACCTCCTTTAGTCACATAAGAAGTTGCAAGTGTATCAAGGACTGACCTCCTTTAGTCACATAAGAAGTTGCAAGTGTATCAAGGACTGACCTCCTTTAGGTCACATAAGAAGTTGCAAGTGTATCAAGGACTGACCTCCTTTAGTCACATAAGAAGTTGCAAGTGTATCAAGGACTGACCTCCTTTAGTCACATAAGAAGTTGCAAGTGTATCAAGGACTGACCTCCTTTAGTCACATAAGAAGTTGCAAGTGTATCAAGGACTGACCTCCTTTAGTCACATAAGAAGTTGCAAGTGTATCAAGGACTGACCTCCTTTAGTCACATAAGAAGTTGCAAAGGAAAAGATGCTCTCTCGAGACGTCAAATGCCTCAGACATTGAATTAAACAGTTAAAGTTTTTTCTGATGCTATAAAAGAGTTTTTTAATAGACTAGAGCAAAAAAAATGTTTTTTTTTTGAAGACTCGAACCTCTGCCCAATGCTTCTGAGCCTCGACGTGACGCCCTTGTGGAGGCGGTTTTTTAGAAGAGGGGGTAAGAGAACTGAATGCAAAACAGACGCCCCGTTGGGGTGCCAAGGGGCCGAGTCCATTGTGGTGAGACCAATCGTTATCGTAGATCTCAATAATCATCGACGACGTCACAACCTAGGGGCAGTTAACACCTGTGACGTGGCCACGGGCTATTGGTCTGAACTGGCTTACACACACGGGGGGGGGGGTGAAAGAGAACGAACATGTCACTATCCAGATACAGTTCCTCAAGAACCGTTATATGGCGGACACAGGCACGGTTGATGTAGCACAGAGAAGGTGGAGATTTCCTGGTGTGCTCAGCATTCGGCCTCGCATCCAACCTGAACGTCTAGGAATACGAGCTATCAGTAAAAAAAAAAAAGATACATATTACATCTGCTTGTATCCCATCCAGACAAAACTGTTGCTCCGAACGGCCGTTGGGGAGGTGCTTCCATTAGCCTAGATTTCTAAGAGTCTTAATACTTTTTACGACAATTGCATAGAAGAAAAAGGCTAGAGTAGAAGATGTTTAAAGATTAGAATTTTGATGTTTTGAAAGTTTTTTTTTTGAAAAGAAAACATTCATGTCTCTTTAATGTTGTAAAAGATCCTAACTGTCAAGTGGCTTGTTTTAATTTACGTATTTCGGACGTTCCGTAAGAGTTTAAGTTTACATTCCAGCTCAACTCTCCCTCAGAAAGGCCTGGATGGCGGTGGGCATGATTCGAACCCATCTGTCTATCTATCTATCTATCTATCTATCTATCTATCTATCTATCTATCTATCTATCTATCTATCTATCTATCTATCCATCTATCTATCCATCTATCTGTCTATCTATCTATCTATCTATCTATCTATCTATCTATCTATCTAATCTATCTATCTATCTATCTATCTATCTATCTATCTATCTATCTATCTATCTATCTAATCTTATCTATCTATCCATCTATCTGTCTATCTATCTATCTATCTATCTATCTATCTATCTAATCAATAAATACAAGTAAAGTTCCCCTTTCAGACCTTGCGATGATGCAAAGGTCATATGCTTCTGTAGCCCACGGCTAACGAGGGTGTCATGTAACCAGCACAACGATCAACCGCCTTTACTTTTCCTCAACTAATGTGAAGTATCCTTTAGAGCTGGGTCGACTTGGTTTTTTATGTTTTCTAGACTAAAATATCCCCACAAGCCTATTGAACCATTTTTAAAAGAACTTGTTTGGGGAAAAGGTGAAACCTATGAAATATATTTTGTTATGTAGAGATAGTGCCTTAGAGTGCCAAATTGCTTGAAGAGTTGAAAAGGCAGACCTAGCTTTATTGATCGGAATTAGTGTATCATCATCAGATACAGTCTTTACTGTGGTCCGTATCAAGGATGTTCTCTCCCTATAGCATGATTGGGTCTATAATGCAAACGTTACGTCGGTCCTTCTATACGGTTCAGAAACATGGTGAGTCACTAAAACAAATATGGAAAAGCTCCAGACCTTTGTTAACGGAGGCCTACGCCGGATATTAGGAATTAAGTGGTTAAAAAAGTTAATGTCAATTTGTGGGAGAGAACTAGACAAAGGCCCATAACCCAAGACATCACTAAAAGAAAGTGGAGCTGGACACACCGTGTGAAAACCTGTTACCAATGTTGCAAGCACTTGATTGGAACCCACAATGAAAGAAGAAAGTGTATGTAGCCATACATAATTTTTTTTTTAATCCTGGTGGGTCCATCTGCATCATATATTAGCCTATAAAAATTAAAAAACTATAAAAAGCTAAGTATTTTATCATTATATTTTGGTGTATCTGGTTAGCATAATAAAAGAAGCATCGATAGACTGTGTTTTTTAAAAGGTAGACGATTTTCCCACTTTTTAGCTTCGCAGAATCAAATTTTATTAGATCTTCCGTTTGCAGTAGGCTAACACCATAATTTTAATAAATATTTTAACTTTAACTCTATGACCTAAAACTTATTTACCAAAACATCAATGACAATGTCAAAGAAATTAGGGAAAGACCTAAATAATACGAAAACACCGCTACACACTGAGATATTGGTAAGACTATAGAACATTTCTTTGTCCTTTAGCTGGCAACATAAAAGTTCAAATTAGAGGCCTTGACATTGTTTATTTTATTGTGAAAATATGCAAATTATCAGCTACTTTCTAAAAAATATAAAAGAGACATTTATATTGGCATTCTGATCACATTTGTTGATTTTACCATTGACTTATTTGGAGTACAGCTGCTGAATAATTTAAAAAAAAAGTGATCATCAATTTTGGACAATTAAAGAACAATGTGAACGTAAACCGTGAGCTTACGTCAGTGTCTTATGTGTTGTTGGCAATGTATTCTCTTCAGTACTAAAAAAAAAAAACAGTGTGTAATTCTTGTGATTCGAAAATTAACAAAATGCTAAGTCTAAAATTGGTATGATGATAATTAGATGAAAGGTGTCACGACGCTTACCTCAGTAGCTAAATCCTTCTTTCCTTTAGACTAGAACCCATTGAGAAGATATTTGTCTTGTAATACAAGCCCATAACTTGTCACTGATATGACAAACCTGTCATAGGCTCAACCTGAAGCAGAGATATGCACATAGTGACAGACATTAAGATCGACATAGGTCGGTGGCTGTCTCACGAGGAACTCTCCTGTGTTTCCAGCTCACTGCCACATCGCCACAGCACGTCGAGATAATCGCTGACGAGTTCTTTCAGGTTTTGTCCACCATGCGCTACCCCATCTCCCCCCTCTCCACATTTCCCTTTAATCACCAGGAGATCCTGAAGGGTCATTGGTATTAAGTTGATTGAACCTGATACCTTTTTTTTTGGTTGGTGTTGGTACGAATTGTGAGACAGTGCTCATTTCACTGGTTATAGAAATAAATTTCTATAAATCAAATAAGAACATAAAACTAAAATGTTATTTAACCTTGGTTAGGCCAATAATAGAATATGCATCCTCCGTTTGGGACCCCCTCAACTCAAGAAAACATTTAGAAACTGGAACAGACACAAAATAGAGCAGTGAGATTCATAACAAACGAATATTCACATTTGACTAGAGTAAGACCTTTAGTAAAATCACTAAATTTAGAAAGCCTTCAGGATAGAAGACTCAAAAGTAAAGTAGCAATTATACATAAAACACTGAACCATAATCTTCAAATACAAAAACAAAATTTAATAAAATACTCTGAAAGACACAAAGATAAAGGCACATTCCTCGTCCCATATGCTAGGACGAATTTGTACAAAAGCTCCTTCTTCCCTAGCGCTATTAGATCATGTAATGGGTTGCCTGAGCTAGCCAGGAAAACCAGTGACTTGGCAGAATTTAAGTCATTGGTTTATATGCATGACTAAATGCATGACGCGTAGGACGTAATCATCTTCTTTTTTGAAGTAACGTCTGTATCATATAAGATAAGATATAGTGTCAAAATATATGTCTATAGTGTTAAAATATAATGTTTATTTTTATGTTTATACTATGAAAATAGATTTTTCATTTCTCTGTTTCTGGTGTCACATAATTAGGTTAGTGTCACTTGTCATTAAAATCACTGATTAACACGCATGACTAGATCGATACGGGATACGCGTAGGACGTCACTATCTTCTCTTTTGGAGAAACGTCAGCAAATTTATAAGATAAGCGGAAAAGAAAAATTGATTTGTTATAATATATATTAAATCCATTAACAGATAGATGTTTGGCTTACTAATTGTCCTAAGAATTGAGTCTAAGACTCTTGGAACTCTAGACCTATGGAAGTTCGTCTCCATTTGCCTGTCTGAACAAACTTCTGTCTGGGAAAGATCCAAGCAGATGTACATTTTTACATCTCTATTACCGATAGCTTGTATCCCAAGATGCTTGGGTTAGAAGCGAGGCCGAAGGAAGAGCACACCGGAGAATCTCCGTCATATTAATCCTCTGTACCACATCTGCGGAGGCGCGGTGATTGAGCGGTAAAGCGCGAACCGTGGTTCGAATCCTGGTGAAGACTGGGATTTTTAATTTCGCGATCTTCGGGCGCCTCTGAGTCAACCCAGCTCAAATGGGTACCTGACATTTGTTTGGGAAAAGTAAAGGCGGTTGGTCGTTGTGCTGGCCATATGACACCCTTGTTAACCGAAGGTCACAAAAACAGATGACCTTTAACATCATCTGCCACAAGGTCTGAAAGGGGAACTTTTACTTTTACCACATCTGTCTTGCAGGTGCCCGACATAAAAATTGTCCCTTAAGGAATGGTGTGTGGATAGTGAAATTTTTGTTGGGGCTTTCTTCTATCCCCGCAAGTGCAATGGACTCGGTCGTCCTTTTGGCCTAATCGTCTCCTCTAACGACCGTTTCCACCCGAGCGTCACGTTGAGGCTGTGAAGCATTGCCCTGGGGGTATCATTGCTTATTTTATTCTCGAGACAATGATGTAAATACTAAGGGACATAACTCGTCTTACAGCGATTTAATAACAAACGTATGCTCATAATTTATCTTGTGTTTCTGTCAGTCAAAAAAATATGTCTATCCCAGTAGAGTAGATAATTTGTTGACTCGAGTCTGAAAATTAACAAGCAAGATATAAAAAATCCTTATTTTAAAATAAACATAGCTTATCTAAGGGGAAGCAACTCTTCGTTTACAACTATATCTGAATAACATAAAAGTTATTCCCTTATTCAATCTCAAACAATATAATTATTACATATAATTTATTGACTAATTGGTTAATTTTTTTATTTGATTCATATTCTGTTAGGTAAAATGAATAGCTGTTTAAAATTTCAACTAGATCCGAGACTGGGTGTGGTTGAAATGATGTAAACAGTTATCTATGGGGACTAAACCCTAGGTATTCAGCCATATCTGTGAATACTGAAAGAGTAATTTCCCTTGTCGGTATCATACAAAATAATTAACCCCTCAGTAGTAAATTAGTAACATTTTTTTTTTGAATGATTCATGTCTTGTCTATGCCAATGAATGACTGCAAAGTTTCAACTTGATCCGAGAATGGGTGTGGAAGAAATAACGTGTACCAGACCGACAGACAGACAGACAGACAGATAAAATGAGTTGATAAAAGATTTGTAAAAAGGAGTGACTCCAATGGATCCCTGCACAGACCGGAATAGAAGTAAATGAAAAAGCCAACTTACTGGCAAAATATGAAAAAATGAATAAACAATGGAAAAGTTCTTTTTAAAAGAAATTTAAAATATTATAAACAAGAATAAACCAAAAATGGACTTCAAGAAAAAATAAAAAGGATTCCTATATCAAGCAATCTCGACACGACAATGCCACCTATGTTGCAGCATTCTCAACCAATCGCTAACCTCTTCCCACCGTCACTATATAAACACACACACACACACACATACACCATAACTTAGGATTCATACCCGGGACTATTGAGACGACAGCCTAGAGCGCTCTCCACACCACCACCACGCAGTCACCCTACTTTGAATATCGATCTAAAAGAGTAAAAGTACTGTTCTCATGTTAAACGATCTCGCTCTAAATGTGCAGTTCATTCCCATGTTAAATCAAGCTTCTATATAATCACCGTGTATGCTGGCTAAAGATGAAGTCTCTATGCCCACGTGTAATCTATAACTTGCACTGTCTGTATTCAACTCTTCCGCACAGACTTTCTGCCGGGCTTTCAGATCGACACAAGACCATTAACGATTCAGTTCCGGTAGAGAACATTTCAGACCCACGTAAGTGCTCCCAGGGACTCGCTCAAGTTTTTCTTCATGTCGCCTCCCCCCCCCCACCCCACCCCCCGACTCCTTTTTTTTTTTTTTTTTACATGTTTAAAAAACTGATTCTCTGAGCTTGTAAAGATTTTTTCCCCCCCTCAAGTTTAAAGACACCCTTTAACCCATCGATGTGTTGTACACTAGCCTGGGGTCGCCTCGTGGTAGTTCTTAAGATGATGCCAATAAAACCCACACACTTTGAGGGCCTGTTTACTTCAGTGAGGCATCTGTGTTAGGACATTGGGATTAAAAAAGGTTTGAGCGTATGTTTTGATTTGGTTTAATCTGGCCCTGATTCTGATAAAAACAAATAATTTCAAATAAATCCGACATTACAGATATTCCTTTAAAAAACAAAAAAAAACAAAGATAATGACGTCCTATGCGTCCTATACTTTTTACCTGTCCCTTGGTCTGTTGGACCGTTGGGCCACATGCAAGATCTGTCAACCGCCTTTCTCCATTGCCTTTGGGGAAGATTGGTCGAGAGGCCAAGTACGCTTGAACTTGGCTTGGCTTGGCTACCTAGAGTGGGGCTCGAGGTTCGACACCCGACTCGGGCAGAGTTGTGTTTACTGAGCGCCTAAAGGCAGCACGGAAAACCAACTCCTAGATACCCCCTCCCCCCCCCCCCCCCACTGGTCCACAAATGATTGGACCAAAAGCGCTCTGAGCATGCTATAAGCATGAAAGTAGCGCTATATAAAAGCTATAATAATAATAATAATAATAATAGTTCCTCTGTCTTTAGCCTTAGATAGAACCTCTTTCATCTAGTGCTTGTCAGGTAGCGTCTTAACTCTTTTTCTCCGTAATTATTTACCACATTCTGGTGGAATCAACGTTGGTATCGTCAGTTAGGAGAGAAAGAGTTAAACTCTGCTAAGTCATTGGTTTTCCTAGCTTATTCCGGTAGAGAACATTTCAGACCCACGTAAGTGCTCCCAGGGACTCGCTCAAGTTTTTCTTCATGTCGCCTCAGGCAACCCAACCCAAGGTACTTGGGAAAAGGGAGTACGTAAACGATTTTGTCCTGCCATACGGAATAAGAAATGTGCCTTTATCTTTGTGTCTTTCTGAGTATTTTATTAGCTTATGATTTAGTGCTTGTAAATTATGTTGCAAAGCATAAATCAAACCATATTTACCAACATTTCAATGCGTAGCAGTTAATCTCTGTATCACCTTTCCATTATTACCGGTAGTTAATTGCCAGTTTGTTTTTCAATACGTCCAAAGTCAGCGGTTCTCAACCTCTTTAGTGCCGCGAGCCACAGGTTGAGAGCCCCTGTCCTAAGTCCTAGAGTGAAAGTATAATTCTTCCTCTTTATTGAAACTAGTTTATTCTACAAACGGAAGAGCTTAGAAAAATTGGATTCTGCGCTGCTAGAAACTGCACACAAATTATCCTATACTTTCAAATAACACTTCCGTTATCCTGTACACCGGATACACCAAAAAGCTAGATATTTTTAGTTTTTTCTGCCCCCCCCCCAAAAAAAAAACAACTTGGTGATAAGTCTGCTCTTTAAAATTTTAATTTGATTTATGATGTGCATTATTACTTGATATATATAGTAGGTGCTCATTCTCTTCAAGATAGTATTTTAATTAATTTTGTTACTTTGCTGAATTAAGTCATTGGTTAACATTCATGACTAGACGCTTGACACGTAGGACGTAATCATCTTCTTTTTTTTGAAGTAACGTCTGTATTTTATAAGATGTAGCAATTACAAAAATATTTCTTAAATAATGACAGTCTAAAGCGAAAATTCCTCAAACTTTGATATTTGTTGTTGATTTGTCTTCCTGTCTTGAAATTTTGAAAGAAAGAAGTCATTCATTTTTATTAGCTACTTCAGACATTAAAGAAGTTCATTAAAAAGTCACCCTCTATAAACCGGAAACTAAAAAAACAACAACATCTGTTAGTAATTTGTCGCCATATTGGCATCTCTTGTTACTGTCTTGAGCCAGTTTGGCCTGCTAACCTTATTATCTCCCTTGAACAGAATCGATTACTGCCGAGGTCTCAGGGAAATGGCCAGAGTTTTTGTCAAATTCACCAGTCAGGAAGTAACTTTAACTATTTTAGTTACTGGAGTGGGTTTTTTTTCCCCTTTAATTCAAGTCACAGGTCACTCCTGGAAAAACGTGTCCCCCCCCCTCCCCTCTATTAAGGCGGTTTTATTTTTGTCTAGTTTGTGATAAAGAGTTCCTTTATCTGACCAGTGGCGTAGCTAGGGTATGTGTGTGTGTGGGGGGGGGGGGGTCCGAATTCGAAAAGCTCCCAAGGGCTACCACAAATGAATGTCCTAATTTTTGTGTACATTCAATATTACTCCACTGCCATGCAATCTTGCTAGTCACGCGGAGTCAAAAATACTAGACAGCGTTGATCTAGGTCAGTGTTTCCCAAGCCTTTAACCTATGTGTACCCTATTTATGATTTTCGTAATGCTGAGTACCTCTCCCCCCACCACTCATTAATTTATTAACAAAACGAAATAAATATTAGTTAATGAGGTTAGACGCGGACCCCCTCTATAGTCTTCCAGTACCCCACTTTGGGAAACACTGTGGAATCTAGATGATGTTACAGATGCCTTTGCTGCAAAAAAAAAAATCAGCTTAGTTAATGAGGTTAGACACGGACCCCCCTCCAAAGTCTTCCAGTACCCCTTGGGGTACGCGTACCCCACTTTGGGAAACACTGTAGAATCTAGATGATGGTATAGATGCCTTTGCTGCGCAGAAAGCACGACGTGAGTGATATGAATTGAGATTAGTCACTTGTGCACTATTTCGACAATAAACAACGGTATTATTAATTAAAAGAGTCTTAATGTTGTTTTTTTTTGTTATGAAATTTTAGTTTACTTACATACTGTACCAATTGGAATTTAGTCATATAGTTATTTAGTAAATTATCGCATGTACTGGTGTCGAATGTCAAAATGGAGGGGCCCCTAAATAGGTCAAGCCCTCCCTCGTGCCCCAAATCCCTAGCTACGCCCCTGTATCTGAACATTATTAAGTTATTTGTTAAAATGTCAAATGTACCTATAGTACAATGACTATATTTCTTATAAAACAGAGTACCAAATACCCGCTCTTATGTAGATCTAATGTTAATAAGTAATTTCTTTGTGACTTTTGTCAATTTATCAAAACATTATTGTTTTGTTTTGAATGTTTCGGATGTTTCTTCAGAATGGACGATTCATTACATCCCAGCCTAAACATCCTTCATGACAGGGAAGGGGGATGGCGGCGGACAGGATTCAAGACCGCGACCATCGAGACGGCAGCCCTGAGCACATCCCACACGACCACGCAGCCATATAAAGACCACATAACGTAATTCTCTTATATTTTGAGAGAAACGTCTGTATTTCGTAAAGATAAGTCGATTTCTATGCGGCTTCATAAGCAAAAGTCAAAACTGTTTATGACACTGTCCGAGACACATTCAAATAAATTCTTTCTCTCTAGCACAAGTAAATCTATGTAAGGTAAAGTTGCCCTTGTGATCTATGTGTAGATTGTGATAGTAAGTGTATGTGCTTTGGGTGGCTGGTAGTGCAGTGTGTGTGCTTTGGTATGAAATGACCAGTTGACCTTTATTGTACATAGGTGAGTGAACAGCAAAGAAAGTGTGTAAGTCAGGACTTGTGTGTAAAAGGGTGACGAATAGAATACAAGTAAAATCAATCTGTTAATTTAGACTCTTGTTGTATCTGTGTATCTGTTACACAGATGATGTAAGGGTCATCTGTTTCTGTGGCCCACGGTTAACGAGGGTGTCATGTGGCCGTGCACAACGACCGACCGACTTAAAACTTTTCCCCAACTAATATCAGGTATCCACATGAGCTGGGTAGACTCAGAGGCGCCCTTAGGATCCCGAAACTAAGAATCCCTGTCTTAACCAGGATTCGAACCCGGGGCCCCGGTTCGGAAGCCAAGTGCTTTACCACTCAGCCACCTAAGAATCCTAGGAAAAATCAAAGGGGTTTTTGGCTGTACGTTTAGTGTGGACTTGACATGAAGATTGTTACTATTCGCCAATTTTGTAATCGTGAACCCAATCCCTGTATGTATACTAGGGGTGCACCGGATGGTCGCTCCGGCTCCGGCCGATTATCATATTTTACTATTCGCAAAATATTGCTCCGGCCGAATATCAGAAAGTACTATCCGGTGCTCCCCTTATGTATACAGACTGAATGTTCTTGACAAAGCATCTGTTGAAATGTTTATCTTTGAGAGTAGAAAGTTCTCAGCAGTTTTCATCACGATCTCGGTTTGTATTTATTTGACAGAGCAAATCCCCCAAAACCTTGGGATTTTTCATCAATAATTCTCATTTAAATCTGGAGCAATGTTTATGACGTCACTTCGTCATCATTGAGCAGTGGGGGAGGATCTTTTCTGCACCATTCTGGAATTTTCCAGTGCTCTATCTCCCATCTAACACGGAGCTGTCAGCAGGTTGCTTTTCTTCGTATTACTTCAGGATTTATATCCTCAATAGCCATCATGGGTCTGTAAGACATAAGAATGTTTAATTTATATTTGTTAGAATACAATATGTAGTAATATTTTCAAATTACATTGTGAAGAATATTACACACCGATATTGCATAACTATGTAGAGGTTCTCTTGAAGCGCAAGAAACCCAATTAAGCAAATTGAGCAAAGACCATAGGAACGAGGAAAGTTTGATTTGATATAGTATTTATTATTTTTAGTGTTTTATTATTCTGGTTGAATGTTGCTTGAATAAATAATTATTTTTTTTCAGATATGCATAGTTTAATCTTTTTTAATCTACAGGCAGTATAAGCCGTAAATAGTTTAGGATTTTATATATAACGTATAAATCCGGCCCTGTGCATTATGCATTAATTTTCACATCTAAAAAAAATAATTAAAAAGTATTAAAAAAAACAGCTTCTACTAACCAGAGCTTTATTTAAAAAAAAACAGCAATTAAACACTTTCAAAGAACTACTATAACTGTGTTTATATTTTTTAAGAAAGCAGTAATTGAACTATATATTACAAATATCAATATTACTTGGTCTAGGGGAAGTAATTATATAATAACGCTAAACTGGTACTTGTTACAAGTTATCTACCTTATTATATTTGTCTGCCAGAGTTTTATATAGAAAATGACTGCACTCGTGTAATGAGCGCAGTGATGTCCCGTTGTGACACGGTTTTTATGCTTGACAACCTACTGAATTCTTGCATATTTCCAGAGATGATAAACTAGGGAACATTTTACATGGCTGCAGAGCTTTAGTCCTGGTTGAGGGCTTGGTATGTATGTACATTATTCAATCATCATGTGAAATGTCAACGCAGCTTTATATGGGGTAAAGTTAAGGCGGCTGTTGACTGAGCTGCCCGTACAAAAGCTAGCTAACACCTAGCCTTCTATTTCATCACCATCATAAGTCCTTTTACTAACGGGCCGCTGTTGACAGTTCGTGAAACCAATCCCTCCCCACTTTTTCGAGGCCGCAGTTATTATCAGTTACCGTGGCATTTTACGTCTCGAGAGACGATCTTTTCCCTTTGCAACTTCTTGTGTGACTAAAGAGGCCAATCCTTGATACACAGCTGCGATCGCAGGTTGGGCATATATTATCACCAGGCGCCGTTGCATGTTCACCCTTCTTTCTGCGTTGTGTATGACATCTGCCATCCGTTACCCCTCCTTTATGCTCTCTCTCCATGTGAATCTGTCCAGTGCCACCTCTTCCCAGCTGCCAGTGTCGATTTTGAAGAGCTTCATGTCGCGTTTGCATACATCCGCGGCTCTCCTGCCTTCTATTAGATCGTCATACAGGATGTCCTGTGGAAGTCGACCTTCTGGCATTCTACGAACGTGGCCAAGCCAGCCAAGGCGTCTGCTGCTGCTAACAGAGCGGATGTCCTGGCGAACTGCTCTTTGTAGCACTTCCTCATTGGTTATTTTATCTTGCCACCTTATTTTAAAGATCCCCCTTAGGCATCAGAGGTGGAAGACACTCAGCTTTTTTTCCTGCCATGAGTAGATTGACCATGTTTCACTTCCGTACAGCAAGGTGCTCAACACACAGGTCCGGTAGACTAGGGTTTTAGTACTGTTAGCCAGCAATATGTTGTCCCAGACTTTTTTCTGCAACCGTCACATGGTGGCCATTGCCTTGGCTATTCTGTTGTTTATGTCTTTATCCAGTATTATCAGTTATTAGCAGAGTATCAAGAGAGAGGCCTGGTCATTCCTTCACATCTGACCAACCAGCTTTTCGTTGGATGGCCGTTTCTTTGTGCTACTGTACTGGAGGAATGTTTTGGAGAATGAGTCGTGTCTTACAATCTGACCGAACGAACTCCTGTCGCTCCACTTACGTAATGTATCCAGGGACATATTTTCAGTATAAACTACCAAATGATAAACAGAACTCTAGTAAGAAAAGTCCTTAAATAACAGGAACCGGTGGCGTCACTCGGGAGCAGAGGCGGCCTTAGCCTTAGCCCTGGGCGAGTGTCATATGCGTGGCCCTGAGCCTATATATACAGTATCACATCATGCTAACTGGCTTGTCCGTCTCTAACGCTGTACACCTTATATCATACAGACGTTACTTCATTCTTCTTATATAATACAGACGTTACTTCCTTCTTCTTATACAATACAGACGTTACTTCCTTCTTCTTATATCATACAGACGTTACTTCCTTCTTCTTATACAATACAGACGTTACTTCCTTCTTCTTATACAATACAGACGTTACTTCCTTCTTCTTATATCATACAGACGTTACTTCCTTCTTCTTATATAATACAGACGTTACTTCCTTCTTCTTATACAATACAGACGTTACTTCCTTCTTCTTATATCATACAGACGTTACTTCCTTCTTCTTATATAATACAGACGTTACTTCCTTCTTCTTATATAATACAGACGTTACTTCCTTCTTCTTATACAATACAGACGTTACTTCCTTCTTCTTATATAATACAGACGTTACTTCCTTCTTCTTATATAATACAGACGTTACTTCCTTCTTCTTATATAATACAGACGTTACTTCCTTCTTCTTATATCATACAGACGTTACTTCCTTCTTCTTTTATAATACAGACGTTACTTCCTTCTTCTTATATCATACAGACGTTACTTCCTTCTTCTTATATAATACAGACGTTACTTCCTTCTTCTTATACAATACAGACGTTACTTCCTTCTTCTTATATCATACAGACGTTACTTCAAAAAAGAAGATGATAACGTCCTACGCGTCATGCATTCAGTCATGTATATTAACCAATGACTTAAATTCTGCCAAGCCACTGGTTTTCCTGGCTAGCTCAGGCTAGTAATGCTCTAATAGTACCAATAAACATAGTACCTTACGTAGGTACTGTACTATTGGCCTTTCACTAATTCAAGAACTTGACCACACAACCACCGCGCCTCCTAGTCGCCATCTTGAGCAGCGTTTTTGGTCTAGAAAAGGTTTAAAGCTTTCTCTTTCAATTTTCTTTCTTTCTCTTTTTGTTTCTTTTTTCTTTACGTATCATGTCATTTTATAAACGACCTACACACACACATTCTATTAGCAGAGAGACACATATTATATTAGCAGAGAAAGACACATTCTATTAGCAGAGAGAGACACATATTATATTAGCAGAGAAAAACACATTCTATTAGCAGAGAGAGACACATATTATATTAGCAGAGAAAGACACATTCTATTAGCAGAGAGAGACACATATTATATTAGCAGAGAAAGACACATTCTATTAGCAGAGAGAGACACATATTATATTAGCAGAGAAAAACACATTCTATTAGCAGAGAGAGACACATATTATATTAGCAGAGAAAGACACATTCTATTAGCAGAGAGAGACACATATTATATTAGCAGAGAAAAACACATTCTATTAGCAGAGAGAGACACATATTATATTAGCAGAGAAAAACACATTCTATTAGCAGAGAGAGACACATATTATATTAGCAGAGAAAGACACATTCTATTAGCAGAGAGAGACACATATTATATTAGCAGAGAAAGACACATTCTATTAGCAGAGAGAGACACATATTATATTAGCAGAGAAAAACACATTCTATTAGCAGAGAGAGACACATATTATATTAGCAGAGAAAGACACATTCTATTAGCAGAGAGAGACACATATTATATTAGCAGAGAAAAACACATTCTATTAGCAGAGAGAGACACATATTATATTAGCAGAGAAAGACACATTCTATTAGCAGAGAGAGACACATATTATATTAGCAGAGAAAAACACATTCTATTAGCAGAGAGAGACACATATTATATTAGCAGAGAAAGACACATTCTATTAGCAGAGAGAGACACATATTATATTAGCAGAGAAAAACACATTCTATTAGCAGAGAGAGACACATATTATATTAGCAGAGAAAGACACATTCTATTAGCAGAGAGAGACACATATTATATTAGCAGAGAAAGACACATTCTATTAGCAGAGAGAGACACATATTCTATTAGCAGAGAAAGACACATTCTATTAGCAGAGAGAGACACATATTCTATTAGCAGAGAAAAACACACATTCTATTAGCAGAGAAAAACACACATTCTATTAGCAGAGAAAAACACACATTCTATTAGCAGAGAAAAACACACATTCTATTAGCAGAGAAAGACACATTCTATTAGCAGAGAAAAACACACATTCTATTAGCAGAGAAAGACACATTCTATTAGCAGAGAAAAACACACATTCTATTAGCAGAGAAAAGCACACATTCTATTAGCAGAGAAAAACACACATTCTATTAGCAGAGAAAAACACACATTCTATTAGCAGAGAAAAACACACATTCTATTAGCAGAGAAAAACACACATTCTATTAGCAGAGAAAAACACATGTTCTATTAGCAGAGAAAAACACACATTCTATTAGCAGAGAAAGACACACATTCTATTAGCAGAGAAAAACACACATTCTATTAGCAGAGAAAGACACACATTCTATTAGCAGAGAAAAACACACATTCTATTAGCAGAGAAAAACACACATTCTATTAGCAGAGAAAAACACACATTCTATTAGCAGAGAAAAACACACATTCTATTAGCAGAGAAAAACACATTCTATTAGCAGAGAAAGACACACATTCTATTAGCAGAGAAAAACACACATTCTATTAGCAGAAAAAAACACATTCTATTAGCAGAGAAAAACACACATTCTATTAGCAGAGAAAAACACATTTTCTATTAGCAGAGAAAAACACACATTCTATTAGCAGAGAAAGACACATTCTATTAGCAGAGAAAAACACACATTCTATTAGCAGAGAAAAACACAAATTCTATTAGCAGAGAAAGACACATTCTATTAGCAGAGAAAGACACATTCTATTAGCAGAGGGAGACACATTCTATTAGCAGAGAAAAACACACATTCTTTTAGCAGAGAAAGACACATTCTATTAGCAGAGAAAGACACATTCTTTTAGCAGAGAAAGACACATTCTATTAGCAGAGAAAAACACACATTCTTTTAGCAGAGAAAGACACATTCCATTAGCAGAGGGAGACACACATAAAACATTGACGTAGCTGTCTTCAGGTCAGTCTGTAGTTGATAACTTAATACCAAGTTAGTCCCTAATCAAACCGCCCATGCCACTTCCCCTGGTCCCTCTGATGTGGCGCCATGCTCCTCCTATCCCAGAGGGTCTGTCTTCATCTAAGACAATCGTGATTCTGGTCACTTAATGTCAGGGCATTTCCGTACTAGCCTGAGGCTAGCGGGATGTCCAGTGCAGGGTGAGGGGCATACGATTGATCTGGACTAGTGCTCAGGGTCAGGGGAGGAAGACGTGGGAGTGTTGGCAGTACTGAGTGGTCACGTGACCTATTCAGAAGCTATGCTCAGTCTTTGAAACTCGACATTTCGATTCGTTTGAGTTCTGCATCAGTATGAGTACAGAGGTCGAGTCTTGTATGTTAACCCTTTAAACGCTGCGAGCCACGTTCGGTGAATAAAGTGAGGCGGGTTGTTGTTTTTTTTTTACCGTATATTGAAATGTTAAAGAGTTAATTAATCATACGAGCCATGGGAGAGGTCTGTGCTTAACCGTTTGGCTTCCGAATCGGAACGAGACCAAACGAAGGCCTGAACACTGATCTGCAACGTCACAACCTGTGGGCAGTTTAAGCCAATAGCTCGTTGCCAAGTTGTACAGATCTGTGAGTTGTAAGTTATAGTGTTAAGGTGCTTTTTTTAAAATATTAGTCTATTGTTATATTATATAAAGTCTTTCGGCTTTCAGTATACCAGGATGGACTGAAAGTAAGGCTTTATTCAGTCACGAAACGACCTGTGACGTGGCAACGAGCTATTGGTCTAAACTGCCCACAGGTTGTGACGTTGCAGTTCAGTGTTCAGGCCTACTATAAAGAATGGTCTAAATCGGTAGATTAGGAACTTGAGCAGTAGGATACTTGGACGCCCCTGGATCGGACCGTCTCTTCTAACAGGTAGGTAATATTCGTTGGGGAGAGTGCCGGTCATACTAACATTGCCATAGAGGTCCTCGAGGTCTTTCAGCAGACTGGGATTGCCTGGTGGATGTTGATTCACAACAGGAACTCAATTTTGTAGAACATTTTTACTAAACTATAAACTCTTTGAGTTCGTTTTTACAGGAGGTACTGACTGCATTCAACTGGTCTAAGAATGAGCCCAATGACAGTTATAAAGATGAACACTGGGAATGTTTTACCCGTAATCTCATATTATGCCATGAATGATTGCTTGTGTAATTTGGCATTACATGTACGTAAGCCAGTGATGCCCAATATACGGCCCTCGTGCCAGATCCGCCCCGCAACGTGGTTCCATCCGGCCCGCCAAAACGTCGTATAAAATGAAGTAGTTGAAAAATGTATCTTTATCTAGGTTAGGGCTCTAATTTGTTCTCTAATGGATTGGTACTGTGGCCTTTAACATTATTTCGTTTAAGAGATGGGACTCTGTATGTAGAATCTACAAGGCAAAGTGAAGGGATCTTTACTTGTTTGCGGAACATTTTTAAAAAGCCGTGAAGTTTGCTCCATAAGAAAAAAAGTGTGGTTGTTTAAAAGAAAGTGCAACATATCAACGGCATTCTTGATTTGAGCCGAGAATAAAAGATTGTTTCGGGTACTACTAGATCCACGGGTTTCTTCTTTTTAACAGTCGAAGGTTAATTACATTTCATTTCTGTATCATTTTGTTGATGTGGCCCGCAACACGAGAGTTGAAAATTAAAATGGCCCGCAGGATGAGTAAGGTTGGGCATCACTGACGTAAGCGATATGGAAAGACAAAGGCATAGCACCAAAATCAGACTGATGCGCTCCCTGGTCATGGCCACATTTTTATATGCTTGTGAGTCTTGGACGCTGACTGCAGAGCTATAGAGGAGGAACCTAGCAATGGAATTGAGATGCTACAGAAGGATCCTAGGTATTACATTCAAAGATCTCATCACAAACCAAGAGATTAGAGACAGGGTTACTGCAGCGATCTGACCACATGATGACCTGCTAACTATCGTAAAAAAAACGCAAGATGAAAATCTATGGCCATATTACAAGGTCTTCGGGGCTTGAAAAGACCTTCCTTTAAGGAACAGTACCAGGAAAAAGAAGAAGAGGCAGACAGAGAAAGCGATGGGAAGACAACATAAAAGAATGGACGGGCCTGCCATTGACAGAGGTTCTAACCAAGGCAAAAGACAGGGAGGAATGGAGAATAACGGTCAACACATTTTGCATGGCGCCCCAACGGTCCAACAGACTAAGGGATAGGTAAAAGGTTAAAAGGCAAGCGGTGTGGGTTTGTTTGTGAGATTCCTGAATAGTTATCCACTTAATATTTAAGTGCAAAAAAGTTGAACACTCATTTGGGATCTCCCTCAAGTGGAGGCTCGGGATAATTTTCAAATTCTGCCACCTCCTCCCCCATTATAGCTACGACACTGGAAATAGGTTGCATGATCCAGCCATTAAAACCAATGACTTTTGTTACTCTTAAATCTAGGCATCTCAATGGGAAGCGGGTTTTAAACAACCAGTAGTAAGTAGTTGTTCATATTATGGCGTCAACTGCAGCGCCGCTATACAGCTATGGAACACCAAACTAAAGGATTTATTTTTTCATTACATTTTTTTTTCTTGAGAGGCTTTGAATAAGAGATTGACCCTTTACAAAATAATTAGATTCTCGTTATAAAACATTAGTTAGGCCAGGTTCATATCTAACTTCACATTCACTTTCACCTATTCCTTGGTCTGCTGGACCGTTGGGGCACCACACAGGATCTGTGAATCTTCTTTCTCCCTTTTTCTCTATTACTTGCCTTTGGTAGAATTTCATTCTGATATTCTTTCTCAAAATTACGAACCCTGTCTTTTTACCTGCCTGGGTGGACCACTTCTGATAGAATTTAATTCTGAAATTCTTCTGAAAATATTGAAACCTGCCTTTTTACCTGCCTGGGTGGACCACTTCGGGAGGCCGAGTTTGAGTTTGTGTTTCCACACAAACTGTCTTTGTAACCTTGTTTTTTTTTCTTTGCGTGTGTGTTGGTTACATTTTGAGCTAACCGCATATGGTGACACTAACCCTAGTGACGCCTCTAGTGTGACTGTTTCTGAGAAATAAAACTTTTAAAGACGCATATGTTTAGGTATGTGCTAAGTGGGATGCGAGTTACATATTGGATTACTTTGTATTTTTTATCTAGGACGATAAGAAAATAGAGCGAGTTACGTCCGGTAATGAGCTATTTTCTGCCTATAAAAACCCATGCAAACATCAAGAGTTGAAGTTTGTCTAATGGCGAAGATGATGCAATTTCATTCCTTAAGCTGTCTTATGCTCATGGTGCTCGGCCCAGGCGTCTCGTTAAGTTTTGTGACACACAAGTCTGGTAAAACAAGCTAATTTGTTTTTCTTTCAATTAAACATATTTTCTAAGTCTAGTTTTAGTACAAAGATTCTCCTCGATTCACTGCTGGTACCAGCATATTAGCCTAATAATGACTTTATTTTTTAAGGCCATCGAAAGTGGAATAAACGCGATTAGCTTTTTTTCTGATCTGTCTGTTCTCAGTCCGTCCGGGTGCCAGTGAGGTTGAGATCTCAAAAAACTCATATTTTGTAGACTGTTTTTTTTTTTAATGTTTAGGTACGACGGTTCTTTTTTTTTTTTTTACAAAACTTCCATCAACTCACTCTGTCTGTCAGGTAAAAAGTTTGTACACGTTATTTCTCCCACACCTAATCTAGGATCAAGCTGAAATTTCGCACATTTATTTCCTTTACCAGACAAAAGAAGAATCAATTAAAAATATTAACCACTTGGATAATTAACTATGGGATTTTAATTATAACTATAATAATAAAAATAAGACTTGTCTTCGAGTCCGAAGATTAATGAGGAATGCAATATTTCCCGTGACTACGAAGCCCAGCTGTGACCTACATATTTTGCCACATCCAGGGTAAGCACAACCATTGTCCGCCGGTGGTCGATTAAGATTTTCTTTTCGCCGTCTGTCCTCGGCACCGGATTTCGGCAATTAATTCGTTGACTGTAAAGTATACTAAAGTGTATATTATTTTATTTGATATAATTATGGTATATGAAATAATTATGGTATTTGATATAATTATGGTATTTGATATAACTATGGTATTGGATATAACTATGGTATTGGATATAATCATGGTATTTGATATTATTATGGTATTTGATATAATCATGGTATTTGATATAATCATAGTATTTGATATTATTATGGTATTTGATATAATCATAGTATTTGATATAAACATGGTATTCTTTTTTTTTCTTCTCTTTTAGTCCTTAATGGTGAACGTCCAGAGGTTTCCTCCTTAAGGGCCGCATCTCAACTTACGGTCAACTGTACTTTAAACAACTTTAGCAACTTAGATCCGAACGCTAATAAGACATTGACCTTCTCTCGTTACAACGAAACAAAGCAGCAATATGATGACCTTTTGAAACTTGACTTGGAGAGCGAGACACTCCTCAGAGCCTCAGAGAAAGTACGCCTCAAAGAGAAAGTCATCAGTCATGGACGTTGGATTGTTAGCTTGAGTGTACAGAATCCATTGGATGGGGATGAGTACAGGTGTGACTTTGATATCCAGGACAAACTATCCAGTAGTCACGCGACTTTGGTTCAACTACATAATGTAGAAATGAGCCAGAGAAGCGAACCGGATGTGACGCCGTCTGAAACGTGTTTTCAAAGCCCGGAAACGAAAGCGTTGGCAGACGATCAAGGGAACGTGTCAGACGCACAGTTACGTGTAGATAGACAAAATAAACACAGAGCAGGTATGCTAGATTAGGAAGTAATTACCTTTTTTTAAAAAAAAAGAGAAACGTATGAAATTACATCTTTATATCTTCTTATGTATGTAAGTATGTATGTATGTATGTATGTATGTATGTATGTATGTATGTATGTATGTATTTATGTATTTATGTATGTATGTATGTATGTATTTATGTATGTATGTATGTATGTATGTATATGTATGTATGTATTTATGTATGTATTTATGTTTGTATGTATGTATTTATGTATGTATGTATGTATTTATGTATTTATGTATGTATTTATGTGTGTATTTATGCATTTATGTATTTATGTATGTATTTATGTATGTATATGTATGTATGTATTTATGTATGTATGTATGTATGTATTTATGTATGTATGTATGTATGTATGTATGTATGTATTTATGTATGTATGTATGTATGTATGTATGTATGTATGTATGTATTTATGTATTTATGTATTTATGTATTTATGTATGTATTTATGTGTGTATTTATGCATTTATGTATTTATGTATGTATTTATGTATGTATATGTATGTATGTATTTATGTATGTATGTATGTATTTATGTATGTATGTATGTATGTATGTATGTATGTATGTATGTATGTATTTATGTATTTATGTATGTATGTATGTATGTATTTATGTATGTATGTATGTATGTATGTATATGTATGTATGTATTTATGTATGTATTTATGTATTTATGTTTGTATGTATGTATTTATGTATGTATGTATGTATTTATGTATTTATGTATGTATTTATGTGTGTATTTATGCATTTATGTATTTATGTATGTATTTATGTATGTATATGTATGTATGTATTTATGTATGTATGTATGTATGTATTTATGTATGTATGTATGTATGTATGTATGTATGTATTTATGTATGTATGTATGTATGTATGTATGTATGTATGTATGTATGTATGTATGTATTTATGTATTTATGTATTTATGTATTTATGTATGTATTTATGTGTGTATTTATGCATTTATGTATTTATGTATGTATTTATGTATGTATATGTATGTATGTATTTATGTATGTATGTATGTATTTATGTATGTATGTATGTATGTATGTATGTATGTATGTATGTATGTATTTATGTATGTATGTATGTATGTATGTATGTATGTATGTATTTATGTATTTATGTATTTATGTATGTATTTATGTGTGTATTTATGCATTTATGTATTTATGTATGTATTTATGTATGTATATGTATGTATGTATTTATGTATGTATGTATGTATGTATTTATGTATGTATGTATGTATGTATTTATGTATGTATGTATGTATGTATGTATGTATGTATTTATGTATGTATGTATGTATGTATGTATGTATGTATGTATGTATGTATGTATGTATGTATGTATGTATGTATGTATAGTTCGTCTATCGTGGTTCGATGATGACCACTTTGTCATTCAGGGGGGCTGAGGGCTTTGCACTGGGGTTTTATGCCTCCTCGTGTGGCTGGTGAGACCTACGTGAGCCCGGAATGTTCGGCTGCACACTGGGCAGGTTATTCCAGCTGGAGCTAGTGTCGTGGGTATCTTCTTATATCTTATATGATACAGACGTTACTGAACTCACTGTATCTTTCTCTTTTGACTATTGACAAACTAAATGGTAAGTTGCAGAATTTTCATAGATTATCTTCTAAAATTATCTTTAGATCTTAGATTATCTTCTAAAATGATCTTTAGATCTTAGATTATCTTCTCAAATGATCTTTAGATCTTAGATTATTTTCTAAAATGATCTTTAGATCTTAGATTACCTTCTAAAATGATCTTTCGATCTTAGATTATATTCTAAAATCATCTTTAGATCTTAGATTATCTTCTAAAATCATCTTTAGATCTTCACCTGAGCAACCCAGATAATAATAATAATAATTATTATTATTTATATTATTATTATCCTTGAGAAAATTTGTTTTACAATTGTGCATTACAAAGAAACAACAACATTTTTTAGAGCAAACAATGTGTACAATAGAACACTAGATATACGTTCAGAGCCCAGTTTCTCTTTAACATTTACATGCGAAATTTACCACACAGTAGGTTACATTTTGTTGAACGAGTTAATTGTTAAAGGAACAAAAGAGTTTTTGTGTCTCTTTGTTTTTGTGATCGGGTTAGGGTTATATCTTCTATTGGGATGGTAAAATGTTAAAATCATAAAGAAGAGGGTGACACTTTATGCTTCAATCTTTACAGCTATCTTAGCAATGTTTTTCTCAAAGAGATTTCCAAGCGCGTTTATTTTTTTTTTTTTTGGTTGCCAATGATCATACTAGCAGCTTTTGCAATTTTATAAAGCTTATACCCAGCCCGCTGCCATCCCCCGTCGTCCTGCGGGAATTTCGTTCTAGGAAGTAGATATTCAACTCTGAAGGAACATTAGAAATACGTCAACAAAACAAACACACAAAACAAGATAATATGTTTCTATGGCCGACGGTTAACGAGGGTGGTCATGTGGCCAGCACAACGGACAGCCACCTTTACCTCCCCCACGTACGTAGGTTACCATTTAAAGTTATACGAGAGTCCCTAAAATTCTGCATTTCAAAATCCCAGTCGTCACTGTTATTTGAAACTCGAGACCCCTCGATTGCAAAGCCAAGCTCTTTACTTAATCTCTACACACAGAAGATCGCCCTCGCGCCGGTAATTTTTGTTCTTTTTGCCCCTAGCAACGCTTTAACTCTTTCTCTCCGTAATTATTTACCACATTCCGGTGGAATCAACGCTGGTAGCGTCAGTTAGGAGAGAAAGAGTTTAAAAAAGATGGATTAATTTTTCTGAGTTCTTTTTTATTGTTATATTTTTTTTGCAGGTCTGGTTCTATCTGTTTCCCCACCTATGCTTGTCAATACCTACATAGACACGTTGGAATTAATGTGCAAATATAAAAACTCACCTTTTGTACATATTTCATCCATGTCCATTTTACATTCGTTATCATTGGAAAAGCCAGAATTCAAATACATATATAGTCTAAATACCTACAACAACAAAGGTCAGTCAAGTGTTTCTTCTTTGAAGAATACGAGTGGAGCTATAGATAGCAGTGGGGAGTCTTTTTTGAAACTAATAATTGATGATCAAACGGTCAGTAAAATAGGACTGTACAAATGTGAAGTCATTGGTTTCGATGTGGAGCACGGGAAGCCCGTCTTAGTTTCTAGAGACTTCGTGGTCAAAGCTTCCAAGAACGTCCTAGATGCAGTCATTGAACTATTTGAACACAAGACACATCTGCTCAAAGAATCTCTTGAGTCATTGCATTCCAAAAGAACTAACAATGAATTGGAAATAAAGGAGATTTCACTTGCAATTAAAAAACTAGAAATTGACTTTAACGAATCAACATCACAAATAAGATTAGATAATGAACAGATAAAGAATGGGATGTTGAACATGAAAAAGTTGAATGATGAATTAAAGAACAATTATGAAGCTGTGAAGAAAACGTCGGATGAAATGGTGGCCAAAATGAAGAAATTTGAAACCGATCCTAAATCACTTTTTCAAAAATCTCTGGAGTCTCTGTTCATTGCATCTGATGTATTCAGAGGTCGACGATATTGGCTAACACGCAAAAATTACAAACTTAATATAGCAGACGCCCACTCTATGTGCCTAAGATATGGAGGTTACCTGGTGGAAATTGATTCACAAGAAGAATTCAATTTCGTGAGAGCATTTTTACAGAAAAATAAAATCTTTTCGGCTGTTTTTACAGGAGGTACTGATTCCATTTATGAAGGTGTGTGGTTAAATAGGTTTAGTTTGTTAAAGAAAGCCATATTCAATTGGTATCAGAATGAGCCGAGTAACGGCAGTAACCAGGAACACTGCGAGTGCTTTTACCAGCCATATGATTATAGAATGAATGACGTTAGCTGTAATTTTGAAGCTTATAACGACGTTGGCTTTCTTTGTGAAATCCATGAATGAGTGTTTAGCTAAAAACATTCCTGTCCATTCTTTTATGTTGTCTTCCAATCGCTTTTTCTGTCTGGCTCTTTTTTTTTCCTGTTACTGTTCCGTGAAGGAAGATCTTTGAGAGCACTGAGGTCCTTGTAATATGCCAATATAGTTGTTTTTTTTTTTACCGTAGTTATCAGGTCATAGTAGGTTCCAATCGCTGTACTAATCCTTTCTCTAATCTCTTACTATGTAATGCGCTCTCTGTGTGTGATACCTAGGATCTTTCTTAGATTTTTAGGGAAATATAAAACACAAAACTATTTTAGCGCTAGTTTTTTTTTTTACAAAGCTAATATCAACTCACTATGTCTGTCTGTCTGCCCGTGTGTCCGTCGGGCCAAAAAAACTTTGAAAAATTATCTATCTAGCTACAGACGCACTGACGCATGCAACATGATCCGCGGGTAATAAAGAACCGAGTGAGTCTAGATCAGTAGATGTAAGCCTACGTTACGATTGAATGTTTACAACAGATGAGATTTGATACGGTGATCATGATGTTTGCACTTTGCAGTTCCCATGTTTGTCTTTTAAACGAGAAAACACAAAATTGATTTGCTAAAGATGCAATTGTAAGAAAAATAATTGTTTTTTAATTACTTGTATAAATCACATTTAGATAGATAATTTTTCAAAGTTTTTTTAAAGCCAGATTTGCCGCCCCCCAAAAAAATTTGATGTCTACTAAATATTTCATACGAATATGTATCTTTAAATGTAAGGCATAGCTTGTCTGACGTCACGTTTCGGTTTGATACATTATCTTTAAGCTTGTAACACTTGTAGCAATCGATATAAATGTGGATATTTCATCATTGACATGTTCTATATTATTTCATCATTGTATTCGTCATAGCCCCATTCAAGTGATGTCATTGAAAGCATTATCTCAATAAAGTTGGTGCATGTCTACCACAACAGAAGTTTCTTGTATGTTTGTAAAATGTTTTACATGTTTCGGATGTTCCCTCAGAGCTGAAGATAATTACTTCCTAGTCCAAACCTCCCGCAGGACGACGGGGGATGGGAGCGGGCAGGGTTTGAACCCGGGACCATCGATAAATCTGAACGACAGTCCAGCGCGCACGAACAGGCTACCATTTCTTGCTCATTTAAACTCTATAAGCTCATCAGTCAGTATCTTGTCGTCCTTGCAATTAGATCACCTACAGTAATTATGGTGAACCCAGCATAAACAAAATAGAACGTCTACATAGTTGATGAGTCTGTCCTCTTGTGACACGGTTACATTTTATTTCAGAAATGCTTATATCTATTACTCTATGAACAAGTTAGGCTGATTAACTTACCTTAACTAAAACCAAAATAAACTATGCAATAAAATAAACCATAAAACAAACGTATTATTTCGAGTTCATTCTCGCTCTTGCGAATTCTCAGGCTCAGAATGTTTATATTTTCTTCAGGGTTGAAGATAGTTGACTTCCTAGTCCAAACTTCCCTCAGAATGGCAGCGGGCGGGGTTTGAACCATTCATAATCCGAAAGACAGTGCAGCGCACATACCGCACGACAAGGCAGCTTTAAAATAAGGTTAAGGCAATGAAAAGAGAAAGAAAAGAATTTAAAAAAATAAGTAGAAAAGAATAAACGCAGATGGCAACAACAAGAAGAACAAATTACAGAAGACAGAGCAACATAAACAAAGAAAAGGAAGTCGGATAAAATAGATGTAAAGAAAGAAAGGAAGAAAGAAAGGAAGAAAATAAGAAAGAAATGAAGGAAGAAAGAAAGGAAAAAAGGAAGAAAGAAAATAAGAAAGAAAGAAAGAAAATACGAAAGAAAGGAAGAAAATAAGAAAGAAAGGAAGAAAGACTGGTCACATTTGGGGGAGCAGACGATACGGTCAATCTTTTTTTTTTAATACTCCCCCCCCCCCCCCGCTTTCCCAGCCAGGCTGTTAAAACCAGATTTTTTTTTCTTCTGATAACATCCACAAATATGCCCAATCAAAAATACACAGCTGTCCCGCCTGTGAGCTTGCAAAGAAAGATCGCGTTGCTGGACAGGTGTACGACACAGCAGGCAGGTGCCAAATGTTTAGCAGGTGCCTTACACGCCGCCAGAAGAACATTATAATTTGCAAAGTAGTCTTGTCAGCGTATGCTCCTTATGGAACGCAGAAAACTTTGATCATCAGAGTCACTCCTGGGATCAACTCAGGTGCCATGCTGCCCTCACTGGCATAGAGAATAGCTGCTGGCTGCATTTTGCAACTGGAGAGATGTCAAGAAGGCTACATGACACACATCTGAGACCATAAGAAAAGCCCTTGCCCAAGACAAGCGCAGGCGACAAAATTAAAAGTTAAGGACGATGGGGTGTTTTCATCATATATGGCGATATATGCAGGTCGCAACTGAGTCTGAGTGGTACGTAAAATCCTGCATTCAACATTAATCTGAATCAAAACACATTGCATTGTATATGCACATAGACCCAACTGGTAATGGGATACTTGAGACATACCGTATTCCTCTTTCTTAAATACATTATTATGTCAGATTTGTCACTTATCATTTAGAAATATTTTAAAAATAATTATTTCATTTAGAGTTAGACCAGGGGTTCTCAACCTGTGGCTCGCGACCCCTTGGGGGGTCGATTGACGATTTGCAAGGGGTCGCTTAAGACCATCGAAAATATGAATTGTCTATTCTTCTATTACTGTGTGTGTGGGGGGGGGGGGGTCGCGGCAGAGTGGGGGATTGTAAAAAAGGGGTCGCCGAGCTTAAAAGGTTGAGAACCGCTTAGTTAGACGATACTTTGACATGTTTCGGATGTTCCTTCGGAAATGAAGATTATAACATCATAGCCCAAACCTCCTGCCGGACCGCAAGAAATCATATTGGAGCATGTCATGTCTTTCCACCCAGAAAAATGTCATTTAGTAAGAGCAAAAAAAAAACAAATTAATTCCACTTATCTTATTCATGGCAAACCAGTAACACAGACTAAAAACGCAAAATATCTAGGTATTATAATAAATGAAAAACTTTCATGGAACCCCCATATTGATGAAACTATTAAATAAAGCATTAGGGTTTATTAAAAGAAATTTCTATAAATCAAATAAGAACATAAAACTAAAATGTTATTTAACCTTGGTTAGGCCGATAATAGAATATGCATCTTCTGTGTGGGACCCCTCAGCTCAAGAAAACATTAAGAAACTGGAACAGACACAAAATAGAGCAATGAGATTCATAACAAATGAATATTCACATTTGACTAGAGTAACACCTTTAGTAAAATCACGAAATTTAGAAAGCCTTCAGGAAAAAAGACTAGTAAAGTAGCAATCTTATATTATAAAGTAGAAAGTAAGTCGTATGTATAGGTGTATGTCCCACATAGAAATCAAAACCGTTTGACCAATCTTGATAAAACTTGGCATAAATACAAAGATAGTTTGTGTGGAAACATAAACTCAAAATCGGCCCCCGAAGTGGTCCACCCAGGCAGGTAAAAAGGCAGGTTTCAATATTTTTAGAAAGAATATAATAATGAAAGTCTATCAAAGGCAAATGACAGAGAAAAATGGAGTACGAAGTTTGGCAGATCTTGTGTGGTGCCGCAACGGTCCAGCAGACCATGGGATAGGTGAAAGTGAAGGTGAAGTGAAAGTGAATGTGAAGTTAGATGTGAACCTGACCTTTCTGATGACATATAATGGTTATCTAATTGATCTAATTGTTTTGTGAAGGGCCCATCTCCTATTCAAAGCCCCAAGGAAAAACATCCTTACAATACATGTTAAAAAATATTTTTTGACAGAAAATTTAAAGCCGTTTGCATAAATGTGTTAAAAATATGGTAAATAGTTATCTCCCTTACTAAATAGCCTCCCGCGTTTATTATTATTAATACTGAATAGTTGTAAATCGGTGTATTTTTATGAAAAACTGCTTGCATAGTTGGTTTTAACTCTTTCTCTCCCTATTTGTTTACCACATTCTGATGAAATCAACGCTGGTATCGTCAGTTAGGAGAGAAAGAGTTTAAAAAATAAATTAAAACTTTCGCTTTCACAAACGAAAAAAAAGTAGCCTTTGCATCAGGACTTTAAAAGGTCTAAAATATTATGATGTCTAAACGGGACAGACAGACGGACAGACAGACCATGCAAAACAATTAGCGTCTATTACCCTTTTGGGGGCCGCTAAAAACAACTACAAAAAAAAACGAACACAGCTCTGGAGACGATAAAGGCTCTAAAATGTGCAACGTTTCGATGGGAGCGGGCAGAGTTTGAACTGGGGACCATCAATTAGTTCGAACGACAATTCAGCGCGCAAAATGCACGACCAGGCAGCCACATCTATAGTCCCCTGAGGTGTCGTGTGGACATAGATTCATATCACAGTCAAATAAATCAGCTAGAGTAACAGCAGAGAAGAGTTAAAATCTAGTAAAAAATCCCTCCTTGGATCCAACGGAGTGGATCCCATGTATGCTGTCAACTCAGATCCAGTAAAAAATTGATTTTATATAGTCCCCTGAGGTGACGTAAGGCGTTTGAAGTAGGGCAGACATTCGTCTGAATTCCCAGTGGAGTTATTCCACCATGACTTCAATCTCCAAGTGGATCTACCTTTTAGAATGCTGTTGGGTGGTTTGAGGATTTTTGTAAATATTTAAAGGAATCCTTTTGTTGAATCAGAAGAGTATGTCTTATCTTATCTTATCTTATAAAATACAAACGTTACTTTAAATAAAGAAGATAATTACTACCTCCGCGTGTTTTTAGGTCAATCTAGATTCTTGTCATGCATTGACTTGAAAAGATGTATTGTTTGTTGCAATTCGTTACTGAACTGCATGTAATGAAGCTTGTCTATGATAATAGCTGCATTGGGTTATTTTTAGCGGCCCCCGAATGGGGAAAAGACACTATTAGTTTTCTGTGGAATGTCTGTCCGTCTGTCCCGTTTAGATCTCGTAAACTATGCCCATATCACTAAATCTTCAATGCTCGCAAAGACCTTCCTACAGGGAACAGTACCGGGAAAAACAAGAAGAGGCAGACAGAGAAAGCGATGGGAGGACAACATTAAAGAATGGACGGGCATGCCATTCAAAAAGGCTCTAACTAAGGCAAAAGAAAGGGAGGAATGGAAAAAGACGGTTGACGAGTCTTGCTTGGTGCGCCAACGGTCCGACAGACTAAGGGATACAAAATGTAAAACTATAAAAAAAAAAAAATTGTGAAAATTTTACACCATAATATTATAGACCATTCAAAGTTCTGATGCAGCGGCTACTTTTTTCTTTTCTGAAAGCGAAAAAATCAAATTTTTTAAATCACTTATGCAAGCAGTTTTTTTCATAAATACACCACTTTCACAACTATTCACTATTAATAGTAACAAACACGGGAGGCTATTTAGAAGAGGATACAGGTATTTACCATATTTTTAACATATTTAACTTAACTTTCACTTTCACCTATCCTTTGGTCTGCTGGACCCCTGGGGCACCATACAAGATCTGTCAAACTTCTTTCTCTATTCTTCTCTGTCATTTGTCTTTGAAAGAATTTCATTCTGATGTTATTTCTGAAAATATTTAAACCTGCCTTTTTACCTGCCTGGGTGGACCACTTCGGGGGCCCATTTTGAGTTTGCGTTTCCCGTGGAAACTGTCTTTGTAACCTTGTTTATTTTTTGTAAATGTAGCGATATTTAAAGGACGAATTGAATTAGCTTTAATTCTATTCAACAGTAGCATTACCCACCGGCTACGCCCGTTGATTTTTTTCCAATGTTTTTGTTATTACATCCTACAACTTCACACATAGCCTTCTGGACGTAACCCCCCCCCCTTTTTCTTATTTTTTGGCACTTTCAATAAAACTGTCCATATTTCAACAACTACCTTTCTTCCGGTGTATTCAAGTACAGTTTATATATTAGTGGGAAGCGTGGTCGAGAGGCTAAGTGCGCTTGAACTTAGCTTGGCTTGGCTACCTAGAAGGGGGCTCGAGGTTCGACACCCGACTCGGGCAGAGTAGTGTTTACTGAGCGCCTAAAGGCAGCACGGAAAACCAACTCCTAGATACCCCCTCCCCCCACTGGTCCACAAATGAGATTGGACCAAAGCGCTCTGAGCATGCTTTAAGCATGAAAGTAGCGCTATATAAAAGCTATAAATATATAAATATATTACGTTTGATCAAGCGTTAAAGCGTATGTTTGGATCGAGATTATAAATTTATTTTGTTCGCCCACGGCTATTGGGGGGGATGAGCGATATGTCTATACACCAAGGCCCTTGCGTTGTTATACATAGATACAGGATGTACCCTACCTCACTACGCTACAAGGTTTGGCTTGCTGAAAGCGAACCATATGAATTGGTTTGTTAAATTAACTAGATGATGGATGAATGGGTCTGTTGAATTAATTTGTAAATCCTTAAATGAACTCGGAGAATTAACCCAAATTATATTTGTGCATATATAGTTTGATTCGTTTGGTAAAAGTTATCGGTTTATAAGTTTGACAAATACGTGAATTTGTTTGGTAAAGGATATCTGTGAACGTGCGTGGATACATTTTAAGTAATAATACGAGATATCAATATATCTAGCACAAAGTCAGAAATAAGCTAATTGATTTTGATCTAGACCAGATTTCATAATCAAAGGGGAATAACTTAGTTAAAACAAATTGTCAAGTGTAGCTATGTCATGGCGACATTTGTGTATGCTTGCGAATCTTGGACGATAACAGCAGAATTGGAGAGAAGGATAATAGAGATGTTATAAAAGGACCCCTAGCCATGAAATAGAGGTGTGCTAAAAGCATTCTAGCAATGGAATAGAGATGTGCTAAAAGGATTCTAGCAATGGAATAGAGATGTGCTAAAAGGATCCTAGCCATGGAATAGAGATGTTCTTATAGGATCCTAGCCATGGAATAGAGATGTGCTAAAAGGATTCTAGCAAAGGAAAAGAGATGTGCTAAAAGGATCCTAGCCATAAAATAGAGATGTGCTAAAAGGATCCTAGCCATAAAATAGAGATGTGTTAAAAGGATCCTAGCCATAAAATAGAGATGTGCTAAAAGGATCCTAGACATAAAATAGGGATGTGCTAAAAGGATCCTAGCCATGGAATAGAGATGTGCTAAAAGGACCCATAGCCATGGAATAGAGATGTGCTAAAAGGATCCTAGGTATCACCTACAAAGACTGCATCACAAGGGACAAAATTTAAAACATGATCCCAATGGCAGTCACGATGACCTGCTGAGGACGGCTAAAAAAACACAAACTTAAGCTGTCCATATCACGTGGTACTCTTCGCTTTCTGTTCTATAACAGAACTAGTCTAGTGCCAAAAATGTGTTACTTGGGTTTTGTACATAACAGCATCTAGGTTTTTATTTCTACTTCACTGTTGATCTAAAGGTCTCTATCAGCTATTTCCATTTGACTTTCAAGGAGTTGAGGTCATGTCAACATTTGAGCTCTAAGTGAAGAGTAGAAAAAAAAAAAGACTCAACGAGAGAATAAAACTAAACATTTTATTCATTTAGATTGTGTCAGACGTGAGCGTTCAACTAAGCGTTTGACCTTGACATTTTTGGACAGCAGACGACTCTTGGGCCTGGAAGACATTTTCTCTCTCTCTCTCTCTCTCTCTCTCTCTCTCACACACACACACTTTCTCGAGTTTCTTTTTCTCTCCCCTTACAGCTGTCGGGCAGCTCTGGTTTCCCTTGTTTTCGCACTGACCTAGATCTAGTACCCAGCCCTAACCTATATATCTTTTGTCATTTTTTTTTTGGCATAAAGGGTTCTTATGTATTGATTTTTAACAAAAAACAAACACACATGCGCGCAAAAGCATTATTTTAGAAATGAATTAGCGAAACTTGTGCCCAATGTTATTGTGAGAGGATACTTGAATTTAAATAAATTATGTAGGCCTAATTTTATTTTTTTAAAGTTCTTTTTTTTTTCTTTTTATATGGGGCCACCGAATTCACTTTGCCTAGGGCCTCTAATAATCTGAGGCCCCCCTTGACACGTGGAACCAACAATACTCATTTTTTTGTTATTCATTTGGTTAATCACCTAAAAAAATCCTGTAAATAATTGTTACTCTTGTTTTCATAAACCATTATTCCATCGTTAGAGCGATAATAATACCTTATAAAAATACATTAAAATATTGTTACGAAATAACGTCAGTGTATCAAAAGAAAAGATACGACTTTCTCTACCAGGCTTTCTGAAAACACTGCTCAACACAACACATCTGATACAAAAACTGGACAACAAGAGTTTCAAATAACTATGTGGCGGTTTAATCACAAATACATCAACAGCCAATACAACACAATTGCTTTCTTGCACTTAACAGAACTGCCTACTAGACACTACAAGTCTTTCTCTGTCTGCTTCTAGCTTCGTAAAGCTACATTTTCAAGGACTCACTTTGTACTGCACCGGGGTGCGGCGCACCGTCCTTACTGCCTTGCTGTCCTGGACTCAACTGTCCTTTCTTACACACTGTCTCTCGACCGTGAAGGCTTTCGATCACATGACCATAACACGGGTCATATTTGCGTGTACTAGCAGTAGTGTCCCCTGTCCACTGACAGTCGTTGACCTGGTGTGGTTTGCTTGTGTCACGTGTGCCAGTACGTCGCACACACATTAACCCTATCAGTCCGCCACTGGAGCTACATCATTATGTTAGACCTACCAGATTCATAAGCCGGCCCCTAGCAGACACATTAAAGACATCGTCTTCTAGTCTGAACGTCAGGGAACAGTATTTCACTTACTTGCACGGAACCATCTGTGACCTAAATATTTTGTGATGACTGACGGATAGTGAGGCATTGTCTGCCAGAGACCGATTTAAGTTTTTTTTTTTTCTGTTTCTCTTTCTCTCCGTAATTATTTACCACATTCTGGTGGAATCAACGCTGGTATCGTCAGTTAGGAGAGAAAGAGTTAAATGTCTACGTGTTGGAGCTTATAGAGTGATACATTGGCTGCCTTATGAAAGAGATGGATAGAACGTATCATCGAGACTGGCCAAACGAAGTTGGGAAACCTAAGGTTTCTCTTATCCCAAAAAGAAATTTACAAAGTTTGTGTGGAAACACAAACTTAAAATGTGCCCCAGAAGTGGTCCACCCAGGCAGGGAAAAAGGCAGGTTTCAATATTTTCAGAAAAAAACAATATCAGAATGAAATTCTATCAAAGACAAATGACAGAGAAAAATGGAGAAAGAAGGTTGACGGATCTTGTGCCCCAGCGGTCCACAGACCAAAGGATAGGTGAAAGTGAATGTGAAGTTAGATGTGAACCTTGCCTAACTAATGTCTTATAATATATATATATATATATATATATATATATATATATATATATATATATATATATAATTCTCTTCATGGCTCAAGTCGGACGTACTAGAGTTACCTTAAGAAAAAACAAAGAGGGATGGGGGGGGGGGGAGAACAAGTAGTATTCACCTGTCACAAAATAGTAGGGCTGGTCTTAACCGTTGTGACAAAGAAGTCATGGAAAGATAACTCTTTTTTATTTCTACCACATGTATTTTTTAGCGGCGAAAAAAAGGGGGGTGGGGGAGGATAACAAGTAATTTACTCCGTATTCACCCGTCACTACATAGCAGGGCCGGACTAAAACGTTGTGGAGCACTATGCGAAAAAGGATTTCTCGGGACCAAGTTGGGTAGGGTTACGGATAATAAGTGAAATTTAAGAGTTTGAATTAGAAAATAAATAATTCGTCTTTACATTTTATTTATTCTTTACTACGTACAGAACTACTTTACGAGCCTTGCGTGTATCAAAGTCATACAGTGTATCATAAAAATTCTGTTTCCTACATAGATAACGCTCAATAGCAAGGATTATCAAAGTTTCAATCTATCTACAAGAATTGTTGACCTCAAGTAATTCTTCATTAGTTTGAGGCGCGAGAACCATCTTTCACCAGATTCCACAATTACGGGTATTGCATAATGCCGTTTTTTTTTTCATCGCGCGAAGAATGGGCGTTTTCCATTTTGAATGACACCCCAAAAGGACAATTTTTAGTCTATATTTTTCAGTTGTTTTTTTTTTTTGAGTTTTCAAAAGGTTTTAGGCCTCAGACTCATCACGAGACAGACAAACAGGATTTCTATGCGGCACCTTGACATGTTAAAACAGTTATCACAACGACAAACATCGCACTACTCTCAACACGGATGTTGGCAGCCTTTTCTGGCATTCAAATTTACCGTCTGTTGTAGAAGGTAAGGGAATATGTTCATTGTGTGATAAAATATAAATCTCAACCTGCCTGTACCAGAGAGAAAGAGAGAGAGAGAGAGTAACAAAGAAAGAGAAACAAAAATTGTGAGAAAAAGAGAGACAGAATGTGGGAGAGAATGAAAGAGAAAGAATGAAAGAATGAAAGAGAGAAAGAATGAGAGAGAAAGATGAGAGAGAAAGAATGAGAGAGAAAGAATGAGAGAGAAAGAATGAGAGAGAAAGAATGAGAGAGAGAAAGAATGAGAGAGAGAAAGAATGAGAGAGAGAAAGCGAGAAACAATGAGAGAGAAAGAATGAGAGAGAGAAAGAATGAGAGAGAGAAAGAATGAGAGAGAGAAAGAGAGAAACAATGAGAGAGAAAGAATGAGAGAGAGAAAGAATGAGAGAGAGAAAGAGAGAAACAATGAGAGAGAAAGAATGAGAGAGAGAAAGAATGAGAGGGTAACTCCTAATTAATACTAATGGAATAGAAACCATTAATGATATACTTTTTGAGCCGACATGAGTCATTCCTAACAATATGAGAACCAGTGTACTACTTAAACATCCTAGTTGAAAGCTTGCACGCTAAGAGTATCGGGTTACGGCCCTTATGCTGACCACAACGTTCTAGGGACTCGACCTTATCTCTATCCGTTGTAAGCGTATCTAGAAACCGTAGTTTGTGTACAAGATGTCCTTCTTGTATTGGGGACATACTTGTTAGAACGTCCTTTAAAAAAAAACGCCAAACGTGATCACGTGACCTATAGTCATGTTTCAAAGACTTATCTTACCTTCGTGTTTGCCAAAAACATTTCTGCCTGTAATGGCAACGTGTTCAATTCCGAAGATTGAGTATGAGTGTAGTGTTTCACTAATCCAGTTGCGACCTGCATATTCTTCCGCAACTCACGCAGACAAAGCCGTTGAAGGTTGGGGGGGTCTATTTTAAGTTCTCTTTCCGTCTTCTGCGCCTGTCTTCAGTAATGGCTTTTCTTTGGGTCTAAAATGTATGTCCAGCAGCCTTTGTGAGAGCTGAGAGCTGTCTCTTTCATAGGTATTCTTCTGCCAACTACTTTCCTATATGCCACTGAGGACGAAATGGCTCTCCAGAGGTTCTTTACAGCCCTTACGGGGGGGGGGGGGTGTGTGTCATCTCTGTCGTCTTTAAGCTCGCCAAAGAAGATAGCCTTTGGCATGTTGCCGTTTCCCATGCAGGATAAGTGTCCGACCCAAACGCAACTGTCGAATGGTAATTAGCGCTTCTATACTGTCTCCACCAGCCTCCAGCAGAACATTATTATTTGTAATGTAGTCCTGTCAGCGTATGCCTATTGTGAAGCGAAGGATCCTTTGATTGGAAGCGTTCGCGTAGCCTTAAATGTCTTAAATAACTTTTCTAGTTACAACCGGAGTAAAACAAGGATGTATCATGTCGCCTTGTCTAAATAAAAAAAAACCCAGACGAATAACAGACAAGAGAGACTAATCAAGCATCAAGGGAGGGGAAGGGAGAACATCCTCAACAGAGCCGGCCTTAGGTATAGGCAAACTAGGCAGCTGCCAAGGGCCTCCGATTGGTGGTGGCTTCGCACAGGATTCTAAATGATAAAAATCTGGACAACCGCCATTTTTACAAAGCTTATATCAATTCACTCTGTCCGTCTGGTAAAAAGTTTTCACACGCTATATCCCTACAGACTTATTCTTGGGTCCAGTTGAAAGTTTGCTCATTTATTCATTGAAGTAAACGCACTTCAATCAATAGAAATTCCAACGATACAAATTAATCCTACAGTGTTCATCTTTAACTATGTAGGGCTTAGTACCCTAAGATAATTGTACATGTTAAACTTTTAAACAATTATTTATTGAATCAAACGATATATTACCTATTAGTCAATAAATTATTATTTGTAATAAATAATTATTGGTAATTAATTATTTTGTTTGAAGTCGAATAATGGAAATAACTTCTACATTATAGAGATATATAGTTGTAATTGTGGAGTTCTTCACCCTATGTAAGCTTTAACCCCCCCCCCCCTTCCCTGTTTCTTCAGAAACCATGTTCTGTGTAATTTCAATGACTGACAGTTACGCTCGGCTACCTTGGTGTGAAGTTTTAAATTCGTTATGTGTCTTGATAGAAGCGAAAATTTGCTCGTGTTAGTTGGATAACTTAGTTTCTCAACGCATGTGAATACTGTCTATGGGACAGTAGTTTCTCAACGCATGTGAATACTGTCTATGGGACAGTAGTTTCTCAACGCATGTGAATACTGTCTATGGGACAGTAGTTTCTCAACGCATGTGAATACTGTCTATGGGACAGTAGTTTCTCAACGCATGTGAATACTGTCTATGGGACAGTAGTTTCTCAACGCACGTGAATACTGTCTATGGGACAGTAGTTTCTCAACGCACGTGAATACTGTCTATGGGACAGTAGTTTCTCAACGCACGTGAAAACTGTCTATGGGACAGTAGTTTCTCAACGCACGTGAATACTGTCTATGGGACAGTAGTTTCTCAACGCATGTGAATACTGTCTATGGGACAGTAGTTTCTCAACGCATATGAATACTGTCTATGGGACAGTCTAACTTTCCGTTTTCTGGCATTCCTGGTCTAGACTATTTCTGAGAACTTTGATTGCCAGGACTACATCCGTTTTAAAGATTTGACAGGACAAAGTGACATGTATTCATAGAACTCACTAATTGCTTTTCAGAAAAGATAAACGTAAGATCCTGTATCGCGTTATCTAATAATCTCTTTCTGAGACTATAAGACTCTATGAACGTTCTTTTCAAGCTATTGTTCGCTGATGTCAAATGACAAAGATGACACATTACACTTTCTTCAGCTTAGCTACGCTTGTTATGACAAGTCAAATATTTTCTTTGGCGTCAACGGCCTACTCCCGCTACAGTGAGTTTAGTTAGAAACATTTAGCTTTATTAATTTTTTTTTATTGTTAAACAAGATAGATATTATAGATATTTGTTTCTATAGTTACTACTTGCCCGCATCTGGTCTTTAACAACAAAATACAATGTTGCTGGTTTTTTTTAACAAAGCTTATATCAACTCACTCGGTTAAACGTTCCTATACGTTATGTATCCATTACCTGATGAATTTGAAAATTTTCACAATTATTTGTTGTACAACAAAACACGAATCAATCTAAAAATTAAGCAATCATTTCATTAATTATTGGTAATTAATTATTGTGTTTGGTAGTATGTTGAAAAATGGAAATAAATGGCGGCAGGGCCGGCATTAGGGCACTGCAACCTATGCGGCCGCAGTGTGCCCCGCACTTTCATAGGCCCCGCGCTAATTCTAGTTGTAAATTATTACGTTAAACCATTTCAACTTATAAAAGGGTTCCCAAGGACTGGAGCTCCTGGAAATCTCCTTAAAATGTAAAGTATACGAAAAAAAAGTTATGGAAATATCCCGAATTATTAAACTATCCTCAAAAACGCAAACTCATGTCCTGAAAAATAGACAAAATTGTCATGCAAAGAATTTATTTTCTAACAAAAAATCTTAATTTTTACTTATTATCCTTATCCCTAGCCGGACTAGGCTCCGCGCAATCCGTTTCGCATAGGGCCCCGCAATCTGTAGGGCCGGTCCTGATCAATGCTACTTATTGAGAGATGTTGATGTATATATGGAGTTATGTCTCTTACTTTACACGTTTTGTTCCTCTCATTTCCAAATCTTGAGTTGAAGTTTTGCATAATCCTTCATAAACACGATTCCTATATAGAATCCTTCGGTCGTGACAACTATCGGTTCATCTCACAAAACACGTTTTCATGTGACTGTGAAAGCCTATTTCTGAGAGACACTCCCGTCCACGTGTATCGCAGGTCAAAGTGGCTTTCGCTTCGATGTAAGAGGAGCCAGACATTTTTCGTATGGCACGCTTATCTTCTAGACCTGAGGCCCATGTTTTTCGCTGTCCATAGTTTGTCTTTGTCACCATCTCTCTCCACGTAGCGCGGTCTAGGGCTATGTCTTCCCAGTGGTCAGTATAAATGTTCACTGTTTGATTAAATCCACGTAAGGGTGGTGGGGCGACCTAGTTTTCCTTGAGCCAGATTCGAGTTGCCCGTAGAAAATGATTTACGGGATGCGATTGTCCTCCATCCGACGAACATGTCCGAGCCAGCGCTGGCGGCGTTGTCTAAGGATCGTAAAGGTGCCGTGAAGAACCATTGGTGCTATTCATACTGTAAAAACAATAATAAGTTTTAAAATGGTACATTTCTTATATCGTATATTAAATGAGATTATCTTATAATATAACAAAGATATTTTGATGTTTTGTGAAACGCATACACATATCGTCATAGCGTATCATCCATTCCACTGTGACAATGGAGACTGCACATAAAATCCTTAGTTATTTTAATGGGAAAACTGCTGTGGTGGCAGTGATTTAATTGAGAGCTAACTCGGAGTGCATCTGTTGCAATAACTTTATTTCGTGGACACTGAAACCTAAAACAAGTGTTTGTGGACATGGATCTCGAAAACGGCTCTAACAATTTTCCTAGAAATTCAGCAGTTGCTATATATCGTTGCGAAACGAATTACTAGCTCGTCGGCTACACTGGGAAAACTCTAGTTTAATGATTTTACTAAAGGGTTTACTCTAACCATATGTTTGTTTTGAATCTCACTGCTTTATTCTGTGTCTGTTCTACTTTTTAAATGTTTTCTGGAGTTTATGGGTCCCAGACAGAGGATACATATTCTAATATTGGCCTTGGCTACTATTTCTTGAAAAACTTTTTATGAAAGACGCCTTTCCCAAAACACAAAAAAAAAAAAAAAAAATGTTCCAACGATTTTCATAAAAATTTAACAGTTGAGAAAAGAATTACTAGCTCGTTGGCCACGTGAAAAAAAAAATCAAATTTAACCGTTATAATTTTTCAAAGTAAAAAAATAAATAAATGTAAATTTGGCTAAAGACTAAATCTAGGTCTAGATCCAACATTGGTTTTAAAAGGACTATCACGTTCTTGAAAGGAATTTCCGAATGTAGTGCATTATTGATTCAAACGTTTAATAAATCACCTTTCAGAAAAAAAAATTTCGCATTGCTTTCTAAGTCTAGATTATTGGAATATTCAAAAGGTGTACTAGATCTATACATACACTTAAACAGGATTCTTTCTCGGGGAGAACGGGGCGGGGTTAAAATTGTTTTTAAATCTAACTTTTATTGATTTTTAAGAATTAAAACAAAAAGTTTGATTTTTATGGCATTGTGTTTTTTTCATGTTTCTTTTCTGGTTTCAGATTGTCGGACGATCCTAACAAATTCAACAGGTGCTATTTATAGCCCGAATTATCCTGCAGATTATTATGATTCCCTCAACTGTTCTTGGTTAATACTAACTAATGAAATTAGCCAGATCTCACTCAAGTAAATATAACTCACTTACAATGAAATACTATCTTGTATTCTTAGAATATATCTGTTTATTATCAAGTTAAAAATATTTTTGTGTAAACTACATTTAACATCGGAGGGACGGTGGCTGCGCGGTAAAGTGATTGGGGGTTCCAGGTTCGAATCCTAGTGAAGACTGTTTATTTTTATTCCGGGATCTTAGGGCGCCACTGAGTCCACCCAGCTCTAATGGGTACCTGACATTAGTTTGAGGAAAGTAAAGGCGGTTGGTCGTTGTGCGGGCCACATGACACCCTCGTTAAACTGTGGGCCACTGAAACAGATGACCTTTACATCATCTGCCCCATTGATCGCAAGGTCTGAAAGGGGGGACTTTTATTTTTTACTGTTTATTTAAGATGGCTAGATTTATAGCTTCTACCAATTTTGTTGAAATAGCTTTACAGCGCTGACCACGGAATGCTGCTGTGATTTTGTGACGGTTTATGATGGAAACACTACGTCTGCCCCACAGCTTGGAAAGCTCTGCTCTTTGCAGTACAATAACTTTACTTCATCAGGGAATTCTCTCCTGGTTACATTCTCAACAGACGGCAGTGTCACAAAATCTGGCTTCTTTGCCTCTTACAAAATACTAAAGAGTAAGTAGGGTTTGTACATGTAGTTGTTATGTTATGGTGCTTTTGTGCTAACTTCATAGGCGTAGCCAGAATTTCTTCTCGTGGAAGAAGAAGGAAGATACAGAAAGATCTGTACTTTTTTATTAAGTTATTTCTCCCACATCCTATCTGGGATGAAGCTTAAATTTGGCACGGGAAAATTATTTCTTTTAACTAAAAACACAAGAATCAATAAAAAAAAATACATCGTAATTATTTGTTTGGTATCAAACAAGGGTGAGGAAATTGTATTTGACTGATGTGGTGGTATAAGTTGAATTAGCCCCCTTTATACTTTGTAGGTCGCCGCTTAAAATTTTACTGCTAACAATAAATAACAATAAAAACCTTCTATTTTCAAAAGCGATCGCTGGCATAGTGGTTAGTGTGTTGCTTTGTGGAAGCTTTGGCCCTCGAGTTCGAATTCAG